>JAIFHY010000088.1:0-361791 GCA_022264835.1 Melampsora americana
ATAGGTCAACCTAATCCTAATCAATCCCAAATGAATTATTTTGGAAATGGAGGAAAAGGTAATCAATATCAACCCAATGAGAATGGACAATCACCATAAAGTGATTGAAACGAAGAAACGTAAATTAGATGATTGGTGGAAATAGATGATGATGATGGTTTTATTTTATTTGTCTTCAAATCATGATTGGATTTTGTTTGAGTTTTTGTTTTGGTTAATTTTTTTTTTGGCTTATTTGTGGACAAGTCATGTTTTTTTCATGTTCTTTTTTTTTTGTCTTATGTGTCAAATGTTTTTGAATGTGTGTGTTGATCCTGTGATATATAAATATAGATTATTATTTTTTTTCTTATAAAGAGCAAAAGAAAACACCAAAAAACAATTGTTTTAATAGATACATATTTATATATCTTGTTTGAAAAAAATGAAAGAAAAAAATTCTTTAAAAGGTTTTTTCAAAGTAAATGAACGAATAGATTTAAAATGTAAAACATTTTTTTTATTCAGAATTATATTTTACTGGATTAATTCCTTTTCATGATTAAATCAAGATTAAATTATGAATGAAAATCCATATTTTTTTATTAATCTGGTTGAACTCATTTAAAGGAATGTGTTGATTATGAATTAAATCAAGTATGTAGGTTTGGTATTAAAAATTGAATTAAATTTGGCTTTGACTGATGGTGTATGAAGGGGTAAGTTCTTTTACACTATTGAAATGTCTGACATACAATTGGCACAAAAAGAATAGCGAGAGTCAGTTTCGATCCGACGACCTCTGGGTGACTTGCACAACACGTGTGTAGATATGAGCCCAGCGCGCTACCAGCTGCGCCATCTCGCTTGTGAAAGGGTCTCACTCATTGAGAATAATGAAGCATGCGTCATAGGGATCAATGTCACGCAATGACATCCAAGATTAACTCTGTGATCTGTACATGAAAGTGAGGTATTTGATGCGTGTAATGTCAATTCCTTCATGTTACCAATCAAGACACTCCTCATTACCGTTCTCATTCGTAAGACCTGAAAGCCGAGGATCGCAGTGGGGCGTATCTGGGAATGACATTTTTTAAAGGACCCAGTTGGCATTCACAGTCATTTCAATGAGGTTCGATTCTTGACTTTTACATATTGGGTCATCCAAAGATTCTCAAATTGGTCAACCTTCCTCCCTGTTTTGAAGCGCAAAAGTTCAAACCACAGAGATGTTGAATTTGAACTTCCGATGTTATTAGAATGCTCGCGCTTCTCATGCCTTTCTCCTCAACCTTGTAATCATCAAAAAGAGTTACCTGCTTTTTATCAACTCAGAACTCAAGCGTTTCGCTCCATACTAATTTGTTGAGCAAATGAAGTGGTAAGTACCGCAACTTTTGATAAACATATTGGTGGTTTAACTTGACCGCTCAACTTTACCACTCACCGTTTCTCGAGCAAGGAGATCAAGATGACAGGGAAGCTCGGATTATTTCTCAGCATAACATACAGTGTAAGATCAGAATTAGTGACTGTTTCCGCCCTTGTTCCGATGCTCATTTGAAGTCATTATGAATTCTCTTTTTTCGTTCGATTTACTATCACTTGACAACTTTTGTGATAACAAGAACTCATTGGGCTCAAGTCAAGCAAAACGAATTGTTTGCAGTGGAGGAGGTATTCTACAACTAGCTCAAGGACGCATATTTCTGCAGATGACTTGGAATAGAATCATACAAGCCTTTGCTCTCTAACCAACTCTTAGAAAATAAACGAGTTTGATACTTCGCTGCACTATCACACATCATTGTTACGATCCGATGACCTTTTCCAAGTTGCTCGGCCATCTTCACCGCTGCTGCCACATTTAGAGCTGAGCTCGCGCCGAGGTAAATACCTTCTTCATCCAACATCCTATAGACCATCAGAATACTCTCTTCATCTGACACGAATATCGAATCATCTATCAAACCACCTTCGATTTCCGGTTTCAAGTTCTCAGTCACTCTACCTTGACCAATCCCTTCGGTGATACTTCCCCCCTGACGATCCATGAGTTTACCACCTGACTTGATATAACTGTATAATACACTTCCAGGTGGATCGGCTAGAAAACATTTGACTTGACCATTTGAAACTTCTTTAAGATATCGTGTCACTCCTGCCAATGTTCCTCCTGTACCAGTTGAGCAAACAAATCCATCTAATTTTCCTTCAGTTTGTTGCCAGATCTCAGGTCCTGTCGTCTTGATGTGTGCGTGCCTGTTAGCAATGTTGTCAAACTACATAGAAGACATTTATCATCGGGAATATACCGCTTGAGTACCATAACTTATTGCTCAAACCTGAGATAATCTGACACTCACTTGATTGGTCCAGACTGCGTTTTCTATCCCTTCAGCATGCCGCGCAGCCTCTGAATAGAGATCATACCATTCAAAAAGCTTCTACTTATTCTTTATAGAGGAGATTAGAACGGCTTACGATGGTTATAGTTTTCATGGTTGTCAAAAGCCACAGCTGCATTCAACACGCAGATCATATCAATCATTGTTCTCAAACAATTCTACAATCTATATGTATTACTCACCCGGAACAGGGTAAACTTCAGCACCCAGCATCTTCAACAAGTCAATCTTTTCCTGACTTTGTGTCTAAGGAAAAAAACAACGATGAGTGAAGATTGTCAATAATAAAGATTTTTATCGAGAGGTGCCAACCGAATCGTACATTAGGCATATAAATCACACATTTATACCCTCGACTTCGACATACATGAGCCAGTCCTATCCCTGTATTCCCCGCTGTACCTTCGATAACAGTTCCACCGGGCTTCAAGGTACCTTTGAAATTCCAGATAACTTAGGTCAATGTCTGCTTGGTTTTGACAACATATCAGTGAATCGAACCTTTTTCTTCTGCATCCTTTACTACCCATAATGCTGCTCTATCTTTCACACTTCCTCCGGGATTCATGAATTCTGCCTTACCAAGAATATCACAACCGGTTTGAGAAGATAGGGAATTCAGTCGAATCTGATTATGAAGTTCCCAATCCAAAGCTTAGCAATAGGTAATGATAAGATCGCTTCAACAATCTAAAAAGAGATACTTACTAGTGGTGTATTACCAACGGCGCCCGTGAACCCCTGATAAAGTCGAAGACCATCATAAGTCTTGCTTAAACTTGGTCTCAATCCAGAACTTGATTGATTAGATTTGAATGAAAGACTTTTTACAAATCCATACCTACGTCGACAGGTTTTGTTAAATGTCTCGTTACATCTGAAGTAAAGATTCCAGCATGACTTGTGAATGATTTCTTGGCCGTTACAAACCGATGGGTTTTGAATGTCCCATGCGAATGGCGGGATACTAGTCTTGAGCTTGAGTTCAACATCGATTGTGGTTGTCAAGAATTCGTGCTTTTGAGCATCACGACAGTGAGCGAAAGAGTCGGGATGAGGCGATGACGACATAATCTGTCTAATCCCATCGATGTATGCTTTGTACAGGGGTCAAAACCCATGAACCTTGGTGGCATACTTCATGTATGCTGACTATCAACTCTCATGCTGGGGCTCACTAACTCCTTCGAACTCATAATCATGAGTGCTTATCAAACATGAAAAATACTTCAGGCTGCAAGTCCATCCTAAATGATGTCAACTATTTGAGCCATTTTGCTGAATATACTCACTTCTGGAACCATTCTCACAATGGTTGCCAAGTAGTTTTGGTTTCATGGTCAAATCCGAATAACCCTGAATGGGACTGAGATAAGTTTTTCTTTCCTTCAAATTTAGGGGAAGAAACCTCTATTTCTTTGAATCTGTGGAATAACACAACAGAGGGGCTAGGCTTGTAATACGAGTCCCAACAGCGGTAAGGCACTTGATCAGTTGTTATGCAAACAATTTTATCGCTCGATCGCGTCCGGGCTAAATGACTGAGACCGCGTTCGTATTTCATATTAGGAACGTAACTGGTACAGAAACTCAATTATGAGTCTAACAGGTGAAGGAGAGACATATTGTTTTGGATCTCCTCACCTTCTTTCTTAGAGAGACACGAGAAACAGCAGCAGTACATTTTCCTCACCGCCAAACTTCATCTTGAACCGAATATCTCCATTTACGCGTGCTTCATTGCTTCAATCTTACTAGCATCAGGTCTCACTATCTTTCATCGAATCAGATAAATTAATCCAGGCTCTACATTCAACCCTCGGTCTCAGATAAACCAAAGGGGCTGAGTAAACACGATCGCAGTTTGAAGTTTGGGAAGTTTCCAATTTGAAGGTATTTTGTTCTCCTACACTTCAAAAGATTCGTGAGAATTTCTTATAACTAATCCAATAAAATTGATTATAGTCATGCATTTTAGATCAGTATGCCTACTTTGTCTTTTCCTCAGTAATGTGATGGCAGAAAAAGAAGATGAAATGATATATCCAGGAGAATATATACTCATAGCAAAACAAACAGGACCAAAGATAACTCGAAAGAATTTAGATTCAAATAAAGATGGTGAAGAAAGTAAAGAGGTTTCAGATGTAATACCAGTGACACTTTCATTTGTTTTATCACCACCAGGAAAAGTTTTAGGACAACCATCAGATCAATTTCCAAATTTAACTAAAACTAATACAATATCTACCAAACCTACAATTGAAAAATTTAGATTATTAGATTCTAATGGGATCGAAAGATTAACGATTCCGACTTTAGCTCAGATTTCTACTTTTCAGTCACAATTACCCATTGATACACATCTTGGATTCAGTTCGGAAAAAGGTGTTCTCAAGAGACCTACAATTGCTACTTATTATCCTGATTGGAATCTTGATGTCTTAACACCTGAACAGATCGATTACTCTAAATATGACTTGATTGATTTTGGTAAGCTCAAAAAAGATTTTATATAACTGCCTTACTTTTTCACTTTCAAATTCTCTCTAATTTGGTCAATCTTCAATCAATTATTTTGTTCAAATTGGATGATCTAACATTTTTTTGTTTCCTGGATCTTTCTTGTTATAAAAAATTAGCTTTTGCCATCCCAACTGAAGATTTCAATATAAAATTTACACAAGATAATTCGATTGAAACTTTAGATAAATTAGTTCAATATGCACATGGGAATCAAACGTTAGTTTGTTTATCAATCGGTGGATGGGATGGATCTAAACACTTTTCTGAGGCTGTTAGAACTCCTAAAAGTAGAGAAAAATTTGCAAATAATATTCTCAAGATTGTACATGATCATAAATTAGATGGTGATTTAGTTTTGTTTACTTAAAACCCCGTCGCTCTTTTTTTACTCATTGTTGGAATTTTTGGTGATATTTCTTTTCAGGTATTGATATCGATTGGGAGTATCCAGCTCAAGCGGGGATACAAGATAATACCGTAGATGACAATGATTCGACTGCGCTGTTATTATTCTTTCACTTATTGAGAGACAAATTAGGCCCTTCAATGATTCTTTCGGCTGCAGTGACCGATTATACTTTCCTTGATAACCATGGTCATCGAATGGTAGATGTCAAGGCCTATGCAGAAGTCTTGGATCATATTTTGATCATGTCAGTCTGTATCTTCATAAGAATCCTAAAAGAGTGCTCTTTCTCACTGAAATTGACTCGCACTTTTAATCATTAGGAATTACGATTATACTGATGTTTCAGACACACCAGGTCCTAATTCTCCCTTTTCTAATGCTTGTGGTGATGCAACTCAACCTTCAGATAATATGGTTAGCGCCATCTCCGCATGGACAGATGCAGGATTTCCTGCTGATAAGATCTTAATGGGATTACCAGCTTATGGTTACATTCATTATGCATCTATAACTAAAATGATACATAGACGCGATAGTGAAATCTCACCTAAGACCAGATTTCAACAATATAGATCACAACTAGATCTTCATCAACTTCATCGACGACAAAATCCTTGTACTGACTCGAGTTCAAATTGTCGAAGTAATGATCTTATGTTGAATGAGAAGGATGAAGTTGATGCATTAGGAAAAGCAGGAAATTTAAAAGATCACTCTGGAGATCAAATCACATTTCATGATTTATTCAAATGGGGTGTTTTGGCTAAAAATATCACCAATGGGAAAATCGAGATTATTGCAATCAATGGATACAAATTAGGATGGGATACATGTAGTTCTACTGTAAGTGCATTCCGCAAAACACACTCATCAAAACAGATCTTTGAGTTTTTTTTGCTCTTGCATCTTTTCTTACACAGCCTTATGTGTTCAATGAAGCAACTCAAACGGTTGTGAATTTTGATGACACTAGATCGATTGCAATTAAATCGGCTTATGCATTAAAAGTTGGTATTGGTGGAGTTGGGTTTTGGGATTTAACGGGTGATCCTCATTCAGTTCTAAGTAATGTAGCTATCTCGATTTTAAAAAAGAAGCAATAGATGGATTTTTTGTTTTGAAACTTTGATGACTTTTTTTTGGTTATTATTCTTATTTGATTTTTTAAGCTCATATCAGTATATCATCTTTATTTGTCAGAAATTATGATTTGTTTTCTTGATTTGTTTGATTTTGTTTGTTTGATGAGTTTTATATTTTGAGTCATCTACTGTAATTCTTAAGAGAGTATCACTCAAAAGCAAAAGAAAAAGTCATGACCACAAGAAGGTTTCACAAGGTTTTCCATGGAATTGAGACTATTTCATTCAAAATTCAATATATAGATATACATTTTATTAAGTTGAAGTGTTTGTATTATGAGATACAAGGAAAAAGTGATCCTTTAAATTTCAAGTGGTGAATCATTGGTTCACACTGGCCTATGCAAGCTGAGGATGAGTTGAGGGGCTGAGATGACCTGAGCAGATGAGGTAGCCCTGCCTCAGTCTCCTTGGCTAAGGCATGAAGACTGAGGAAGGCCTACCTCAACTTCTCAGGTCATGAGTGGAATGCAGAATTGGAATATCCCTTGGAGAAACCTTCAAGCTGCCTATGCTCAAACAATGCTATACCCTCATTCCTTCTTAGCCATCTGAAACTGGAACAGAAGAACCTGAACTGCAAACAAACCAAAACATAAGCTTACAATCTGACCATACATTGATTCTATCTTCTAACTCAAATCACTTTCAACTTCATGATGGCAACATTTTCTAGGATTAGAAATGCTTGAAATTCAATGTGACATTAACATTGCTCTTTCATGATTGTGGTTCCAGATGAACTTGTGTTGATAGAACATTGGTGTTACATAGTTCAAGCATTATTTTGTACTTTTTTAGCTTACAAGAGTAGATGATCACCAATGATAAGAACACAGAAAAGGAACTTCATGGCTTTGAAGTTTTTTAAAACAATCAAGATTCTTTCATGTTGGTGTCCTTATAAAAGAAAGGACAATACACAGCTTCAGAACAGTCAATCAAGAAGCAGAAGATGGAATGAAAAGAGATTGATGAAAAGGGAAGAGTGGCAGAGTGATGATTGAGTGTCTATGTGATGTAAGGGCTAATTGGAGGTGTTCCAAATCAAAGATGTGGGACATAAGGTATGATGATAGAGAGCTAAAAACCATGACTCAATGGCTTTCTGCACTAAATTGCAGTCAAAGCAAACACCTTTTTCTTGCTTTTTCTGAAAAGATGAAATTTTACTTTTTTTTTTCTACATGTAGAAACATGGTCACCCAGAATGTGCAAGAATCTATTGTAACTCGAGTCACTTTGGTAATAGCCAGGAATCAGGCTTAGTCTAACCAGCTCTGAACACTGGAGACAAATATAACACACCTTTGATAATAGCCAGGAATCAGGCTTAGTCTAACCAGCTCTGAACACTGGAGACAAATATAACACACCTATGTAAAGGTGAGAAAGGAACACGCGTATAACGCCAACTAGTCCTCAGTGAACTGATGATTTCATTACATTTGAATAAGAGGTCTAACCTTTGATAATAGCCAGGAGTCAGGCTTAGTCTAACCAGCTCTGAACACTGGAGACAAATATAACACACCTATGTAAAGGTGAGAAAGGAACACGCGTATACTAGACAACAGCATTGAGAATAAGGTTATTAATAATATGATTTAGTATGAGATAAATGATAGAGAAGATGAATACACTCACACGCCAACTAGTCCTCAGTGAACTGATGAGGAGAAGTGGCGTGTGCGGAGTGGCGGTTGAATTTGAATGTGATACAGAGGTGATAATGAATTAGGTTTGAACTTTATGTAATTTAGGTTTGATGTTGTGTATTGAATTGTATTTTAATATATTGAGTGTGTTATACAGTTGAACCCGCGCAATCACATAATTTGGGTGGAAGGCTTTTGGTATGCATTTTGATGGGTTATGCAAGTCTGTTTTCAAATTTAGCAGTAGAAAACATCAAGATTAGCAATTTTTATAATTTTTTTCCATGCATTATTGCGGGTTATGCATCTGCGCGGGTATGCAATTGCGCGGGTTCGACTGTAATGTAGTTTGACGTGTTTGATATATTGTATTCTAACAGAATGTGCTTTCTGGAAATCCAGGCTAAGTGAATGTGGCCTTATATTATTTGGTAAAGCTCAATATATGTTGGAGTGGTTACATGTTGTTTTGGGCAGGTGGTGTGGTTAATTGAAGAGATCTTTGTTGTATGATATGACAACAAGCATGAAAACACCAGGTTTAATGCCTAGCTCAACTCTTGTGAGGTGGGTAGAATTGCTGAGTGTTCTCCGGGTTCACACACAGGTTCCTTTCAAAGATGAAGTTGCCATTCAAGGTATGATGATGAATCTTGATACCCAATACCACACAATTCTTTCCTATATGCCAGAAAAAAATACCCCTTCGGGAGCAGTCCTCCTCTCTGTTGAAGACACTGAAGAAAAAAATCTGGAGTCCTCCAAAGATTTTGAATACACAGGTCGTTGATTCAAACACGGATTGCTTGCTTGTCAAATCTTCAGAGGAGGCACTCCATGATTATGAAATGATGAACACCATACCAAGGAGATCACAGGTACCAAAGTCCTCAATGGTGAGAAGCATCAGTTATCTCCTTTGGTAAACACAGTTTCAAAGCCTGTCTCATTCAAGATTGAGCTTTTGTTATCAAATGTGGCAAGTAGTTGGTTAGCCCAGGATGGTAAACAAAGAGTTACATCATCCTCAAATGACCACCACAGATGTAAAACCATCTATGTTTCAATGACTATATCAATTATATTCATGAGTTTACCTACTTGTCCATCTTCTCAGATACCAAAGTGGCTTGCAAAGGACTAAGAACTCTGTCACTTTCCAACACCACTGCAGTAGATACACACAAGGCTATAGCTGAAAAGTGAAAGGCTGTAGAGGCAGTGACAGAGAAGCAAAATTTGGCAAAGAGATTGGGGACTGAATAATTTCATTATGCACTTTTTGTGATGTTGTTTCTTAATTTCTCTTTGATTTTTTTAGTAGAATTAATAGCCTGATGATACTTTCACTTTTGTGAAGATCATCTTATTCCTATTCCTTTTTTACCCAAAGTTTATGTCAATCACAAAGCCAAAAGAACTACTTTTTGGTTGATATATAGACAGCATTGAAATTTGCATATGGAGACATGACATTTATCAGTGTAATTGTCTCATGTGTAAATATGAGAATTGCGTGGGATATACATGTTGACGCTAATTTGTTTTCACATTGCGTATTTTGGTGATGTTCAGTTTAAAATTGATTACTGTGATCGACTGCAAGATTTTTACACTGAGCCAATCTTACACAGGAAGGTTCGGTGTGAATGACTCAGTGGTAAAATTCTTCCTCTCCATTTCAAAACTTGACAATCAGATTGCTGAAGTGTGACTCCGAGTAAAGAAACATATCACGGTCGGTCATATCTTGTACAACTTTACAAGAATGGTTGGTCACTTATCAAATTGAACTGGTCTAACTGTGAAGGTATGTAGAAAGATCGATGAGATGACCGAGAGGGTACTTATCTTTGTAAGATTATATTAAAGATCAAGACAGTCAAGCTGAACATTTGAGTTTTATCTTGAGTTTGAAACTGTTAAAATTCACAATGAGACACACTTAACAAAGTCCCACGGGTGTTATATCATATATGGACAAGTTTGACAGTGGAGGCGCGCGCGTGTTTTAGCAAGGAAAATTGTCAGAATTTCGATTGATCGATCGATTGAAAAAAAAATATGAAAAAGATTGAATATTTAAAGAATTTGAAGCATTTAATTTCGAGTTCAAGTATCAGAAGTAATTTACTAATTTATCATTCCAGTGCGATCACTACCACTACGTTAGCTTCTAATACTAAACTTTCATTAATTTATCAATCATCTTCATCTTCATCGTCAAATTCATTTCATACTACTACTATCACCACTACTACTACACTAAACAATAAACATCGTCAGTCTATCTCTCTCTCTCTCTTCTTTACCTCAACCCAAACTCTCTTTATCTCAACATGTTGATACTAATCAAACTAACGATTTTATTAATTCAAACAGTTCAAAGTTGTCCATCCTCAATGACTTCAACACCACTAAGCACTTCAACAGATTCATGTCCAACACCATGGAATCCAAAACAAACTCCTTACCCAAATGCAAGAAGAGATGAATCATTTAAAGAAATGTTTAAAAGTCAAAGTAAAGGAGAAGTTGAAGTCTATGATCCATATCATTGGTTACATGAACCACCTAACAAAAGTGAAGAAACACAAGTAAGTAAGAGAAAAAGAACGCTACAAATCGATTTCTGAATACTCAACTAACTTTTTTTTCTTTTGGTTTTTAATCTTTCAGAAATTCGTTAATGATCAAGCAGAATTTACAAAATCATTTTTATCAAAATATTCCAAAAAAGATCAATTACATTCCTCAATTTTAAAAAATTGGAATTATCCACGTTTTAGTTGTCATTCACTCAAAGGTGATGGTTATTATTATTTTAATTATAATTCAGGTCTTCAACATCAATCAGTAATTTATCGAATTAAAAAAGATCAACCTTTAAATCCAACTCTTGAAAATCCATCAGGTGGTGAATTATTCTTTGATCCGAATTTATTATCCTTAGATGGAACCTCTGCTCTTTCTTCAATGGTGTTTACTAAAGCTGGTAATTATATGGCGTATGGTGTATCTGTTTCTGGAAGTGATTGGACTACTATCTATGTTCGTAAATCGAATATGCCACATTTGAAATCTGCTGAAGATGGAGGCAAACGTGGTGAAGATCCTGGTAGACTTGATGATGTGATTAAATTTGTTAAATTCGGTTCTGCTACTTGGTTACATGATGAATCTGGTTTAGTTTTTTGTTCCATTTGTTTTTGTTAGGATTAGAAATTCATGATTGATGGGTTTTTTTGATTTAGGTTTCTTCTATCAAAGGTTTCCTGAGAAAGATGAACATGGAAATACTGAACAGAAATCTGGAACAGACACAGGTGCTGATTTAAATGCAATGGTCAATGTTTTTTATGTTTGATCATCACTAAACTCTGAATTGATTTTTTTTTCAAAGCCAAAAAAAAGAATTTGAATTTTGAATTTGATATTTGATATTTTTTTTTGATTTGATAGGTTTATTTTCATAAACTTGGTGATCCTCAAGAAAAAGATATCTTGATCTTACAAGTTTGTTAAATTTCTTTGTGATCAATTTATATTTTTTAATCATATTTAAGTTCATGATGGGTTTTTTTCTACTTGTAAAGGATCCAGAAAACCCACATTATATGTGGGGAACAGGAGTAACAGACGAGTCAGTTTCAAAACGTCATCGATCATTCAAAAATCCTTGATGTTCATTTCCAAAAAAATTAATGATCGCTTCTTCTTTCGGTTAATGCAAAAAGTGGAAAGTATTTAATTATGTCAGTTGCTAAAGATTCAGCAAGATCAAATCAGTTATGGATCGCAAAACTTGATGAAGAACCAATTGGACCCAACATAAAATGGCATAAGATTGTCAATGAATTCGGCAATGAATTCGATTTATCTGCAAATGATGGTAGTCGATTTTATATTGTAACAAATAAAGACGCACCTAAACGAAAAGGTCAATCAAAATTTCATCTCTTACCCTTTCTAAGTCACTTTTATTAATATGAAGGTTTGGTTTTTTGGTTATATAGTTGTGGTGTATGATTTGGACAAACCAGAACTAGGATTTCAAGATTTAATTCCAGAAGATCCTCACTCGATTTTAGAAACCTTTTTCCCAATTCATCAAGATAAAGTAATTATTGGTTATTCTAAAGATGTTAAAGACGAATTATATCTTTATGAATTGTTTACTGGAAAAAGAATTAAACAATTTGCTCAAGGAATTATTGGATCTTGTGCTCAAATCACTGGAAAGAGACATCATGATGAGTTCTTTTTTATGTAGGTTTTTAGAAGACACAAAATACTCGGTTTTGGATATGCAAATTGGTTTTTAATGACTAATGTCAGAATGAGTTTCTTTTGTTTTGCATTAGGTTTACTGGTTTTCTAAGTCCTGGAACAATTTATAGGTCAGTCTTATCCACGACAAAAAACATCACATTTTTTTCAATTACAAATGCTAAAAAAAGATGGATATATATAGGTATAATTTTAATGCACCAGAAGGAGAAGAAATGAGTGTATTTAGAGTCACTGAATTATCTGGATTAAATCCTAATGATTTCGTTTCAAAACAAGTGTTTTATAAATCTAAAGATGGAACTCAAATCCCAATGTTTATTACTCATCGTAAAGATTTCAAACAAGATGGTACTGCTCCTGGTTTTCAATATGGTTATGTAAGTTTTTTTTTTCTTTTTGAAAGATTTAATTCAACCAATACAAAAAAAACAATGATGTGATGGGAATTGATGTAGAATTAAACCTTTTAATGATTAGGGTGGATTTTCGATTAGTATTACTCCTTTCTTTTCACCTGCTTTGATGACCTTTGTTGCGCATTATGGAGCTGTTTTGGCTGTTCCAAATATCAGAGGTGGGGGAGAATATGGTGAAGATTGGCATTTGGCTGGAACGTAAGTTTTCTTTTTAATTAAGAAACAAAAGTTGTATGTTTTGATTTGTTTTGGTGTGTGTACGTGGGTGGGTGTGTTTAGTCAAGAAAAGAAACAAAACGTATTCGATGATTTCCAATATGCAACTAAATACTTGATCGAAAATAAATATGTAAATCCATCGAAGGTGACCATTAATGGGGGTAGTAACGGAGGACTTTTGGTGGCTGCTTGTGTTAATCAAGCTCCTGAATTATATGGAGTTGGATTAGCTGAAGTTGGAGTTTTAGATATGTTGAGGTTTCATCGATTTACTATCGGGTTCGTTTTCTTCATGACGTTTTTCTTTTTTTCAATTTGAACTGATTTGTTGGATGTTTTTTTTCTAGTCGGGCATGGACGGCTGATTATGGGAATCCTGATGAAGGAAAAGCTTTTGATTATTTATGGAAATATTCTCCTTTACATAACGTCAATCCAAAAGCAACTTATCCAGCCTTAATGTTGTTAACAGCTGGTGAGTTTGATTCTTCATTCATTTTCCTTTATATATAATTCAACTCTAACGCTATCAATCTTTTTGGCGGGGTGGTGTTGGGTTATAGATCATGATGATAGAGTAGTACCATTACATTCATTTAAATTTGCCGCTCAACTTCAATATCTTTTATCAGAAAATGTTAATCCACTTTTACTTAGGTTAGATTTGAATGCTGGACATGGGGCTGGAAAAAGTACGGCTATGAGAATTCAAGAGTATACTGATAAATGTAAGTTAATTTTTTTTGAGTAAATTGGATTCATTGAAGTTGAGATTTAATTGAATTTCTTTTTTTGGGGGGGTTTAGTGAGTTTTGTGGCCATGAATTTAGGACTTGAATGGAGAGATTAAATGATTCAAAAACAAATCAAAAAAGTCCAAAAAAGATAGTATATGTGATTTAAACTTAAGTCAAAAGAATAGATATGAAATTGTTGTAAATAATAGAAAAGATGATTTTAAAGATGATTTTCGTTTTTTTTCCGAGGGGTGGTTGTATTTTGCAATATTTAATGGGTAAAAAATTGCAGTTTGTTTATTGATAGAAATTATAGTTTTTTTTCCTTATTTCTGATCATTTCAACTTGTCAGTTGATTGGTTCTCATCGGTCTTGTTATTTGGTTGTCATTGCATTTGTTAATTGGTGATTGGTATAGAATGGCACATTGACTTAGACTTGTAAGAATATAGGATCAGTATTCCTAGAAGATGTAGTTGGCTTACATCAATGGTAATCACATCATAAAGGATGAGAAACTTTCAACGTACTAAAATGGTTGAGAAAATACAGATAGAAAATTTTTACAGACCTCTTTGCAAGGATTTCAATGGCTACTAATTGTTGACTATGTGTCTGTGTCGAAGGACGCCAATACGCAATGGAGTCTATTCTAAGAGATGTGTCTTCCTCCTGTTTGAGAACAAAGCACTGGCGCCACCAACAAAGCACCGCTCTGAACACTGAGCTATCAAGAATTCACCAAATTAAATCCTTTATGAGTCTCATCTAAACCACACGAAAAAGTGAATTTGGGACATCGTAGCAAATTCAACCTCTTACATACTATCCAATTCATCAATACCCATCACCGTGTAAGTTTTGTCGTAGCATGTTGATGTGCACACGCATAGACCTCCAAAAGGAGTTCAAAAGTGTTCTGGTAGAGCATGTTTTAGACTGCAAAGGGTACAAATGGCCATTGTGATCATTTGTCTGATTATTCACAGCCATTGGGCTCCTTGTCCTTAAAGAAAACCCTTGCAGTTGCATCTACTATCTAAGCCCTCTCAGTGTCTTATATTGGAAAGAATTGACTTGACAACAGCCTGATCCTTTTTCTAAGGACAATTTACAAGCATCTAGCCTTGATATAAAGACATTCTGCTGACCAAACAGCCCCTCAGATACAGACTTCACTTTAATATAATACTCAAATACCGTGCTCATCATATCAATATTAACCAAATGATCTTGAAACAATTGGCAAGTTGGGACGCAAAGAACTCAATTAATTTGAGTATCAAGGTATGAGGGCCAATCTTGAATTGATGATTCAGAAGTGCAATTCAAATCCTGGTCTTTGTCTAGATTGGCAATGAGAAGTCAAGATCAAAGGAAAGGACTTGTTATGCATTTCTTTGCCTGATCCTTTTTCAGCAATGGAAGGCCCATAGTTTTTCAATCAAGCTTGTTGACAAGGGAGAATCCATCCTAAATCCAATATGTACATAAAAGCAAAAGTCACTTACAATTTATGTTTAAAGCAAAGTTGATGTTCAACTAAGTATTACACTCTTTCAATCCTTGAATTTTGTAAACAAATTGTAGAGACACACTTGACAGATTTGTTTAAGCTACAACAGTATATACGTCCATATCTCTTTTTTCTATTGAAGTACACTTGTTATAAGAAAATCATCCTTTGAAATACACATATGTATCAACATGATTAGGTGTGTCACTTGTAATGTATCATATTGATTATTTTTGTTTGAAGAATATAATTATAGCTATTCTAGAAATTCATGTCCTACTCAAGAAAATTTCTTTTTCAGATACACAACAGATGAAAAACTTTTGCATCTGTTGTTCTGTGAAATCTTCAAGCAAGTTCTCCAAAAATTGACAGATGTGATATTTGTAGACCCTGATTGTATATTTCTTTTAACTTTGTAGGTTAGTTGATCAGGCAGTTTAAAGAAACAAGGGAGTTGAATAGAAGACTCAACTGCAGAGGTGAAACCCACAGGTGCGAATTCCTACCACTACTTCACCGGAGAATGTACCTGTTTCATGTGATTGACATATTTGACACTGCATATTTAGGGTATACAAATATCATCTGGAAATTTCCAGAAGGCTTTTTCCCAAACGCCAGAACCCTTCTGGCATTCGGGAAAACTCATTTCATAAAAACTCAATTCATAACAAACCTTAACCAACCTGATCCGTGTAACTCCCAACTTACAGCCGATCCATTCCCCACATCAATCATGCCTGACCCAGTGATCAACGACGATACCCCCAGTCGTCCTCCGGTCAAGCCTCTGATTGTTGGTGTTGATGCATCATAATCGCTTGCAGACACCGAAGTATGAAGACACTTTGATAATTGCTTGTCTTCACCAAGGCCAATGTTGAAACGATCGTGTGTGTAGCGCGATTCTTTTCATTAATCGCCAGATGGATCGACCGTTTAAGAAGTCGTCGTCGGCTTGTTCGCGGCATTGCAGGAGGAGTGTTTGAGTGGATTTGAAATAGATAGGGGAGTGATGAGAGTGGAAGTAGGTGATGATGATGTGATTTATGACGGAGGTGAGCAGGGATGAGGGGCGCGGCTGGTGGAGTCGGGTCATATAACACCTCAAAAGGGTTGTAACTTCTGGTGTTCTGGAAGTGTGGGGCATTCAAAATTGCCGAATGCCAGAACGCCAGAACACACCAAAAAAAAACCTTCTGGCGTTCGGGAAAAAACCTTCTGGAAATTTACAGAAGATATTTGTATACCCTAATTATAGATGTGGCAGGTAAGTTCCACAACTGCCACAAGCGGTGCATGGGCCACAAGTCCAACTTTTTGTTTTCAACACTTCATTCTTTTTGCAATTAACTGTACTTTTTGAAAATTAAATGGCCAGAGGCTATCCCACAAGCCAGCCAGCACAAAAGAAACGGCCAACCATTTCTGAGCCATTTCTGGGGAACTGCAATTGTGGCTTTGCCCATAGATCAAAGTTGGTTGTGGACTGATATAGTCAAAACAATGGCTGTGTGGTGAGAACATGTACACAGGATTGTGGGCCCAGGTAATTTTATTCCAAATTTATCCACTAGGTAGCAGTCAAACCCCAGACCCAGCCTGTAGTAGGGCAGTGGCTCTTTTTGTCATGGAACAGTTCCAGTATTGGTGTCATGTGTTGTGACACTTGTATCTCATCCCCTTTCACATAACCTCGTCTTGCCTTTGTAGATTCTTGGGAGCATCTTCAAAGCTGTGTCATTGATTATATGAGAATGGTAAAGTGGCAAGGGCTTTGCCAATATTAGATGTCAAGCAAGGGTTGCTGGATATTTCTATGATATCTGCTGACCTTGTATCTGATGAACATTTGAGATCAATCTTCATTTATTTGACAATGCTAAGAAACCCTTTTGAGATGGATTATTTGAAGAATTAATTATCCTTTTCTATTTTTGCGATTCTTTGGTCAGCAATATGCTCCAAAAAATCTTGAGCGTCCTCAGCATTGGGAAGAAGAAACTGAGCAGCTGTGTCTACTCTTTTATGAAAAAAATTGTGCACAACAATTGAAAGAAATTTCTGCTGATTTAGATACTCAAGTAATGGTTCGTCTCCATCACTGTCTCCCATACCAATAACATAATCAAACTCATGACCTTCAGCATTAGCTTTTTGGATAAGATCTTGTGCAAGTTCTGTCTTATCTTGATTTTCCAATCTGATGTTCAAAATTCTCCGACTCAAGGGTAGCTCAATCTTCCAATTTGTTAAGCCTTCATCCTTCAGTCTCTGTTCAACAGTCTGGTGCAGCAAGGATACTATAGTCATTGATTGATTCAAAGGCACCAATGTACCAGGAAAGAAGAACATAAAAAATGATTATTAATCACTCATCTTTTTCTTCACTTCAAGTTTGACGGACAATAATGACCAGTATATTAAGAATTTTTGCGTAGAAATGACTGACCAGTTTCATAGTCAACTTTTGGTCCAATACGAATCCAATATGAGTACTCCCTGTCAGGGTATGGTGTCAATTGTTTATCTTCCGCATATCCATCTTGATCCAATGTTTTTGCATAGCCAACAAACATAAAAGAAACCAGAAATAGATTCAACAAATCATTTCAACTACATATTCACATCTTGACTATTGATGTAATTGAGATTGATAATTACCTTTGTCGGTGTCTGAAATTTGCAATTACGTGGTTGCAGCTATCAGTTAGTGTAATGATTACTTGTTGTAAAAAGTCAGTATTTCTGCAGAATATTGACTTACTTTTGACAACTTGGTTGCAAAGCTGTCCAATCCTCTTCACTTGCTCTTGAATGCCTGGCGGGGCACTTTTGATTTCCTCCCCTTCGAAAAACACTTTGATTCCGTATTCACTAGCCAGTGTGATGCGAGGAATTCCATGGAACTGTTCAAGGAGCTCCTTAGCTGGACCTCCTGAGGTGATGACTAAATCTGAAGTCTGAGATATCTTCCTGAGGATTCTTAATAGCTTAGGATGGTCTTGCTTATCGTGACCCATTATGGTACCCTAAAGGTTTTGATAGACACATCGTGTTATTAATGAAGAATATTGTTGGCAAAGAAGCCTTGATAAATGAGTAGTGTACCTACGTGATAGTCAAGAACTAAAAGTAATCTCTTAGAGTTGATAGCTCTGTCAACTTGTGGGTATTCCCATCTCAGAAGTGGAACATCGGATATATCCCTACGTGTGCTTAAAGCAGCTGATACTTGCTCCAAAGGCCTTGCAATGGATTGACTGCTGATTAGGAATCCACTAACCAAAAATTTTACAAGAAGCATTCTGAAGGTAGAAAAAGAAAGGTCTTTGTATTGGAAGCTACTTCACACCTTGGAATCAGATTTCAGAAAATTATTTATGTCGAGGTTCACAAATATCCGAAACATTAAACAGTCATAGGACTCGGAACTTCATAGATTTGACCTAAGAAGTGTCATATTGAAAAAGCTTCCGTAGATACATTACCTACAAAGAATGAAGTAGTCTTTAACCCTGTACCGTGTCAAGCTGTAGCTTTACACAAAACGCGCTACCCGCTTCGTCGATTGCGCGAGTGAGGATTTGTCAACTCATCTTTAAGCTTGGTTTGGGATTCGGAATATCAGTAGAAAGGTTCACTAGTGGAAAACTTATGTCAGTCCTCCCGTCGCCACCGCGTTTGCAGTATACGCAGAATCCATCACATGATAATTCATGGGATCGTAGATTTTCCGAACATTAAGATACGGACGATAATGTTTGGAAAAAGTGTTGTCCGTGAAATTTTACTTCCTCAGGGCGAAAGTAAAATTTGACTGACGATGTGAAATTTCGGATTGTACACCACAGGGTAACCAAGCCGAGCGATTGGCGGTGAGAAATGACCACCGACAGGCCAGATCGCTTGGTGGTGGCCAACCAGCAGGTCGCTATAGCATAGCCAGGCCAGCGATCGACCAGCGCCGGTGATCATACATCAGATGGTCCTACGGCAGCTCTTCGATCATCCATCGGCCAGTTTCATGCCGGGGGATGGGTCGGCTGGTCTTTTGATCAGTCAGTCAACCAGCGAATTGCTGGTCAAGTCAAGGCCTGTAGACGGTCTTGAAAAACCGTCAATTCAGGTTATGCGGCTCTAGTCGGTCGCTGCTTGGCTCGCTTGGGCTCGTATCAGGTGAATGACATTGTATTATAGCTGTTGTTTCTTCCGGGTACAAAGTGATTACATTTTTAATTTAATTTTTTTGTTTTGAAGTGCTTTTGATTTAACATTTCACACTAACTAACTATGTATGTCTAACGTGAAATAGGAAAACAATTCTACAACTGCATTTGTGTTCCCCTTTGTACTGGACTACCAAGCCTTTACAACGGATACTTTGTTCTGACTTTGCGACCCAAAAAAATATACAAGGCAAGGCATAGAAAAGAGAATAGAAGAAGGAACAGAAAATATAGCATAAATGATTGAACACGTGTTGATTTTCAATTTTTTAAGCATCTCTTGAATCCTTTTGGCATTGTCTTCAATTTCTTTACTTTTTTAAAAACTATTTTTTCCAGTCTCATTCAATCCTTTTTATTGACTTTCTTTAAAGTTGTTCGTTTTCTCAACTTTCTGTAAAAAATTTTGTTATTCTCGCGTCCTATATTGTGCTACAATTTTCTTGGCTCTTTTGAAAGTTTCAATCTGGTGTATATTTCTTAGTTCAACACGAAATGAGAGATTGAGCATAAGGAAACCCCATTCATGGTTATTCTTAGGATAAATGACTCTTGGACGGAGAAAATGTGAATGAAAGTAAAGGAATGTCCGGAAATTCAATCATTGATTCTTGGGAAATCACTTTTCCGTACACGTTTTTTTACAAACTATTATATTCGTGAGCAAATGTCGGTGAAAGTCAAAAAAATCGATTCCTTTTTTTATTTTACCTGCTTACTTTTTTACAAAACATAATAGTCGGTAGATGAGGATCGGAAAAGTCCACTCTCCTTACGTCTGACGTTGAATCTGCCGTTCAATTTTTCACGTCCCTTTTTCTTCCGAACATTTCAAAAAACTAATTGTTCGGAAAAATTCACTTTTCCCTGGACAAAGTAACTTTTTCCAAACATCGCGCTTTACGATCATTATCGTTCGGAAATTGATGTCCGGAAAAATCTCACGCCCGATGATGTATAGACCAAATTGTAAAATTGATTTTCCACCCCCTTTCAAGTATCAATCATTCCAACAAGGACATTTGACACCGGATGTCTCCGGTGTGATGGGCTTGTTGGAGGATGTCTAAGCTCAACTAAGCCCCTTGCGCGGCTTAGAGAATGTCCATCCCGAGAATAAATCAATTCTTCCGGAACAGAACGCGTACAGATGATGCAATCAAAATAACGGATAAAATAAAAGCACTGACTGAAAGACAAAGGCTGGTATCAGACAAAGAATTCATGATCAAGGTCAGCTCTAGACAAAATCTGCTAGCTACTCGCAAAATCGCAGAAACTATCCAACCGTGTTTAAAGGTTTCCGAGAGAACTTGTATATTCAGTTTAACTAACCCATGTTTCAAAATCTTGTCCAAACTTTACCTACAAAGCTCTAGAAAATAAAAAGCAAATTTGTGAAACAAGGTTTTTATAGTCAAAACAAAACAAAAATCTTGAGGAAATCTAGCAAGGAATTCGTTGCAAAGCTGTTTCGAATTTGATGTAAAATATAGATATAGAAATATGTATATATATTCAAGGATTTACTCAAGTTTTCATGGAAGTTGCTTATCGACAAATTCCACATTCTTTCAAACATGATGCGATCACTATTTTTCTGTCTTCTTGCTCACGGGATCCTTCAGACTCAATCTCTCCCGCCATCACCAAGAATAGTAGAGAATGTGGGAAAGTCCATATCTAACAATGTCGAAGCACTTCCTGTTGTACCTGTACCAGACACACCGAAAAATTTCTACCCTGAAATGGTGAGGTTGCTTTTAAGCGGGTAAGTCAAGTATCTTAGAAATTGAAAAAGGACTGGTTTACTTATGAGTCTCTATCAGCCATCCAGGGGTGTCTAAAACAAGATCGGCAGAAACTAGAGTAAGTATTGATTGGTATCCACTGGTATCAAGAATCTTTTCGAGTTGAGATTGTCAAAATTATTTGGAATCTGATTCTTTAATGAAATGAGTAAGACTAACTGGGATTATTATCTTTTAGATGGCCTATCAAACAAACAATCAGAAATACGCACGAGAGGGGCGCAGTAAAGTTAAAGACATATATACCCAGTTAGGATGGTCTGAACATGTGGACATTACTTTGCCAAAATCTCTTGATATGAATACCTTTCAAGACAAAAGAATTGTCAAGTGGTCACTAAAT
The DNA here is from genome assembly GCA_022264835.1 of Melampsora americana. Lineage (NCBI taxonomy): Eukaryota > Fungi > Basidiomycota > Pucciniomycetes > Pucciniales > Melampsoraceae > Melampsora > Melampsora americana. The sequence goes on from JAIFHY010000088.1 coordinate 21,694, forward strand.
AGTGTGGTTGATGTTTAATTTAATTATTCGAAAAAATGATGAAACTGATTATATCATGAATGTTCATCTTCTGCAGAATTTCCTTATCAAACTCCGGTTGGGGTGGAACATCGTTTACTCTGGGCAAGGGTTTCTTTAGTAAACAAAGATTCATTCAAGCCCGGTAAAGGAGAGTATTGGCCATCTAAAGACTTTGAAGATCACAAAAGAGTATCAGCTTTACTTGAGTACATTGACAAAAATGAGTTTTTTGGATATGTGGGGCCACGTAATGTGGATGATGACAATAATCTCAACATAGGAGAGTATTTACATCCGGATGGGAAACCTTACAAAGCCTCAAATGGTCAAACGATCACCCAAAAAGAAGGTTGGGAAGCGTTCAAATGGGCATCAAGGCATCTTGATGGCTATCTTGAGGAATTTTTGATGAATAGATACGAAGAGATCGTTTGGATCAGAAGTCCAGATTGGAAAAAGTGAGCAAACTGTGACATATTGGTCAATCTTACTTCATTGAGTTGTTGATGTTGATGTTGATGATGATATTGTTGTTGTTGGACTCTTCAAACTCAGATCAGTCAATATAGAACACGTGCAGTAAGTACTATTCATTCATCTATTCATCCATCAAATCACAAACCGAGAAAGTCTGGTGTTGAATTATAAATCCAAAACGCTGCACCTATACAGAGAAATTAAATACTAAACTTTTATTGACTTTCTTTCTCTTTGATAGTATCATGGGTATTCTCAAAAATCAAATACCACACAAAGCCAAAGTGGTTCCCATCAGAAAGCACTTGGAGGATCACTTCAGGAACATGAGACTCCAAGAACATGATGAAAAAATTCAATCCGAAAAGACGGGCCCCCAAAAACAACTGGGGCAGTTATATGCGAAAGCATCTGAAACAGGGTTTAGGATACCTCTCAGGATCTAGATAGGTTGACTGAGCCAGTGAGTCATGACCTACTCAACACCTTCAATTCTTCTCAGATGACAAAATCAACTTATATTATCTTGCATGAATTGAACGATATAACTAGCCATTGATTGTTTTCGAAAAATCATGAACCTCTTGTGTACATAGACGCAAAACCAGTACAGTAAAATTGATCGAAGTATCTAATCCAGCTAGTCTTTGCATCCACTCTCACATCTCTATAACAAGCGCTCCAATACTCTCATTCATAGCTTGTAATCTTCAATGAACAACTAAAAATACCATTCTCTCTCGCAAAAAAAGTTTAGTTTAGTTCTGTTGAATCTAAATTTAATTCTTCATCCCATTCAGCTAATTCAGGAAACACCTTTACAATCAATAATTCCAAAACATCAAACATAAGAAAAACATTCGAAGTTTGTTCATCTATTCCATTTAAGAGATTTTCATCTAATTTTGAATTTAAACAAAATTGATAAAAATGATTTGGGATCCGATCTCGAATCACTTTTTTAGCTTCTTCTCTTAATTTTTTTGTGTCTATTTCTTCTTCTTCTTGGGGATTGGGTTGATTAGGGTCAATTGTTTGTTCTAGGATTGCTGTGATTTGAACTATTAAGTTTGAAAGTGAGATGGGACTAATGATAGTTGTATAAAATAAATGAACTAATAACCTGAAAAATGAAAAAAGGTGTTTGTTTGTTTTGAAAAAAAGAATCAGTGCCACAAGAAGAAATGGATAAAAGGAATAAGATATATAACACACCTTGTAAGTATATTTTGAAAAAGACGTAAGAAAAGACCTAAGATCCAACATAGTTGACAAAGATGGGTTTCTTGACTTGCACCAAGAATAGTTGACAAAAGTGAAAGAGTAGGTTCAAAGATATTAGGATCATCTCTTGTTCCAATGGGTGGAAGTTGAGTAAGTGATTGATACAGTGATGGCAATAGAAGCAAGAAATGAATCACTCGATTCAAAAATCCTAGTATCCTACTTGGTAATGAGATAGGTGGACTGGTCTGAGAAGGTGAAGGAGGTTCAGCTGATTGTGAATCGGTTTCAGGTAAAGATAAATGTACTGCAATTAAACTATAAAGTGTTGCTGGTTCACTTAATTTACAAAACAATGGTGCTAAAATCACATTAATGAGAATTTCACGTATGATCAATCTTTCAGTTTCGGGAGCCCAATCTTCAGCAGGTAGCAAACGTTCCATTAAAGCTTCAATCAATAACCGAAGGTAAGTTGGAGAAGGTAATGCTCTTGCTGTAGGATATTTTGGAAGAGGATCGACTAGATGAGGAGAAAGAAATGAGCTGACATGTCGATTTGGACAGGCGATGACTGTTGTTAGTTGGACACCAGGATGAGGTCTTAGACGGATAAAAACTTCATCAAAAGTTAGATCAGGTTCTATAGCACGTTGACGTTGAAATGAAAGCCGACGATGAGTTTCTTGAAGATCAAGTAAATGACGATTAATCAAAATAGGTAAATCAAATAAGATGAGTTGAATTACATCCAAGGTAGTCAATCTTCGTTCTAATTCTCGTATTATATGAATTAAGATTTGAGTGACTCTAGTGATAAATGGTTTTGAATTTTCTTTCAATGGAGAGATTTGTGAATACCAGGTTAAGATAAATTGTTTTGAAATGATCGTTAAAAGGTTAGATAAGAGTGGATCTAATAAATTTCCGTATCTTTTATCTGTTAAGATTGGTGAAGGTACAGATCCGAATAATCGACGTAAGGGTGGATGAGAAGCTGTAGGATTTGAATGAGGTTTTGAAGAGGATGAAGAATGGTGATTTGAATTGATGATTGGAGATGAACCGATGCTGGTGTTGATTGCTTCGCGTGCTCGTTTTCTTGGTCTTGTTCTTATATCTTGATCTAAATTTGAATTGTTTTTGAATCCAGTCAGAGTCATCCTTGTTGTCCTTGTTGTTGTTCTTGTTGTTGTTCTTGTTTCGATGTTGAGAATGAGTTGGATGAAAAGTTAATTTCAAATACATATTTTCAAAATTCAAAATCTGATTACCTTTGGACACTTCACTCACAGCTCTTCTTGTCCTCTCAAAGTTTTAAGACTACTTTAACACTTTCTTCGAATGACTCTCACTTAAACCGATTGATATACATACTGGAACTAAAGCCTTCAAACATCTTTGAGTGACGGTGGCCAAGGCCTATCCCATCTGACTTCAATCATGAAATGGAGAAAACAACAACACTGGATTCATTCATTTTGATGGCGAGGTTGAAGGTCTCATGAAATCATATGTTGAATCGTTTCCTCTATAATAATATCTCATTTGGGATATTCCACTCATCATGTATCAACTCAAAGGACAATACAATACCTCCTTCACCTTGCAGATGTCGTATGAGTGACAAGTCAAAGTGTCAACTTTAACGGAAAATTCTCTAATGCATCACATATGCCGAGCGGGTCTTGAAAACCTATTGATGTTCATTTTCTGTGACCATGTTGAAATCAGATCATATCAAGAAACATTGGTTTGCGTGAGGAATAAGATTAGTACAAAATGATACATTCAAAGCTTTCAAGCTCCCTACCACTCTGATATGCAGTAGCAATCATTGAGATCATCAACATATGCTTCATTCAAAGCCGTTGACCAAATAAATCGCAAAGAATCATAGGGATGATTGAAGATTTCAAAATCAAAAATGTTCCTTGACAAACCATTGTAAAAGGACAAACCTATATTTGACTGAACTAGCGCATTGAGCATAAGTGATTGAGGACCATTTCGGAATGACTAAAGTAATGACTTGTACAACAATAAGTTGAAACTGACCTTACTCATACGCTTGCCCGGAGGTCAGGTTGATCATTAATAAAGTTTATAAACACTCAGAGGCACCTCACTAGATAATCGTGGAATAATTACCCTTGATCATCAATTTAGCTTTGGAGAGCCAAAAAGAAAGATTTCACAATCTCACCTATCAAAGATCTTACAATCAATCATGAATTAAATTCACTCAATTTTATTCCAAAATAAAATCAAAAACCAACTTATAATCAGATACAATTGTAAACAATAACAATATATATATAACCCATATTACTTCAATCAAATCTCTTTATTGGTAACGAGATCTGTATGAGTTTTCCGAAGGACAAGAAGTTTGTGAATTAGGATAATATTGATGATTTAAACCATAGACATCCCTGATTTCCTCCTCTTCATCATCAAATTCAAGAAAACTACCTCCCCCCTCACGTGTGCCAAAGGTAACACCACCACCACTACAACCAAAAGTTCCGCGTTCATGATCACCTTCACCCATGCTGTGATCTAGATTTGTAGGGTAATCTTCAACATAATTTGGATGGCTAGAGGGACCTGCATGACGTGATGTATAAAGGGAAGGATCTTCTCGAGGATAGTCGGTGGTGTTTTCATATTCACGTCCATAAGGGTGTTCGATGCGTTCTTGTTCACGAGTGGGATTGTAGCCTTGATCAAAGAGAACAGCTTGACGTCGACGAGATCTTCCAGCGCTCGGATCATTCAATGAGTTAAAAGGTTGAGGAGAAATGTTTTGATCAAGATGATGAAGAGAATTAGAATTAAAACCATAGTAATCTTCATAAAAAGCATAATGTCGACGAGTATTAGATTGATCTTCTGAGGCATAACCGGATCTTTCTAACTCTTCATCTTTGTATGAAATACCTCTACAAGCAAATGATTCATCTGAGTTAGCTGAATTTGGAGGTTGGGATCGAAATTGAGAAGCAGAATAGTTATAAAGACCGCGACAAGCAAAAGAAGTATCTGAATCTCTAGGATTGGCTGAACGAGCTCTTCTAAAGATGTTACGACGATTATTATGACTCATCTTGAGATTGGTAGAAGAAGTAGTAAGATTTGAAAGGGTTCAAGTGTATTTAATTTAGAACGTTGGTGTAGTTAAAGCGTGATTATATTCGTGGTAGATGGTATGAGTGAAGAGGCTGAGATCTTTCTTGCACGCCAAAGATGGCCTTTAATACTCTACAAGATCAGCTTTTTGAACACTCAGCATCACGATAATAGGAGCTGAATTGTGGTTTTTCTGCATTTTTTGAAACCTGATCAGCTTCAAATTCATGTCTTAAGCAAGACAATTTGGCTTTTACTTTGAATAGCATAGCATAATCAAAGAAGGCTTTTATGACAGCATTTATCTTGCTAAGTAATTCATTTCGCATTTTTCAATGGTTTCTGATGTAGATATAATAATGTCTTAAAAATGATAGCATTTTCATCTGGTCACGCTTTTTTCTCGGGATCCCCCGACGGAGAAAATCGTTTGATAGTATGAATTACTGTTTTGTTTGAAGTGGTTCAGAATTATTTATCTCCATCTGACTAAATGTAACATGAACAAAGGGATTTTACGAATTAATTTCTTTGCCTTTTTAAAGACTTGAGCTGATTCATTTACAACCTAGAAATATTCGTGGTGTACAATAAGATTGAAAAATCATCACCCCTTGACTTTGGATCCAGTACGGCTGAAATCGGTTTTAGAATAAGAAAGACAGAACAATGCGCACAAGTGAGAAAAGCATTCGATATTATTGAAGTGCTTACCCTAGAAGACTGAAAGTCAATGAAGCTCAAAGGCTTGGTCTTTGGTTTTTTGCTCAATTTACTCTGGGATTTGTGATCAGAATTAATCATCTTTAGATTATATAGTATTCTGATCCTTTCAAGTGTATTTATGTTGTCTTGGCGGCAATCCACATAGCACAGAATTTCAAAATCTAGAAAGGTCAAACATCAAGCGTTTTCAAAAGCACACAGTACCTCAAAGGGGGTTGACCCGTTTCTCAATGAAGATGTAGAGGGAAATGTGGTATTTTTGAATATTCTAACCAGGTCACAAAGTCTTATTGAGCGTCATCAATTGATGCTGCCTTGGATCTCAACGTCCCAGTCTTGAGCGACGTCCGATGAGATCCCGGGACGCCTGGACATGTGCTTTTCAGTCTTTGAACCTATGTCTCTATGAATGTAAGGTGCTTGGTCAGCTCCATTGCAAATAAACTAATTTATGCAAGGAAGCTTGTTGCGATTTGTGGGTTGACATTTTTACAAATGAAACAAATTTGCCTCCCGCCACCGGGTATATGCTCAAAATGCATATACCGGAGGAAGAAGCTGATCCGCCTCAGCATCGGTTGCGATTTGTGGGTTGACATTTTTACAAATGAAATGAATTTGCCTCCCACCACCGGTTATATGCTCAAGATGCATATACCGGAGGAAGAAGCTGATCCCGATCAGCATCTGAGTGCTGAATGCTGAGGTCGTTTAGGTATAAATACACAACTCGCTTGCAGTACTGCTACATCCAACCACCAACATCTTACTCATCCACTCACAACTCACAACTTATACACATTCTAGAATTTACATCCATTGAATTCATTCCAATCAATTAGTCAAAGAAGATGTCTCATAATCATTCTCATAGCCCTTCCCAACATTCAAAACTCACTCATCTTACTCGCGATCGCTCCTCATCTCTACCACAATCCAATATGAATCCCTCTGAACCGAACGCGCCCTACTCTTACAAGAGAAAAGGTTCACTTCCCTACAACAATCTTCCACGCTACCCTCCTAACAAACAAGCCTCAAACCAACTTGAAGAAAAAAATAAGCTACCATCTCTTCCACTTCCTCGCAAGGCTTCATTGGGTGCATCATCAGTATTTGGTGACGACTACGTTCCATTGAGGTATGTACTTGATAGTTATTGAAGTCGACAACTCTGTCTTACGCTTCTTTTTTTCCTTTGTGTTTTTCCCCTTCTAGTTCTGCCGGTTCTTCTCAGAACACTTGCAACACTCCTCTTTCTCCACATGCTCGTCCTCCTCTCTCATCCCCTGCCCGCTCTTCTGGTACTTCCACATACTCCCGCCGAAAATTTCCAACGATAGGACAACGAAAGAAACTCCCACCAGTTGAACCTTTAAAGATTGTCAAGCATCGCGCCGGTCACACACCATCAGGTAAGCCTTCTGAATATCCCACATCCCCTTCCTCAGGGTTTCCAAGTGTGCATAGTCATATTCAAGAACTAATTGAAGATCATTCAACTTCAGCTCTTTTGCCTCAAATTCTCTCAGCGCCTTTAGAAAGATTTGAAAACAACTCAGTTGGAGAATTTGGTCAAGCCAGTGCAGTTTCTGTTGATGGGACATTCAAAGACAACGAGACCACTGGATATGTCTATAAACCTTCAGCTGTCGTTCTTACCGATGAATACTACTACTACCAAAATTCAATCAAACAACCTTTACAAAGATCCTCTAGTGTTTCCAGAGTCAGAAAACTTTCTGGAAGTCTTCTCAAAATATTCAAAGCTAGTGAAAACAACAAATCATAAATAAATCAAATCAAATCTCATCAGTGTCTTTCTTATCTCTTTTTTGCGATCATTCATGTATTTGTACAATTTTTTTCTTGGTCAATCTTTAGATATATTGTTCTGGAGAATGGAGATGATTTCATTCAATCATTCAGTATTTGTTCAATTCCACAGAAAAATCAAATCATTTTACCAAAAAAATCATCAGTGATCTTTTTTTTATTTCTTTTCGTGATCATTTGTGTATTTTTACATTTTTTTCTTGGTCAAGCTTTTACATCTTCTTCTAGAAAAATTGTTACAATTTGAGTCAATCATTCACCATTTGTTTCATTTTCAATGTGAAGTTTGCTTTGTGAAATGAAAAGAGTGATTATATTTGATTGTTTCATATAAGATCAGAACGAGTCAAAACATCATTTGTCTCAATGAAAAGATATCTTTTGAGATACTTTTGGTCATTTACTATAAAATAAGTAAAATCTTCAGTGAAGTAACAAAACCTTATGAAGAATTTGATTCATTTGAAATCTTCAAGAATTTATTGATTGTTTTTCACCTTGAAACACATCTTTCAAGATAAATAGTTCAACTTATTAAGCTATCTTTCAATGAGTAAAGAGGAACGAATAAAATACATTCCCCTTCAGATTTGTTTATCTGTTTTTTTTGGAAATGTGGTAACTATATGATCCTTATGATGATGTTTGATGGAGAGAAATTCTTGAATATCAAGATTACAAAACAATTTGGTGATGATGATTGATATGAGAAGAAAGATGAATCTTCCCGAACTTAAAGTCCCGACAAGATCAGAGAATCAGACCCGATTTGAAATTACATACAAGATGTGTGTATGTACAATGTATGTCGATCATTTCATGAAGAGAGAAGTGTCAGTTGGGTGACGTCGATCGATTAAAAACGAACACTTTGGTTACTCAAATCCTATCTTCCTATCCCATTCAACTTACATCTCAAGACTTCAACCATCAACCATCACATTCACTCAAGTCTCATACTTCACTCATAAAACAATCAAAATGAGGTACGCGTTCTCCTTCATCTAAACTATCTTCTCTATGATTTCTCTTAACTGATGAAGTTTCAAATACCTTTGACAGTCGATTCGTTCGTCAAAGTTCATATCGTCATGTGTGAGTGATTTCAGTTGAATTGATAATCTTCTTCAAGATGTAAAATTCGGTCAAGTTAAGAGCAAGAGTGGTTAACGTGTGATCTGAAACTGTTTAGATACGGACAATCTTCAAAACGCGAAATGTGTTTTGATAACATTAAAGTATCAGCTTCAGCTTGGGATACTAACTTAGCTGCTGCTAATCCTAAATTTCTTTCAGTCAAGTATGTGATCACCTTTCTGATTTCTCTCTAAAGATTTACATCATCCCTTTATCCAAAGACATCACCCTACAGACTTATCGTTCGAGAGATTGGTTGAAACTGATCAAATCTCTATGATTCTTTTCTGGTCTAGTTATCAAGCTTCAGGTGGAGGGGCTTTTTTGGTTGCACCTCTTTCACACACAGGCAAATTACCCGATCTATATCCATTATGTCGAGCCCATACAGCCCCAGTATTAGATACATCCTTTTCACCCTTTTCTGATACATTGATAGCTTCATCAGGAGAAGATGGAAAAGTGGTCTTAACTCAAATAGATGAAGATAAATTAAATGCAGCTTTAAGATCAGAAAAGCCTGAAGTATCAGATTTAGAACCGACCGTTAGATTAAATGGACATGTTAGAAAAGCTGGTCATGTGAAGTGGCATCCTGTAGCTGAAAACGTTTTGGCTAGTGCTAGTTTAGAAGTCAAAGTTTGGGACGTAGAAAAAGGCAGTTGTGTGGTAGAGTTACCTCAACAACCTGATATGGTTGGAAGTATGAGTTTTAATTGGACTGGAACACTTTTAGCTACGTTTGTGATCTTCATTCTTTTTTTTTGATCTTTCCTTTATGAATCTCTCCAATCAGAATTTTTCCAATTTTTTCCAAAAAGACAATTGACTGATTTGAAGGATTGATATAGAACTTGTAAAGATAAAAAATTACGAATTTTCGATTTAAGATCAGGACAACAAGCTTCGATTGCCGATTCTCATACAGGTATCAAAGGATCTAGAGTCGAATGGATGGGTAGAATGGATCGAATCTGTACTACTGGGTTTAGTAAACTTTCAGATCGACAAGTGTTTGTTTGGAATGCAGGTGATATTGGTAAAGGACCATTGAAACAAATGACAGTGGATACTAGCTCTGGAACTCTCATGCCGTTTTGGTCTGATAATGATATCTTGGTATGTTGTTGAATTTATTTAGATGGAGGATTAGTAAAAAAAAAGTTTGAAATCTCTCAAGATGCGATACTGATTATACCATGCCTCTTGCTTACCATTCGTCCTGGTTTGTTTAGTTTTTGGCTGGTAAAGGTGATGGTAATATCCGTTACTACGAATATGAAGCAGATGACTTGTACGTATTCTTTGAGTCTAGATTATCTATCAATCCCAACTAACTTTCATATCTCATTTGCCCATTAAACATATCAACTCCGATATAGACATTATCTGTAAGTCGATCTGGATTCTTGAGATGTACATGTCAACAAACCTCAATGATTGATCAAGGTTCGATTCTTACTTTCAATCATAGAACCGAATATAAATCAAGTGACCCACAACGTGGAATGTGTTGGTTACCTCGACGAGCGTTGAACACACAAGAATGTGAAATCGCTCGTGCTTACAAAGTGACGAATTATTTAGTCGAACCTATCTCTTTTATCGTACCAAGAAAAGTAAGTAAACCATCTTTACCCATCTCCCTTTCTTATTTAAGAGCTGATCCCCTCAAAAACATCACTCTTGACTTTGGTTTGATTGATAGTCAGATTCATTTCAAGCTGATATCTATCCACCAGCACTCTCAGCTACACCAGCACTTTCAGCCGACGACTTCTTCAGTGGTAAAACTTCTGAACCGATTCTGGTCAGTTTAGAAAACCAATCTGAAACCTCTGCACCACCCATAAAGTCATCAGCCTATGCCACCCCAGCTCCGCCAGCTACTTCTACTACAGCTACACCGATCTCAGTAGAAAGGGTACCAAGTCCGATCCCACCTAAACAAGACGAAAACTTGGAAGTCGAGATGGCACCCGCTTCATCTAGTTCGATGAATAAGATGGAGACTTCACCTAGGATGATTTCAAGAGGACTTCCAGCTGTACCTTCTTCTTCTTCTGGAACTGGAACTGGACTTGATCGAGAAAAAGAGGTTCAAATCGAAAGATTACAAAGAGAAAATGAAGGATTAAGAGAAGAGTTAGAAGTGAAAGATTGTGTGATTCGTAATTTAGAATTACAGTTAAGTTTTTTTTGGAATGTTTTTTGAAGTTTCATTTGATTTGATTTTTTCCAATTTATTTTGAAACCAAAACAAGAAAAGAAAAAAAACTGATGAATTGTGTGTGTGTGTGTGTGATCAAATAATTGAAAAAAACAAATTTAGGTTAGAGAAATTAAAAACGAATCAGAGAAAGATTATGGAGTTAAGTCATGATTCGTTATGAGTGTGTTTGGAATCTTTCTCATCAAGAAAAAAAAGAGATGATGATGATGATGATCAAATCAAGTTTTTTCTCCTGCAACACATTCTAAGTTGTTGTAAATGTGTGTGTTGATATATAGTTTTTTTAGTTATATATGTGTGTGTGTGTGTTGCATTGATTGAATTTTTTTGATTTTGTGTTTTGGTTAAGGAGGGGTTGAGAATTGAAAGTTTGATGAAGTAAGTTACACAAAGTAGAAAAGGTTTAATGAATGATGAAGTTGAGATGATTGATTGATGAGATGATGATCAAAAGTGTGGTTGTGAGAATGATCCAACTTGATCATACCCTTTACTTGAGCCGTACCACAGTTGATGGGTTGAATGGGTTTGTGATTTGATTTGATGTGTGAATGGGAGTGTTAACTTACGAAGTGAAGATGAAAGAGTGAAATCAGATTGCAAGTCAGAATGAAGTTGATCACTTTGTTGGTTTGTTGGTTTGTTTGGTTCTTTTGGTGTGTTTGTTTGTAGAATGATCTCGAATATACTGTTGGGTGTGTTATTTTCTGATACAGTTTTTGATTTTAAAAATGGGTTTGCTTGGATTAGTCAGTCAGTAAATCACCCCAAAAGAATTTTCTAAAATCTCAAATCGAATTCAATTCCGATCGATCGATCATCCAAAACTTCATTCATCAAAACTTATCTTCACTTCACTTCACTTCACTTCTCCAATTTCAAACAATCATGTCTCAATCTACTCCACCTGAAATCCTTTGGGCTCAAAGAAGTAGTCCAGAAGACTCATCTCGTAATCTAATCTATCTGTAAGTTTTCTTTTATTTTCTTAACTTTCCAAACCCAAACCGATCAACTAAACCTATCCTACTCACCATTTCCTTCCTTCATTCGATGATTTCTTCTTCGTTTTCTTTCTCAATTGGTTTCAAAGTACAATCAATGTACCCGATCTACAACCCGGTTATACTTTAACTTTTCCCACCCCTTCTACTCTCTCCTTCAAAGGTATCTCCGGTGGATCACAAACGATCTCATCAAACGTACCTGCTAAAACTTATGAAATTCAAAACCTCGAATTATTTGATGAATTGGATTTATCCATCGAACCTAAACGATCGATCAATGGAAAATCTTTACAAATTCAATTAACCAAAAAAGAACTCAAGATCGAATATTGGCCTCGGTAAGACGTCACATCCTAAGCTTCAATTCCTCAATTCCAAAGCCTTTTCTTCAAACCTGATCTCACCTTCTTCACTCGCTTTTTTTCTGACTTTTTCTGACTTTTTCTGACTTTTTCACTTTTTCACTTTTTCACTTTTTCTTTCTTTCGAATTTGGGTTTTCTTTTTTAGTCTTACGAAAGAGAAACGAGTGAATTTTGTGAAAACTGATTTCTCACGTTGGGTAGATGAAGATGAACAAGATGGTCAAGGAGTGGATGATAACTTTGCTTCAACAGATGCTCCAATGGGTGCAGGTAAGAGTGATCATCAAACTCAAGATTCAAGTCTTTCCATTCATCAATCTTTTTTTTTGGTTTTGTTTTTCTGATTGATTGATTTTCTTTAAAGGTATGGATATGGATGCTATGATGGCTTCAATGGGTTTGTCTTCATCTTTCTTAGTTATTTGTCTTGGTTTAGATCCTGATTGAATTTTTCTTCTCAGGTGGTGGTGGTATGGGCGGTATGGGCGGTATGGGCGGTATGGGAGGTATGGGAGGCATGGGAGGTGCAGAAGGTAAGAAATATCTGATACACATATATCTCATTGATCGTGTTTTCGTATTCCGATTGACTAATGATTTTCTTCTTGACTTTAGGTATGGACATTCAAAAGATGTTGGCTCAAATGAAGGCTTCAGGAGGAGGTGAAGGTGAAGGAGCAGATAGTGATAGTTCAGATGATGAAATGCCACCACTTGAGGTTTGTCATCATTTTTTAACTTGAACCATTCGAATTGAAAAAAAGAAGAAGAATGAATGAACTGATGATCTTCTTTTTGAAAATTGATGATTTTTTACCTAGGACGCTCCTGCGGCTACTGCTACTACTGTTTGAAAAAAGAAAGAAAAAGAAATAAAAAGAACTAGAAGGAAGAAGATTATGTTCCTATATCATTCTCGTTGTTTTCTCAAATTAAGAAAATAAAGTAAAGTAAAAAAAAAACAAAAAACCAAAAAAAGCAACCTGATCAGAGAGACAGAATGAGTTTTGTTGAATTCAGATTGTAACTTATATGTGAGATTAGCTTTTTGAAGCTTTTTTTTTGAAAGATAAAGAAGAAGTTAAGAATTTTGAAAAAAAAAGGTTAGGTTTTTGAAAGTGTTTAATCAAGTCACTTACTCATTCTACAGATGAAAGAAGATCTGAGGTTTTCTTTTTGAATGAAAGCTTTTTTGTCTTTTTTTCGTTTAAAACTTTTGTATAGAAGATTTGGTTGACATTTGAATTCAAAAAAGATTTAAGATTGGTTTTGATCGAATCCTTTTTTTTGAAGATTTGAATTCATCTCTGATCTTTCAATCTTTAACTCCTGAGAGAATATTTAAACCTGATCAAATTATGAATTTAAAATATTTAATAACTTAAAAAAACTTTCTTGGAATTAATATCCCTTTTGAGTTTTTTTTTTTTGAAATTTGAATGATGAATTTAAGAATCCAAAGCTTTCAAAATCATCATTTCAAAAGTTTCTCTTTGACAAAAAAAAAGGGTTGAATTCAAAGAAAAATGGTTGTGGAAAAATGAGACTGTGTTTGTACATACATACTTGATTATTTTTAAAGTAAGAAATTAGATGATTTTTGATTTCTCTCATTTTGAAGTTTGAATTACAGACTCTTTACTTTATAGGTTAAAAACTTTGGATGAGTTTAAGTTGGATGAATTTTTTTTTGAAATCTTAGGTTTCATTCAGCTTGACATGGTTCATCTAACTTAGGTTCTTAACGATCATTAGGCGGAGGGCTGAAGGGAGACTGAAAGGAAGGTAGAAAAAGATATGGATAGAGAACTGTTGAGGAGATGAGGACGGGCAAAGGTCGGGTGGAATAGAATGTAACAAATTAGACTTTTTTTGAACCTTTGGTTCCATCTGTGTCTAATCACAAAGAGGGAGACGGTCAGGGAAAAAAGTTATAGAGTCGATTGCGAAAAGGTTGACAATAAGTTGAGGTCGAATCACTTGAATTAGGCGGGCAAACCTCGGTGAACCTTTTTGAAATTGATTTTACAAAAAGTGACGGTTTATGAATCAGGATGTTATGTGAATTTGGTTAGAGTGATCATGATTATTTTTTTTGAGGGGGGGGGAATTTGAATAACTGAGAGTAAAGGGAAAGTGAAACGAAAACATAGAAAAATGAAACCGGTTCGATTTCTTGTCCATCTTCCCAGAGTGATCCTGTAACGGGTCCTTACTGGCTGAGCCTCGAAGCTTCTTCTTATTCCACTTTGTTAATACTGCATACCAACTTTGAAAAGTTTGATGATCTCACTCAGTGGGTCTTGAAGCTTTATTGAGATATATGGAAAAGATCTCAATCTGTTTTCAAGATGTCGTTGGTTAAATTGAGTTTGTTTTAATGAGGTGGGCAAGACTTGTATAAAGAGCTGCTCGGCTTCAAACCTGTTCATTATTTTGTCATTTCCGAAGCAGTCTTGACGTAAAGTGTAGGGTTTAAAAAGCTTACAACTCTTTATCGAAGAAATATTCATCAACACTTTCTTATTCCCTTTGATGGGTGGTCTCTTCTTACATACATTGTACTACATATTTTATTTTTATCTTTTAAATCTTTATTTATTAAAACTTCATCATGATTGGACTTCGAATTTTAATTTTCATTGAATTCTTTTTATTCTTAAAATCTTATAAGGCAGAAGTGATCTTAAAATTAAATGAACCGAATTTGAAAATTTTAAAAAGAAATTCAAACTCGATTTTAACTTCACGTCAAGCTTTACCCAATGCACCCAATGGACTTGATACATCAAAATATAATTCAAAACTTACAACCGAATGTAAACTACCGAAGATTTCAAGTACAAAGATCATTAAAGAACCCATCATTGTCGAACCTGGTGAAGTGTTTGATTGTGAATTTGTTAAATATGAACGGGAAGATAAGTCATGTAAATTAGATCATGAACGTGGTTCAAAAGAATCAATTTTTCAACTTCAAAAAGGTGCAACTTTAAAGAATTGTTTCTTAGGATTTTCTCAAGAAAGTAAGATTTGATTAAATACAAAAGTTTGATCACTTTCAAGTATCACTATCTTAATTTTATTTCATTTTTTTTTGTTTAGGTGTTCATTGCGTTGGAGAATGTCGTATAGAAAATTCACATTGGTTACAAATTTGTGATGATGCAATCACCTTTAGGATGGAAAGTGGTGAAGCAACAGTCAGTGGCTGTTCATTTTCAAATGCAGGTAATAAGGTATGTGATGATCTCATCCTGTTTTTTTTATACATCTTTCTTCATTTCTCAATCAAAAAAATTGTCTTCTCATCCTTCTTTTTCATCTTAGGCACTACAATTTAATGGGTGAGTTCATCTTTCAAACTTATTGATTTTAAGCTCCTTTAATTTTAACTTATCCATACCTACGTTCATACTTTTCAACTTAAAAAAAACAGTGGAGGGACCGTACACGTTGAGAAAACTTGTTTCTCAAATGTAGATATTGCATATAGGTAAAATTGATCAAAGAAAAACATTTTTCTTCTCAACTTTGATCTTCTAATCCATGATGATTTTTCCTTTTCAATTAGATCATGTGGTGGATGTAAATCTAAAGAAAAAAGATCAGTTACTTTTACTGATATTGAGATTAGAGGAGTTAAAACTTTAGCTGGTTACAATAGTCAAGATGGTGATACTGTACAGATTAATAGTTTTACGGGTCAACCCGCTCAAATGATGTGTCAAGCCCACGACCTGAACAAACGAAAGCGAAGAAGAAGTGAGGAGGAGAGTGAGAAAGAGAAGGAAGATGAGAAAGAGAACGAGAAAGAGAAAGAGAAAGAGAAAGAAAAGAAGAAATCCAAAGAAAAGAAGAAAGACCGTTGTAGGAAGAAAAAGAAGGGTAGAAAGAAAAATCAAGATCCTAAGAAAGAAAATCAAATTGAAATTCAAAAAGACCTTCCGACTGGGTGAGTTTATCATTTTTTTTCGATATGATCTCAAGAAGTGATTTAATCTGATTTATGAAAATATTCATTAGATGTACCATTCATCAATCCGGTCCAACGTCCAGATTGATTGTCTGAAGTTGTGATGGATTCAGAAAACTTCAGATACAAAAGATATGAATGATCATCTGAATAATAATCAATCAAATTAAATCTTAAGTTCAATATAAAAGATTCAAAACTTGACAGGATCAAGTCATTATGTGAAGAAACAAGTTTGTTGTGTTTGTTAAAAATCATCTGGTTATGATTTTAAAAAATTCAAAATGGACAAATCATCATCTATTAGGTACATACCACCTGGTCCTTCCTTGTAGAAAAGGTGATGTGGAATTATTTAATAATCAATTATTATTGATCTATTTATTTATTTGAAATGAGATTAGAAATTCAAGTAGTGAAAAGATAAAAGATCTCTGATAAGAAATCTGAAACTGGATCATACTAAACTCAGACTTGAAGTTGTAGTAAAAAGAAGAAGACAAAAAGGTAGATGAAACCTCAATGAACTTTGAAGCATAACAGGAGATTACGATCATCAAGAAGATGATCACCTTCTGCACTTTTTTACGGTGTCAGATTGTTTGACTGACTTGCAGGGTGTACAAATTGAATGAAGTTATCTTGGTAAAAGTATAGATAATGAATTTTTTGAATTATTGAACTATAAGGAAAAGATGAGAATGGGATTAACTGAATTTGCTAAAATCACAGCATGATTTAAGAAAAGGAAGAAATCAATTTAAATTCATTCTTGATCGATTTAAGAATTCTTGAATAAGATTTGTCAAGATAAACTAAGCTAAAAGACTGATTATGAAGATGAAGTTTTAAAGGGGAGAAAAGAAGTTGAGGAGAAAAGGAATGATAATTTGCCATGAAGTGGTATTCTCTTTCATAGGAATCCTTTGATGTGTTTATCATATTTAGAAAAATAACTTAGTCTGGAGATGACTGAGTGATGATAAGCCAGAAGAGAAAGGTGAGTTGTTGAGACTTTAAAGTTATTGGTTTAAGCCGGTTAAGCTTTGACACGTGATTATTACGTATGTAACTGTTACATATCAGAAGTGTTCAAGCTAGGGCTATGACCCGATCCCGACCCCGACCGGCCGAGTCTGCCCGACAACCTCTTGAAGGCAGACGGTACGCGCCCTGACGCTTTAAACCTAGCTTTGTGAGCGTTCCCAAAGCCCCGCGGGCGTTCCGACGGCCCCGGTCCGCAGGGCCGCCGAGTATAGAACTGTCACTTAAAAAAAATTCTGTTGCTTAAAGTTGAAATACAAGTCGGCTGTTATGCCCATTCCACCCTCCTTTGTGCTCAAAATAGCACTCCATTGCCCCTAAAATTGAGCCTGGCTTTGCCCTGCTCCAAGTCCTTAAATTCAGGGCGAGCCTTGGCCAACCCGAGCCAATTTGCCAAGGCCCTCGGGTCTACCCAAGGCCTGACCCGGCCTCGGGGCCTGCCCTGAAGCTTCAGGGCCGGGTCATAGCCCTAGTTCAAGCAGATCAATTTTTCAACATTTTTCAATTTAAATTGATCAAATTGAACGCGTCAAAATAACAAACAAAAGAGAAAGATAGAACCATTCTTTGATTGATAGAACATCAAGTAATGAAAGAAAAAATAAAAACAAACAAACAAACAAACAATCAGTTTTAAGTAATCCTAAGCTTCAAATTACACTTCCTCAGCATCATTCGACTAAGAAAACCCCATTCATCTATTTCTACTACAACTACAACTACAACAACTCAACTTATTCAGTCTCCTTTGACATTAACCTCTCAACAGGCTTCTGAACACTTCAATGACCACTTTCGTCTGGTTGAATCAAACACTTATAAGAACAACTTCACTTTCATTCGAACAGACATATACATCAATCTACTTTATCAAAGAATTCTTTATTAATTGTTAGTATCACTTCAATCAAGCTTGGATATCCTCTATTCAACTTCTTCAAACTCAATGGCATTTCAAGATCCCGGTCATCGATATCTTAATGGATATTTAAATCGAGAGAACTTAGAACATGAAAATGATCAATTTGTTTATTCACAAGCTACACAAGAACAACCTCCAACTCAAATCAATAGTGATAATCAAGTTTGGATACCCACTCCATCACAAACAGAACCTATTCTAGAAGATGAAATCCCATGGGCAACCTTACACAGCTTAACTCGTCATGTACCTAAGAAATCACTTATGCCAGGTGTGAATTTACTATGTATTGGAAGGGAAAAGAATCGATTGATACCTAAAAGTGATTGTAAAGTGGATTTAGTGATTCCAGCTGATCATCAAACTGCCTTTTCACTTTCAAGAAGACATTGTATCATTCAAAGAAAAGGTTTAAATGATGAAGATTTAAATTCAAACTCTAAGAATGGAGGTGAAGAGTGTATAAGACAGATGTCTAAAAAACCTAAAATGCCTCGTAACAGACAAAATAATAGTGAAGTGTAAGTGATTTCTTAATTCAATTCAATCTTGACTTTTCTTTTTAAATTCAACTTTCTTACTTTTTTAATTTGATTTTAGGATCTCTATTTGGGATTTAAGTTCTAATGGGACTTTTGTTAACGGTAAAAAATGTGAACCAAATAAATGGACTAAGCTAGAACACGGGGATCAAGTAAGTATTCGAATTTAATTCTAAACTCAGCCTAAATCATCCTTGAATCATTAATCTTAATCTTCTTGAACTTAGATCGCACTTGGCTCAATCATCGGTCAGAATGATAGACCAAGTCGAACGTTTGAATGGATGATCTCCATCCCATCTCGTTAGTCCATCACTCATGTCATTCTTGAAATTTTGTGTATTCTTCAAGGTTTTCATTCTTTTCACCTTTCTTGAATTCAGAGCGTATCTTTCCTTTGAATAAGAAACCTGAAGCGCATAGTATCACTGGTCAACAGGTATATGATCGATATGATCTTATCTCACCTTTAGGACAGTAAGTTATTATCTCCTTTTACCTCTATTGTCTTGGCTTCTTGATTCGATTTTTTTTCGAAATTGACTTATTTTCATTTGTAGTGGAGCTTTTGCAACTACATGGAAAGCATTCGATCGTCATAGTGGTGAATTTAGAGCAATTAAAGTAATTCAAAAAAAAGTAAATCTCTTTTTTTGTCGAAAAAAAACCTTTTTCGTATTCATCTTGAATCTTTAGATCATCTTAGTTGACTATTTTTTATTCATCATATAGGATCATGAACATAACACACGTAATCATTCTTTCTTCTTCATTTTTGACTTTAATCTGTTGACCGTCGTATAAGACTTTTCTTTAAAAAAATACTAATCATCTTTATTTTACATTCCATAATTTTTTTTCTATAAAAGAGAATCTTGTAAATTTTCAAAGAGAAATTGAAATTTTAAAAAAAGTTAATCACGTAAGTTTAAAATTAATCTTAATCCACTTTTTCTTTGACATTTTCTTTTCCAGACAAAAAAAACTAAAATCAAATGAGTTCTTAATTTTTTTACAGCCTAATATCGTAAAATTCTTTGAATCATTTGAAGATTCAGATTTTATTTGGATCGTTTTAGAATTAGTAGATGGAGGCGAATATTTAGATTATGTTTGTGATACGAATGGATTAGATGAAGAATCTTGTCAAATTATTACATCAATGTTACTTCAAGCTCTAGCCTATCTCGCTGCTTTGAATATCGCTCATCGTGATCTTAAACCTGAAAACATTTTGATGACGTCAGGTGTGAATCCTAGGCCGAAGATTGCCGATTTCGGATTGGCTAAACAGTTGACGAAACCTAATGTGAGTTTCCTTGACTTTTACTTTTGAGCTGGTTTGAGTATATACTGACTTGTTTCTTGCATTACCCTTATGCGGTTTAGGCCAGGTTCAAGACTCAATGTGGTGAGTTTGTTTGTTTACTTATGACCAGTACCGCTTTTAGGCTAATCATCACCTTTTATCTCAAACAGGTACCCCTGCATATTTAGCTCCAGAGATCGTAGTCCCAACTTTAAATAGTAAAAAGAGAGGTTACACAGTAGCAGTGGACATGTATTCTTTAGGAGTAATAGTTTATGCAGCTTTAGGAAACTGCTCACCGTTTGAAGGACAAGAACAAAGAGGAGATATTCGACAAATTTGTAAAGAAAGAAAAGTGGATACATCTGTTTTATCTGAATTGAAACCTAACATCAGTGAAGCTGCACTTGAATTTATCACTAAACTTACGACTCCTAACGCAGAAGAAAGGATGAGTGCGAGTAAGTGATTGATTTTTCTGGAGATTGAATTGATGAAATTGATGAGATTGGCATTGAATTTTTTTTGGTAGATGAAGCTTTAGAACATCGATGGATTAGAGAATCTGTTATAGAATGGCCACAAAAAGCATGTCAATTACCCACAAATCATACATTAAGTTCATCAGCACTGAAAGATGAAAGTACATTACCTAATTTAATTAGACCGGTAAGAGACCAAACAGAAGATTATAATCATCCTAGATTAAATGATTGGCAAGAAGAAGTTACATCTGAATTTGATTGGCCGAATCGGCTTGATGTGATGGATGGGATTGATAAGATTCCAAAGAAAAAAAGTCTTACTGATCTTTCTAGGTATGAATCTGTTCAAGCTCATGAAGATCAAAGGGTAGATGTGGTTAATGAAATGTGTTCCCAACAACTGGGTGAGTTTTATATACCGAATTTGTTTAAAGAATGAATGGAATGGAATTTGTCTAATGATCGATTCTGTTTAGGTAAAATGAAATTAGAGACTTCGAATGAATGTTCTGCTGAGCAAGAAGGTCATCTAGGTTAGAATGTCCATTAAAGATTAATCTCTTGATAACAGGATGTTATAAATTCTGATTCAATTTATCTTTTTTGGATTTTAGTTGTTCAAACCTCCGCACCACCTTCTTGTAGTAATACGGGATCCGAATCTAATTATTCGATTCCCATATCACCTAATGAACCCATCATAATACATCAAAAACTAAAACAGGAAGACGACTTCACCAGTTCCAAACGAAAATTAAGACAATGGTCCACTTCACCTGAATTGAAAGCGAATCAACAAAGTGAACTAGATGAAAAAAGGATACCTAAGATGAAATTATTTAAAGAACTCAAAGTAGAAAAGAAAGAGATCGAGTTGAATGAAATCAAACCGAATGAAAAAGTGTATAAAGCATTAAAGAAGATTAATTCTAATCAAAATGAGTTAATGATTAAAGATCAAGTTGATGTTGAAGAGAATTTAATCAGTTTTCAACCTAAAGGGTTTATTGAAAATCAAAATCAAAATGGAAAAGGGAAAGGGAAAGGGAAAGGGAAAGAAGGTTTAGAAGAAAATCAGGAGGAGATACATCCTAAAAAGAAACGGAATTGTAAAATATAAAACCAATTCAATTTAATTTAATTAATTAATCAAGAAAAACAATCTAAATTGAATTTCATCATCAAGATTGTTAATTTTCTTGTCTTTTTTTTGTATCATATCATATCTTATATACTTTTCAAAAGAGAAAGAAAGAAAAAAAGATTAGAAGATTTTTCTTGAACAAAACCGAATTATTTGAAAAAAAAAGATAAAAAGAAGTAGATTTGATTTAGAAATTGGAGGTGAATTTTTTTTTTTGAAATAAAAGAAAGGAAAAAGATTTGAATGTTGGGTTAGGTTTTTTGTTTGTAAAAAAATGTATATATTCATTTTCCTTGATTGGTTTTTGATGATTTTATAATGATTTTTTTTTTCGATTACTTTTTTTCTTGTATTGGTTTGGACAATTTTTTTTTGTTGGTTTTTTTTTGATTTTCTTTCAGATGGTTTTGGTTTACAAAAAAAAGAAAAAAAAATCAGTCTTGTACAATGAATTCAAAAGTTTCATATAAGAAATCTAGACTTTGAAGTTTTTTTTCTACTTTTTTAAATCTTTACTTGGTTAATTTTAAGAACCTTGGAATGACATTTGTTTAGGTAAAATAAATTCAAGTGAATTGACCTGAAATTCTTGTTAACCTTTTTACAATTGACTTTACAAATGTTGATCTGTATGTCAGCCTAAGAGCACCCACAATTGTTTGCATTAGAATTGGGATTAGCTAACCTAAAGTTAAAGACCTTCAGCCGGGGTCAACTAACTTAGGCCCCGTTTGGTATAGCGTACACTGTTTATAAATGCGTTACAGAATAATCAATTATACAATTGTGTAATAGATTATTCCGGATAATTTGAAAGCTGGTCGAGGGCAGCTTTCAAAAAATCAAATTATTGGCCTGATTAATGTATTATTTAACGTGAAAAACATTTTAAAAAGAGGGGCAAACTGTATACCAAACGGAAAATTTTGAAAATGCGAAAAATAGATTATTTTTAAAAAATAATCTATTTTGCCCCGCTTTTGTAAGCCATACCAAACGGGGCCTTAGGGCATCTGCAGTGGTGGGCTCCAAGGCAAGCAAGACCAAATTTGGTGATGCCCCAGCTGTGTACAGGGGCTCAGTACAAGCATATATGCTATAGTTGGACTCCGTACCCGCGCTAGCCTCCACCACTGAAATTCTCCCCCGTCAACAGCCCAGCATCAAGACAATTTCTGACTCAAGAAGTGAAGCTTTAACTATTTCATTTTTAAAAGTATATTCCTTTCTTTAATCATTGATTGAGCAATTGATTGATTGATTGATCAATCAATCTCAATCAATCAAGCAAGTAATCAATCAATCAACATATTGTTTTATCACATCTTTACATAGTGATTGATCAATTGATCAATCAAATTTTTGTTTTTGTCAAATCCTTACATCCATAGTTTGTTTTTTATCATTTCAAAGTGTCTTTGGATTTGGAGCAGTCAACTCCTTTTGGGCTCCATGTGACTATGAGAATGGGAAGGTAGCCTATTTTGGAGCCCAGCTCTATTTTACCAAATTTGTAGCCCAAATCTCAAAATTTGAAGCCGGCAATGGTTACCGACATTGCAGCAAAAAAATGGGGCTTGGTCACCAAATTTGGCAATAGCCCCAATGTGGAGCCCACCACTGCAGATGCTCTTAATGCCGATTCCCACATATGTTGGCCCTGAAAGTGTATTAGGTCAAAGTTTACCCATGTGTTAAGAGTATCCTCATAATTGTTTGGCTCTAGACTACAACTAAATTTTCTTCATCAATTCACTTTCTCTGCTCTTTTTCAAATTGATGAATTAAATTCCAAAAAAAACAAACCAATTCTTTCCTGAAAGAAAAACTAACTGATTCTTGAGATAAAAACAAATCAAGTCTTGAAACAAAAATCATCAGAGTCTTGGAGATAAAAACAAACTGAGTCTTGAAATAAAAACAAAACCAAGTCTTGGAGTCTTGAAAACAAAACAAACTGAGTCTTGAAAAAGAAAACAAAAAAGATCTACCACAATTCTTGGTGTTGGTGGCGTCAGCGGATTGTGTTTGTTGTGGTGTTTGATCCATTTGGATGAGATTGTAGTGAGAATCAGTGATGAGTGATGGGTGAAAGAATGGCTTTGCAAAAGCACAGAGTTAGCTACTGACAATCTCTAGGCTGAAATAAATTTGTCCTAGGCTAGAGATTTTTTATTGCAAACTTAACTCAAGATTTCATGCAGATTCACCATTGTGGAATTCATGTAAGCTTTAGGTCAAAAACTTAGCTATTCCTGTAACTTAACCCAACAATTTCAGGTACTCTGATAATAAAGAACAGGGACAATATGTGTGTATTTGAGGGTAACATATTTTTCACATTGCAGGTTTTAATTTGTCTGACACCCAATTGAGGAAAGTTGTGGTGTCTGAGTTTGCAACTTCCTTCAATTCACATTGGGTTCACAGGCTACCCTTGAGCTGCCCCATGTATTTGCTGTATGTACAAAGAGTATACACATACCCAACTGTTGCTTTCACAGTCTTAGTTATCATTGATCTCAATTTGTAGGTCTAGCACTATGTTCAATGGCAGATTGGGCAGAACGGTTACATTGAAGCAATTTCAGCCAGTGAGTAGTTCCTCAATGTGCAATTTTATGTATAGTAAAGTTTGTGGGTAGCCTGTGAACCTATTGTGAGCAAAATTTGTGATTGAAGGAAGTTTCAGACTTGGACACCACAACTTTCCTCAATTAGGTTACAAACAAATCAATTCCTGTGGTCTTACAAAAGCAAACCATGCATTGACAGAGATCTGAATGCAAATGGGTTGACAAAACCCAAGACATGTTTTCTCATCTCAAGTTTTGTCCCTGTCCATATGTCACAGATATTGAGGGATGGAAAGGTGAACGGGGTAAATACCTGTGAATGATCCATTGTGTAAGTATCCAATGTCATTGCAGTAACATCCTGTTTGTCAGGTTGTCAACTCAATGAAGTGAACTCAATAAGTCAAAATATAAATCACTCCTCTCAAATTTGTCCAATACGTAAGTTTCCAATCCAACCCTCAGACTCTGGATTGACACTTATCAAATTGATGTTTCCTTTGCCAGGAGAGCTTTGGGTTGATTTCAATCTGTTATCATGCATGTCAAAGGTGTCAACTTGCTAAGTTTTTGAACCCAACCTTGTGGTCTTGACACCACTTCTCAAATTTAATCTTGCTTGGTTACATCTGGTTAGGGCTCATTGGGTGTTGTCTTGCTGGGTTGCAATTAGTTAGGCAAGGTTAGGATTAGTTACAATTCCCATCAAGGTTGCCCAATTTGTAAGGTTATGAACCCAAGTTCATCTCTGTTTGATTTCCCCTCTTGGCTTAATTTCTGCTTTGTTAAGTTTAGTTAATAGCAGTTGGGGATGGTTGGGATGAGTTAGGATGAGTTAGGCACAGTTAGGATGGGTTAAAATTGTTAGGATTAGGTTAGGATTAGGTCAGGATTGGGTTAGAATTGGATTAGAATTGGATTAGGATTAGGGTAGTTTTCTTAATCACTTCTTTTTGATCATTTCAAGACAATACAGACACAAGAACTGGATTGCACCTCATCATAGTCTCAAGATTCTCAAGTAAAAATGAATTCATTGCACTCAAAAGTTGTTCTTTCACAATTGAACCGTTGTAAAGAGTTGTCCGTGTTAGCAATTATTGATGGACCATAAGTATATAAACTTACTGAACAAATTTTGATGTGACCTGTGTATGTGGCTTTAGATTCAACCATATAACTGGTCATCACAAACAAATGCAATGATTGTTTCCCTTCAATAGGATGCACAATATTTTGTTATGGAACGGGTATTTACTAGCTTCTGAGACACTGTCATCAACAAAACAACAGGCAAGATGTGATGGTGTCTGGAAAAATCATCTCTATTCCATCCTTGATTGTATTTGTTGCAGATGAAACAGAGATGTCTTCTGGACAGTTCTCTCTAAGCTTTGCAAATATGTCAATGCAATCATACCATAAGACTGCTGAAGTTTTTTGCCATGAACTCCCCAGAGGCTGAATGGTCTTGATGCAATGGATCTTGAGGGGAAAATTCTCCCTTTTCCTTTGGCCCTTTCAACATGCAAACATGGCATTAGAACCTTTTATGACATGCCAAATCATTAACATCAATTCTTACCAATCTGAATGTAGCATAAATGGCCATACTCTCAAAAGCTTTGATTCAGAGCAGTACCCAGTTCTAAACAATATCTATGATATTCTTCCATTACCTTTGATCCATGATGTACCTTGTCGCTCTGGATCACCAACCAACTCACTCAGACTTGTCTGGAACGTAACTGATTCACCACCTGTGTCTCCAAATTTGCCTTTAAGCCACACTTTACTTGATATTTCCAGTATTCTTGAAGACGTTGTTGCAGCTATGCAAACTACATACAATCAACTGGGTGACTGATGGTAAAAGAAAGAATGATCGCAAGTGAATTTCTTCAGATCAAGCAAAAGCAGAAGCGGCTAGTTCCTCCAAGAAAAAGTGTGGAACAACAGAAGATGAGGATACTTGATTGGTTGTTACCTATCTCCAGTGAATTTAGGTTTCCTTCAGTTTCCACAACACAATCTTGGATTTCAACTCTCAACTTTTTGATTGATCACTTGATTCACCTCTTGACTGAATTTCAATCTCTCAACGTATCCTAAGGATCGAGGACTTTGATGAATTTCCATCTCAAGCTTCATACAATCTTCTCTTCCCAAATCTTCACTTGAAATAAGATCTTTGATCCTGTGACGGCACCCCTTACAGATCCAGTGTAGCAAACTCAGTCAAGGAAGTGAATCACACTTCACTGGGGTTTCTTCCACTGAGCTGACCACCTTCACCAATCCTCCTTTGTTTCCTTCCTGATGGTGCCTTTTCTTGTGTTTTCTCTTTGATTGTTACTTCGTTTCTTTTTCTTTCCGATCCTCTCTGTCTTGTAATTTCATACTTGATAGTCCCTTTTTCTAATTTTCCCTTTGCACGGCATCATGCGGATTCAAGGATGCACCATCGTATGTGAGATGTGCACTGGTTGATCCGAGGATGGGATTGTGTAAAAATCGATTTGGAGATCTTGATGATCGTTGTTTCATTTCCTTGGATGTAGGTATGTACATTACATCATCGGTACTTTAATCCAAAAAGTTAAAACTCGAAAATGAGATTTTAAGAAAAAAAAAAAGAAAACTTAAATGACGTCATAAATCGAATTAAACACTGACCCAATTCGATTTTTTAAAGAATAAAAATTGTAACTTTCTTATTAAGAATTCAAAAAATTCAAAATTCAAAATCACCATTTAACAAAACAAAAAACAAAAAACAAACAGATTAGTTATTTTGAGTACTTTACTTCAACTTCAAGTCAATTCATTCAAAGAACCATGAGATCTTTAATTCAAACTTCCAATTTATTTAAACATCTAAACCTTATGATCCCTTTAAAAAGAAGTTTTTTTCATCATACTTTAATTCAAAACAAAGGTACGCCAAAAGAATACAAATCTTCTTCATCAAAAAATCCAAAATCCACACTTCCATCTCTACTTGAATTTTTCATCTTATCCTTTTAACCTAAACTTAATCCTAATCTTTTTTCATTTTTTCTTTAGAAACTCATCAAAAAGTAACTCAAGAGTTTACCAAATCTAATCAAATTCATTCCAATAAAGTAAGTTAATTTCAAAAAGAACCTTTCAACCCTCTTTCACTGCTCAATTCTCATCCATCATTTTGTTCATTTGGATTCTTTCATCCTGGTATTATGACTAGGCTCCAACTGATTCAGAAGAAAGCGTTAGAGCTGAAAAAGATGATAAATCGATTAAAACTTTAAAGAAAGAAACCATAAAAGAAATTCATCAAACTCAAGCCCGAAAGAATTAAATCCGATTCGATTCGCAATGATATTCGTGCTTGTTGTTGTTTTTAAGATCAGATTTATCTTTTTAATTTCACTTTTTTTGAACTCTAGTTGATGTTCTTAAAAAATTTAGTATCATTTGATTGTTGTTTTCAAAATTTAACAAAAACATTTTTATTTTAAAATCGGTTGTCTTAATTAAACAAAACCTTTTTTTCTTTGAAAAGATTGGTTTCAATTTACACAAGAATTGATTGATATGAATGATGATACATTTTGAAAGACTAATCAATGAGAACAAAAAAAAGAAGAGGAGATGATGAATTATTCAGACATGCCTAATCTACTCACTTGTCTAGCCAAAGCACTACCTTGAGCATGACGTTGAGGTCTTTTAGATCGACCGAGATCCCAAACCGAATTGATCAAATTCGAAGTTCGATTTAAATTTGGATTAGGCGTCGTATTCAAAAGATCGATCAAACTAACATCTGATTCTAATCCTTTATCTTCTTCTTCACCTAACCAAAGTTGTCTTGGAGGTAATAGATTGGGTTCATTTAAATCTGAAAAATCAGATAAAGAAGGTAATGAATGTAAATTAAAATCGGTTTCTAAATATCTTTCATGATTTAAACTTTCGGTTGAATTTCCTTCTAAACCTAAGTTTAATGAATTAGATTGAATTGATAATGAAGGTGAAAAAGCTGTAGGTGAAGCATATAACCATCTAAAGAATTGATCAAAAGACAAAAAAAAGAGAAAGAGTTTCATTCAAAGATGAGTTTGATGGATTGAAATGAATGAGTCTGAATTTAAGGAAATTTCAAAAAGAAAAAAAGTCAACTTAACTGATCTTGATTTAATTGATTTATTAAAGATTTCAAATTAGTTTGGATTTCAAAAACTAATGAGGATTGATCTTGAGTTTGATCATCATTTTCACTTCTTTCAAATAAAACATTTTCTCTTAATTTCTTTAACCAAATCGGTTCATTCATTAAACTATCATCATAATCATCTCCTTGATGATGATTAGAAGGATTACCAATCGAATTTGAATTCCAAACCGATTTAAGTGAATTTAATTGATTTGAATTATAAGGTAAACGTTTTCCATTTGAATCTAAACATAAAATTTCTGAAATTAAATTTTCAAATCGATGATAACTTTCCAAACTCGATTCATTTAATGATCCTTCTTCTTCTTCTTCTTCTAATTCACATAGGTTTGTTGATTTTGATTTTTGAATCTCATGAAGTGATGAATCGGTTAAATGATGACTTTGACTTTGACTTTGATCTGATGATGATGATCTCATGGATTCTTCCAAACTTAATGGATGATGATGATGATCGGTTGAAACTTGATTTGAAAATCTGTAATGTAAATGACTCCTTTGATCTGATTCGATCGAATGCTGAGTTTCGTAATCTTGCATCTTTGGTTTGGTTGGTTATTTTGTTGGTCAAGTTGAGTGAGTTGATGATCAGTTGGTTAGATCACTTTGAAGCTTCAGGGTTTAAGTCAAGTTGTGATTTAAATCTAAAATCTATTGACCTCATTCTTGTAATGTCGTTTTCAAAAATTGAGTTTTTCTCAACTTCTTTCATTTCACCTCCCTGTCCTCACACTCCCCGAATCCTTCAAAGCCCTGATCAAGACAGACAGTCTTGGGTTGAATTGATCTTGAATCTTTACAGTTGCTCAAAGTACAATGACTATGGAGCACCAAATCTATCAAAACACCAAAATGCAATCACCTTTGCTAGAAAGGTTGGCTCATTGGCCCAAAAAGAAAAAAGTTGCATCAATTTTAGCCGCACTTGTCATCACAGCACAATTTCAGAGCGCTGGATTACATGGTAGCTGAGAAAAAGTTGAACAGGAAAACTTAATCAAGTCCTCTTGCTGAAAAAATGGTCTGATCCAGCAAGGGACTCACATATCAAGTTGAAAAATGAATCACCTCTAGAAAATTGTTCCTCTCAGTTTTCATACAGTGTGATTGGGTTCAAAAAACAAATAGGAAAATTCCCCGAGGGCTTGACATGGAGATTGTTTGAGCGTAAGATTCAAAAAACACCTTTACATTTGTCCTCAGTCAAAATTAAGTTATTGGTGTTTTAAGACCAAAAGATTGTAGAAGAAGGTTCAGTGTGATGATTTTCATGGTTGGAAAGTCAACAAGACAAAATCATAAGAAAAAAAAGTTTCATAAGCAGCCTAGTTTTTGACAAAAATCCATGGGTGATCTCAGGCCAGTTTTTTAACTTTAGACATAATTCCCTTTGTTGGAGTGGATCATTTTCTCAGTAAGAGGACTTTAGTTAATTATGCTGAACACACTTCCTGTTTCTTTTGAATTCAAACCCAGCACCAATCACCCTCTGTCTATTCAAAACCAACCAGATTTTCATGAATCCCCTCACTCCAATCAAGACCAAAACAATCTTGTTGATTCCCATCAAGGGTGTTGCTTCTAAAGAAAACTTTTTGATTATATTCTACAATAGGAGAGACACAATGATGAAGGATGAAACAGACATCCTTCAAATAAATTGATAAACCTATATGTTTAAGGAGTTTGTGAGATCAAAATCAACTGTGAGAAAGTTGTCAATCAAAAATCAAGCTTGAGAAAGAAAATCAAGATTGAAAGTTATCAAACCTCACTTGGTTGGATCTGATCTTAATTTTTTTTGATGATCTCTTAGAATCTCAATCTTCATCACTTTTGAACATTGAATTGTGTAATCAAACTCTCTGTCTCTCTTGTTTCACTCTTGAGCTTTCTCAGTGATAAGAATTGAGGAGGATGACAAGCTTGGCAACAAAACTTCAATGTTGAACAAATCATCCTTTTCTTTTTGTAAAACCTTGAATCACATCCATGGTCTGTATGATCCAGATTTGTAAAAAAAATCTTAATGATCAAGACTGTTTTTTCCCCCTTAAATTCAACTTGAATTCTTTTATTTCTAATTTTTCAAACTTGTAGGATTGTTTCTAAACCATCATTAAATGTTAAATGAAAATCTAAAATGAATCTCATGAATCAAAAAAATCAACAAATTAATT
Organism: Melampsora americana; assembly: GCA_022264835.1. Lineage (NCBI taxonomy): Eukaryota > Fungi > Basidiomycota > Pucciniomycetes > Pucciniales > Melampsoraceae > Melampsora > Melampsora americana. The sequence continues at coordinate 52,248 of JAIFHY010000088.1, forward strand.
CAAAGCTTATAGATGATGATAGATTTCCAAATGGGATTAACTTTGTATGTAATATAATATACTGTCTTTTTTGTTTGTTTGATTTTCTCAGTTCATCAATCAACTCTCTATCTATTCAAAAAGTTCATCACTCATGCTTTTATGAATCATCTCATCTTCATCTTTTGTTTTATATCTCAATACTTACTTATCTTCTGTCAAAGGAATAGATCTTATTCAATTTCATCATATGTCTGTCTTGACCCATTCCAAGAAAAATATATATATAGTGTTTTTGTATTTTCAAATTCCTCAATCAATTTAGCATCAGCAAATTTTTTAGACTGATGACTTGGATGATGATCCAATGATTTTCATCTAGCTATGTTGAGCCTTAGTTCATGGGCTTGAAGGATTTGAAATTGAGTTTGATGATTGGGATTGAAGAGACAGGCAAGTTTGTAAGATGCTCAATCATATTCTTGTACATCAACTTTGGTCCAATCTGAGCATAAATCAGCCATCAATCCATTTCAACTTCAGATCTTCACCTCACCCAAGCTGATAAGTAAGAGATCCTTGGTACAGAGGGTTTATAGAGGGTGAAATAGATGAATGGGCTTTAGCTTGGAGTGTTTAAAGCTTGCAGTCAGTTTGACACAGGCTTTCATTTGAGTCAAGACACACCTTGAAGATATTGTACTGTGGGGTGAGATTGGTGAAAGAATTGATTGGAGCAGTAGACTTAGGGCTCGTTTGGTACCGCTTAATTTAAGCTACTTTTTGTGAAATTCGACTTTCAAAAGTCAAATTTCGAAAAGTCCGTTTGGTACAAAATTTTCGGTACTTTTGAAAGCTACTTATGGCTACCATAAGTAGCTTATTTTGCTACTTAAAATAAAGAGGTCAAGAGCTCCTTATTTTTCAAATAAGTAGCTTATTTGACCCGAAATTTACTTTTCTTTGTTTTTCTGAAAATCTCACAAGTCCCATTTCTGATACCCCCCCCTCCTGTCTTCAAACCACCTGAACTTCGTCATTAAAAACCACGTTCGATTTTTCTCACTCTACTTTCCATCGTCTCAAATCAGCACACACCACCTCCAATCCGATACAATCCTATTAGTCCTATAGATTGATTCTTTCATATCATCATCTCAATACCAAGATGTGTGATGATCTAATAGTTGTGATGATGATGAGAAGATGATAAAATAAAAAAAATAAGTGGATATTTGAACGGTCAACAAGCTTTTCCGCTGTTGACCGCCAAACAAATTTCAACTTATATGTAATTTTAAGTTGACTTTTCATTAAAAGTCAACTTAAGATGAAAATCAACTTTCCCACCCCGGAAAGTTCGTACCTTTGAAAAGGTACGAACTTTCATAACTCGTACCAAACGAGCCCTTAGGATTGGATTTGGTATGATCCAGTTGAGAGTGAGTGTTTTTGATTGAGATCTTAAGGTTTTTGGTCTTTTGACTAATTTGATGAAGCTCATTCCAAATGATGAAGATAGACAAGAAGTTGATCAAAAAGGGTTGATTTCTAAAAATATGAATTTTCTTTATTAAGAACCCCTTTGAAGTATTCATCTCATCTAGATCTTTTGCTAAAAAAATAGAGAAAGAGAAAAGGTTTATCTTGATTGATGATGTGATAGATGAACCAAATTTGATTGAGATAGGTATTTGAAATCTTCATTGATAGTATGGAGTTGAAAACCAATCTTTGAAGTTTGAGTGGAAAATCTCTTTGGATTGGGATTGAGAACTAATCGATTGAATGATTTGACTTCTTCAAGTTTTGTGAACAAGATTGATGAAGCTTTTTTGGATTGACTGTGAAATGATCTCATCAGCTTGATGATGATGATAGTTATTAAGATTCATGTAGATAGATAGATATACAAATCTGATGACTGATTGGTACAGATCTCAATTGGATGTATGTCTACATGATGTGTGAATCATTAAGTAGAACCACTGATCCACGTAAATTGAACCTTTCACTCATCTTCAAGTAAGTAAGATGCATGTTTTTATTCAAGGAAGAAGAGAAATAGACAAGAGAGTGTAAGATCACTTAAGCCTCTCCTCAGTCAGAGCGCGGTAAAGGGGCTTATGAGTGGATTGGTTAAAGCTGTGAAGCTTATGTAGCAAAAGAGAGAGTTGAGAAATGAGAGAGGTTTGACCATCAGGTATGTATGTAGATTTGTAGTAGGTCATGAAGAGATCCAAGAGCATTTAAGGCATACTTGATCTTGAAAAATGAATGGATGATCGATTTGAGACCTAAATGCAAAGATGAAGATTATCTATCTTGATCTGATTGAAGTGAGAATGTGTGTATGTAGAATTTGAGGGAAAGAAAAGGGGAAAGAGAAAAGGTCGAGAGATCGGATGAGTGGTGTGTCTGATGATGATGATGGATCAGTACGTCTTGAAAATCAAAATTTAAAGAAAAAGAAAGTGTGATGGGATTGAGATTTGATTTGATTTGATTTGATAAAGGATGAAGAGAGTGAGGAATAAGAAAGATTCTGATGAAAGGTGATCAAGTTGAACAAGTCTATCTCTCAAGATAGGAATCAGTCTCCGCTAAATCAATTTTCGAATTCGATGAAGAGGATGATGAGATCTCGAATGAGCTCTAGAACACCAACACAAGCCACTTTGCTTTGAAACCCAATTCGATGGTCTCTTGATGAACGATCAAGTGGCTCTCATGTGTATTCTTCATAACAGCCACAGAAGAACCTTTACCAAAGCTTGATCAGATTGGAATCCAGATTCATTCATTCGTTCATTCAGTCAAATCCACTTCTTCTTGGATTGAATCTGTGCGTTCGACGTGGGTTTTGAATTCGATTTGACCTTTTGACCGATTCTCTAAACTGAATTTGTACTTCAATTTAATCAATTCTACTTACACTCATCTCAATCTTCTTCCTTAAACCCAAACCCACTTTCAAAAAAAAAGTGTGAATCCTATCGAATTGGTTGTTATCTTCACTCTCAGATCACTCTCTCTGTGTTTAAAAGAGTGGTGTTTAGACCTTCATTTGGATGATTTAATTCAAAAAAAAGAGTTATGGCCTTCTTTTTTTTCATCTTTCTTGGCTAATCTTCATTTGATGTGATTTTTTTTTTCACCATCTGATTTGATGACTTCTTCCTTCCTCTTTTTTCTTTCCTTCTGACTTTCTTCGTTCCTTCTTTAAAAGTATTCATTCATCCCCATTCAAGCCCCCCAAAAAAATCATACAGAAATTTAAGAAACTTTAGTTTACAACAATTCATTGATGGATGTTTTTTTTCTTCTTCTTCAGGTTAACCACTTTTGTACCTTTTACTAATTTTCTTATGACCTTTTAAGTACTATCTTATAAGAAATTGACCTTTGAAAAACCTTTGTGTGATTTCATTTAACGTCATCCTCTCTCTCTCTCTCTCTCTCTCTTTCTCTGCGTGTGTGTTTTGATAAATTCACTGGATCTTCAACTTTACTGTTTCAAAGATCATCCATCCAATCTATCAATCTATCCAATCAAATCCTATATTTATCATCATCCTCATCATCATCCAATTTAGATCTTCAACCTTTTCGTCTTCCTTTGATCTTTGTTTTTGATTTTAATCTTAATCTAGTTGACTTTCATCCACTCATCTCATTCTTTACTGTGTGTGTGTTTTATTTTAACTAACCAATCAACACGTCATTTAAACTAAAAATAAAACATTATCTCTTGACAGACGCGTTTCTCACACCCAAAGCAACACACGAATCAAATCAAATCAAATCAAATCAAAGTCAAAAGATGATGATCTTCAATCGATCTTTAGTTGATGCAAATGCAGCTATTCCCTCTCATCTTCATCCTGTAGCCCTTCGATCTACTACTCATGCTTCAAATCCTCAAACAGCTGCTGTCTCTCAATTAGCAGAAGCTCAACTTCGAGCTTCAAATTCGATTCCCGATCATTCTCATCATCCTCAATCAAAACCTACTCCCTCAACCCCTTCTTCATCCTCAACTTCCTCATCTTTTGTCTCTGGACCAAAGGATGGTATCTCTGGATTACCTATTGATCATTCGATCTATCCACTTCTCTCTACCCTCGATTCATCTGCTCCTCATGCCAACTCGATCAAGCTTCTCACTTGTTCAGATTATGCCCATCTCTATCATGCCTATCTTCGCTCTACTGCTCATGTAGACGAATCTATTGTCTTTCCTTACCTACATTGCCCAGATCGACCGGGTACATCACAGTCTACCTATTTCTCACAAGCTCATCATCATCATCCTCATTCGGTGGGTCCTACCCGAAGACCACCTTCGTATCGTGGACTGACGGTGATCACTGCCGACTCAGTGGCTGAAACACGTACCACTACAGCGCGTCATCGGACCCGTTCACTTGGTTCAACTTCCACTGTCTCGGCCTCATCTCTCTCATCTTCGGCTCCTCTCTCATCTACAAGCTCACCAGCCACTTCAGTTGAAGGACCCGAACCCAGAGCTTCTCTCCTCGTCTCAGCTCTTACGCCAGATGAGATACTCGAACGTAGTGCAAGAACAGGCGAGTTGATCCCGAGATTTATAAGAAGACCGATGCCATCGAGTTCAGTGAATTTAAGATTGTTTGGACACCAAGCCGGTCAATATGCTACTATTTCGGATATTGTGATTTATTCAGAATCGGGTGTGAATGAAAGGGTGAAGGAAATAGCTAAACTGATCATTGAAGCTCAACTTGATTTTCGAAAATCTTTACCCGAATCGGATCAGAAGGATGAGCTTCCAAAGTATCATGTGTTTTTGATTAATGAACGATTCGAAGGATTCGAAAAAGAGTTTAGTGAATTAGTAGCGGTGGATGGTTGGGGGTTTAGAAGATCAAAGATTGATTTTTTTGAAAGAGAGAGGTTAGAGATGGAGTCCTTGACCTGTGCATCCTTGATTGAAGAGAACCTTTGGGTATGTGATGGGATTCATGACGATTTCTTCTTGAACAGGTTAGATTGATTGGTTGACCTTTTTCTTTTGAATCTTCCTTTGCTCTTCTCGTTGATCGATAGCTTGGCAATACGGCTGATGCGATGAGAGATGAAGAAGAACTTTGTCCACCTCGGTTCTCGATCATGATCGAAGCTCATGATTCGGCTAGAATCTTAACTTCATCGGAACTCGAGAGCTTATTTCCCACCTCTCTAAGCTCTTCACCGTCTACTGTTTCATCACCTGTGATCACCAGACCACCCTTACACTTGGAAGTCCCAAGTACAGCTTCAGCTTCGGGTTCGATGCCGATGGAACAACTTGTGCGATCTTTACAAGAGTTTTGTGCTTGGGTAGCCAGAGTGACGGGTGATGGTCATCAGGTTCTTGTTCATTGTCATGACGGATAGTCAGTCTTTTGCTTTTCTCTATCTCGAATCGATCCTCAAACTAAACTCACTTCTGGTTTGGATTAGTACCGAGACGAGTTTGTTTGGTCTTGCCTATACCATCTATCGTCAACGGATCCCGTTATCCGATGCTTATCTACATCTTCAACTTCATGCGAATCGTTCATTTTTCCTCTACCCATCTGATCTGACGGTCTTACGATACTTTGAAAGACGATGTTCATCTTCAGATCCGAGCATGAATCCGATTCCTAGAGGGGCTCGTTGGCTTGAGGATGGATTTGAAGGACACTTTCCGTCACGTATCTTACCGTTCCTTTACCTTGGCAATCTATCTCATGCGAATAATCCTTCGATGCTTCGTGCATTGGGTATCACTGCGGTGGTGTCGATGGGTGAAAGTGCTCGATCGTCTTTAGTCGAACGTGGATTGGAGGTCTTGGATGTCAAATCAGTGGCGGATGATGGACTTGATAAGATCTCGGCTCATTTGCCATCAGCGATGGAGTTTATTGAACGGATCCGACGTTCAGGTGGTAAAGTGTTAGTACACTGTAGAGTAGGAGTGAGCAGATCAGCTACAGTAGTGATTGGATATGTGATGATCCATTGTGATATTGATTTAGCGAGTGCATACTTATTAGTGAGATCGAGAAGATTAAATATTTTAATTCAACCTAATCTAGTGTTTATGTGGGCCTTGAGAAGATGGGAATCGAGATTGAATTATCTTGAAGTGAGTGAATCGATTGAAGAGATCATGAAGGGTAATTCGATGGGATGTGATTGTGGGGTGTGTTTTGATTCAGATCAAGATGAGAAGATGAAGAAGATGAAAAGAAGAGTAGGATCGGCTGCTTGGACTTGGTCTTCACTCTCCTTAGAGATCTCGTTGTTAAATCAAAGGTATCTTTGTTAACCCATCCAAAGAGAAATCCATTGGACTTTGAATCTCTTTCTTTGCTTTGCTTTGCTTTGCTTTTTGTTCTTTGTTTTGTTCTGATGTGGGGACTTTTTGTTATCTTTTTCCTTTTTTTTATCTTTTCTTTTCTTTTTTTGTCTTTCTGTTCTTTTTTTTAAAAAAAGTATGTTTTAACAAGAAGTTTTTTTTTTCTTTTTCATTTCGAATTTCATTTAAAGAATTTAACCCCCCCCTTTTCACACACACACACACACCCCTTACCAAGAAAAAGGTGACAAGGTATGAAGATTATATTGATTTTTTTAAATAAAGAATTTAGATTAGAGAGAATTTGAATGAAGATTGAAATGAAATGAAGTTTGATGTTTTTCTTTATATGAAGAAGAAAGGAAAAGAAGAGAAGAGAAAGGAAAAGAAGAGAACAGGAGAGGAGAGGAAAGAAAAGGAGAGGAAAGGAAAGAAAAGGAAAGGAAAAGGAAAGAAAAGAAAAGAAAAGAAAAGAAAAGGAAAGGAAAGGAAAGGAAAGGAAAGGAAATGGATTGGTTTTTTTTTTTGAAAAAATGATTCATTTAACTTTGTAACTTTTTTTTCCTTTTTTTTGATTATATTTAATGGGTTTATTTATCCTTTTTTTTATACTTGAGATATCAGTTTCAGGAGTTTAAGTTTAAGTTTTTAATTGAATTATGGTTTTGGATTTTTTTTGATTTTCCTTAGAAAAAGAAATTTTCTTTTTTCATTTGGTGAGTTGATTAACTTGAGTAAAAGAAGAAGAAATTGGAATTTCAGTTAGTTAAAATGGATTGGGTTTTTTTGAAAAAAATGATTCATTTAACTTTGGAAATTTTTATTCTGTTTTTTTGATTATATTTAATTGGTTTATTTATTCTTTTTTTTGATTTTAAGGTATCAGTTTCAGGAGTTCAAGTTTTAAGATTTTAGTTGAATTATGGGTTTGAATTTTTTTAATTTTTCTTAAAAAAAAGGTTTTTTTTTCTTTTTTCATTTTTTCTTTTGGTGAGTTGATTAAGTTGAGTAAGAAGAAAAAATTGGGAGTTCAGTTAGTTAAAAGTGGTTTTTTTTGAAAAAAATGATTTATTTAACTTTGGAAGTTTTTTTCCTTTTTTTTTGATTATATTTAATTGGTTTATTTATACTTTTTTTATACTTAAGATATCAGTTTCAGGAGTTTAAGTTTTAAGTTTTTAGTTGAATTATGGGTTTGAATTTTTTTAATTTTTCTTAAAACAAGAAATTTTCTTTTTTCATTTGGTGAGTTGATTAACTTGAGTGAAGGAAAAAAATTGGAATTTCAGTTAGTTAAAAGTGGTTTTTCTTGAAAAAAATGATTTATTTAACTTTGGAAGTTTTTTTTTCCTTTTTTTTGATTATATCTAATTGGTTTATTTATACTTTTTTTGATCTTAAGATATCAGTTTCAGGTTTTAAGTTTTAAGTTTTTAGTTGAATTATGGGTTTGGATTTTTTGAATTTTTCTTTTGGTGAGTTGATTAACTTGAGTAAGAAGAAAAAATTGGGATTTGGTTAGTTAAAAGTGGTTTTTTTTGAAAAAAATGATTCATTTAACTTTGTAACCTTTTTGTTCTGTTTTTTTGGTTATATTTAATTGGTTTATTTATTCTTTTTTTTTATTTTAAGATATCAGTTTCAGGAGTTTAAGTTTTAAGTTTTTAGTTGAATTATGGTTTTGAATTTTTTTAATTTTTCTTAAAAAAAGGTTTTTTTTCTTTTTTCTTTTTTTCTTTTGGTGAGTTGATTAAGTTGAGTAAGAAGAAAAAATTGGGAGTTCAGTTAGTCAAAAGTGGTTTTTCTTGAAAAAAATGATTCATTCAACTTTGGAAGTTTTTTTTCCTTTTGTTTTGATTATATCTAATTGGTTTATTTATACTTTTTTTCTAAAATTTAAGATATCGGTTTCAGGAGTTCAAGTTTTAAGATTTTAGTTGAATTATGGGTTTGAATTTTTTTAATTTTTCTTAAAAAAAGGTTTTTTTTTCTTTTTTCATCTTTTCTTTTGGTGAGTTGATTAACTTGAGTAAGAAAAAAAAATTGGAATTTCAGTTAGTTAAAAGTGGTTTTTTTGAAAAAAATGATTCATTTAACTTTGGAAGTTTTTTGTTTCCTTTTTTTGATTATATTTAATTGGTTTATTTATACTTTTTTTTTGATTTTAAGATATCAGTTTCAGGAGTTTAAGTTTTAAGTTTTTAGTTGAATTATGGTTATGGATTTTTTTAATTTTTCTTAAAACAAGAAATTTTCTTTTTTCTTTTGGTCAGTTGATTGACTTGAGTAAAAGAAGAAAAAATTGGAATTTGGTTAGTTAAAAGTGGTTTTTTTTGAAAAAAATGATCCATTTAACTTTGGAAGTTTTTTGTTTCCTTTTTTTTGATTATATTTAATTGGTTTATTTATACTTTTTTTTTGATTTCAAGATATCAGTTCCAGGAGTTTAAGTTTTAAGTTTTTAGTTGAATTATGGTTTTGGATTTTGTTAATTTTTCTGAAAAAAGGTTTTTTTTCTTTTTCTTTTGGTCAGTTGATTAACTTAAGTAAGAAGAAAAAAAATGGAATTTCAGGTAGTTAAAATACTAAAGGTGATTACCACCTGTGAGATTCAGGAGTCAGCTTTTGTAATAAGCTGCACACTGATTGAATGATATAAAGACAATTTACCTGTGAGATTCAGGAGTCAGCTTTGTAATAAGCTGCACACTGATCGAATGATATAAAGACAATTCTGATGAGAAGAAGAATTGTACAAAATAAATAAGTTTGAATTTGATTAATCATATATAAATCTAATCTAAACAACAATAATAATAACTTACTACCTGTGAGATTCAGGAGTCAGCTTTGTAATAAGCTGCACACTGATCGAATGATATAAAGACAATTCTGATGAGAAGAAGAATTGTACGAAATAAATAAGTTTGAATTCGATAAAGAAAAAGGAAACAACGGTAAAGAGCAAAAAGTAATCCTTTCAATGTATTGAAGTCAAACATGACGTCATTCGAGATGATCACAAGAGTAACGATGATGTTGTAAAGAGATGATCTCTGAGATGATAAATAAGCCATGATTATCTCAATTAAAATGGATTGGTTTTTTTTTGAAAAAAATGATTCATTTAACTTTGGAAGTTTGTTTTTCCTTTTTTTGGTTATATTTAATTGGTTTATTTATCCTTTTTTTTGATTTTAAGATATCAGTTTCAGGAGTTTAAGTTTTAAGTTTTTAGTTGAATTATGGTTTTGGATTTTTTTAATTTTTCTTAAAAAAAGGTTTTATTCTTCTTTTTTCATTTGGTCAGTTGATTAACTTAAGTAAGAAGAAAAAAATGGAATTTCAGGTAGTTAAAATGGATTGGTTTTTTTTGAAAAAAATGATTCATTTAACTTTGGAAGTTTGTTTTTCCTTTTTTTGGTTATATTTAATTGGTTTATTTATCCTTTTTTTTGATTTTAAGATATCAGTTTCAGGAGTTTAAGTTTTAAGTTTTTAGTTGAATTATGGTTTTGGATTTTTTTAATTTTTCTTAAAAAAAGGTTTTATTTTTCTTTTTTCATTTGGTCAGTTGATTAACTTTAGTAAGAAGAAAAAATTGGGATTTCAGTTGGTTAAAAGTGGTTTTTTTTGAAAAAAATGATTCATTTAACTTTGGAACTTTTTTTTCCTTTTTTTTTGATTATATCTAATTGGTCCATTCATACTTTTCTTTTGATCTTAAGATATCAGTTTCAGGTATTAAGTTTAAGTTTTTAGTTGGATTATGGTTATGGATTTTTTTAATTTTTCTTAAAAAAAGTTTTTTTTCTTTTTTCTTTTGGTCAGTTGATTGACTTGAGTAAAAGAAGAAAAAATTGGAATTTGGTTAGTTAAAAGGGTTTTTTTTGAAAAAAATGATTCATTTAACTTTGTCACTTTTTTGTTTCCTTTTTTTGATTACATGTAATTGGTTTACTTATACTCTTCTTTTTGATCTTAAGAAATCAGTTTTGGATTATTCAATCTTTGTAAAAAAGGGTTTTTTTCTTTTTTCTCTTTGGTGAGTTGATTAACTTGAGTAAGAGAGAAAAATGGAATCCAGTTAGTTAAGAGGGTTTTTTGGTTTTTAAATACATTCTTGTTTTTCAATTGGTTGCAGGTTTTAGGAAGTAAATGGATTGAATGAGTAAGTAAAAGAAATGAGTGGATGTTGATGGTGATAGATTACAGCTGTTTGAACAAAAGATTGATTGCTTGATTGATTGATTTTGTTTGAAAAATCTTGTTATCATGGTGTCACACTTGTCTTTGGTCTCTCTCTCTCACTTTAAATTTTGTCTCTCTGTTAATTGAGAAGAATATAGAAAGATCAAAAGATGTAAAGGAGATTTTGGTCTGGTTTGGTTTTGTTGGTTATGCTGATGATTTTTTTAACAAAACAAACAAAAAAAAGTTGTTAATCTTGCTTGAAATGGATTTATATGGAAATTCTGATGAATGAGTGAATTCAGAATGAAGTAAATTGGTATGATAAGTTTTGAATTATATAAGATTGCTAAAGGTTTTTTTAAAACTTTTTCAGATAAACAGATAACACAAAATTTGTCTTTCTAGTTACAGTAGACTCTGAGAAAACCAATAGCCGTCAAAAGCAATAATCTTGGAAAACCAATACATTTTTGGCCCAATAAATTCTTATTTACAGTGTGATTTCTGTTGACAAAACCAATACTTGACAAAAAACAATAGTTTTTGACCCAATTTTTTGGGTATTGGTTTTCTCAGAGTCTACTGTAGTACAAGGTGTGTATTAAGATAGGACAATAAGGTAAAGGGCTCACCACAGTCAAGATGATGTGCAACAAAAAAATGGATACATAGGATTTTCCAAAGGGACATCTGATTAAAGAAAAATGATCATCACATCAACTCATCTTGTTTTGTCCACCCAATCTTCCCATCTTTGTTCAAATCCAAAAAAATATATGAATGAATGAATGGATGATTAGGGAATCCAAAAGAAGAGTTCCCTATGTAAATATACAAGTCATGATCATCAAATCTCTTTAATTGAGTTTCTTGTAAACCTATTTGAGTGACTTGAAGTGGGATTTCATAGGATTTTGAGTTGATGATCAACTTCATCATGCTTTAAGATATCAAACAAAGAACAGCCGGTTTTCTCTAGAAATGAAATCAAGTTTGGGCCTCACAGCCACCGTGTAGTATCATCACCGTCACTGCTACACCTGAGCCACCTAATTCCTCCAACCAAGTTTCACAGCTAAATCTTTACATAACGGTGAAAGTTTTTACAGCTAAAGAGCAGTGTAAAACTTTCCCTGTTTTGGTCAACAGCATTGAAGTATGAGTTTTCTTGAGAAGTCATTTTTTGATCATGCAGATGTTTGATACTTTTTGTACTAGCAGTCTACATACACATCTTTCTTTTCTTTTTCACCTCAAGTTACTTGTTGTGTTTGTCTTCCTTTCATAGTTTCTTCTTGTTTTCTCATCGCTGTAAATTTACGTATGTACATAAATTTGCTGCTCATAAAAAATTGGGTTGGACAAAGTTTCCCGATTTCATAAATTTTTGCGACAGCAAAATCACTCGGCCTAAGCCCCCCTATTATTCACCTGATGGTGCTGTTGTAGACAACTATTAATTATACAAGATATAAATTGGAAATAAGATCAGAGCCTTCCATAAGAACTAGTTACACTTACAAACCAAGACCCGCAAGAGATCCTACATAGTTTGCAACTTGTGGTATTGCTACAAGACTGAGCATAATCACACCGTATAGAACAAAAGTCACTGTTGCGATTGCAGCTGCTTGTGGATGACTACCCATCAGTGTTGCAGTTCCAATAGCACCACCGATGACTCCAAGTGTAGCACCAATAGTAAAATAATCATCTGAACCCGCCTTTGTACGGACACGAAGCAAACCAAAGAGAAGATCTTTGGTTAAAACAGCCTGAAAATGTAAAATAATTCATTTTTTAGAAATCAAGACTTGTGATTTAAGTAGGATAATAAATAAATAACAGACCAAGATTCCAGTGACACAGATCAAGACCACTACTAAACTTTGATCACCACGCACAGCGCTTAACATTTGAATTCCAAAAGGGGTTGATAAGAATCGACCAGCAAATGAAACACCTCTATCAGGAGCAATGCCGATTCGATGAGAAATGTATGGCCATAGTAGTAATGATATTGCACAGTTTGGTATAATAATGAAGATTATCTTAAACATATTATCATACAAACCTTGACGATATTTGAATAAAGGAAAAGCTAAGCTTATCTTTGAAGGATAAAGGATGAGAGTTCAATTTTAAAATTCACAATTGTAACTTATTTTTTAAAAAAATCCATCATTGAAACTCACGATTCCAGCCACCAGAATACTTTGTAAAACGTCACCTGCTCCAGGTGATCCGATTGGAGTACCTCTACTATGTTGGAGAATCACAAGATAAGTGGTTCCGGATGTAAATTGAGATAAATCTAAAAAAAAAGAAAAAAAATCAAGTCAAATAAATATAATCAATTTTTCCATATCTAAAATCACTTAGTTATGATCTTTACTGACTTTTAATTAAACCAATTCCTTTAATTTCACCAAAACCCCAAATGAATAAAACGGTGATAATACTAGTGACTAAGATAGGATGTAAAATTGTTTGCCAAAGTTTAGGTATAACCCTTTTACTAAATTGCCAAGATAAAGCAAGGGTTGAAATGTATAAAGGTAAACTTCTGAAATTACCACCTGGTGAAAAATATAAAGGTAAACCGATTAGAAAAAGAGAAAAGTAAAAGATTGGATCAAACCAAATCTTAAACCAAATTACTAATTCTTCTTCTAAGGAATTTAAATTTAAATCTTTCTTAATATTCTTGATTGATTTGGTTAATTGTTTGTTATCCTTGAAGAAGAAATAAGTCAGCCAATCACATTTTCATATGAGAGTATCAGCTCCAAGGCCTCTTTTTGTATATGGAGATGAGATAGATACACACAGCCCCCTTTTCTGAGTCAACATCATTTGGATTGCGATTAGGATGATTTATAGAAGTAGAGACCGACGAGTTATGGCTAATGTGGCTATGTTGAGACAGGTGAGAGATTAGGTTCCTGTTCCTTTTTTTAATCCCCAGATTAAAGACAACGAAATCTTACTTCTGAGATATAAAATCTTGCGGTGAAATGGGATTCCTATCTACATCTTGATCAGGTGTTCGAGAAAGTTTTCTCACATTGATACAAACGGCCTGTAATGTTTCACTAGATGAATCCTTCTCTACATTCGATTCTGGTACATCGTTAATGACGGGATTTTTGTTTTGATCTTTCTTTGAAAGAAAGTTGACCAATTTGCATAAAAGTACGGTACCAATCCAAGTGATTAAAAAAGAAGGGAGAAAGATTGTACATAAGAGACCTATTTCTTTAGCTGAAATAGGTGGTCTCATTGGAATCCTTTAAGAGATTCAGTTCAGAAATAAAGGTAGTATCAGATGATTTGAAATGTTTTTCAAAAACAAAAGTCATTCTAAACTCACAAGATGAATGATGGAGTAAAGAATACACCCATATTACCTATAGTCCAATCCGCAGCTGGGCGCAAGCTTGCATTTATTAAGCGAAAAGCACGATCAGGAGAAAATCGATGAGAGATAAGTAGGATTATAAATAAAATGATCATTCCGATTGCCTGTTTGAGAAGTGGAGATGTTAAAATTGCGTTTTACCATTCTTAAGAGCTCCAAACAGTGATAGATATGATTCAAGAAAATACGAAATAAGATTCTTTCAAATTTATTTTAACCAAAAAAATAACTGACCGTTGCTGGAAATTGAACCGGAAGTGGTTCTATACATGATTCGATTAAAAACGCAAAAAGTAATAAGACGAGGACACCACAAGTAATAGTTATGTTAGTGATAACCAAAGTGGGACCATGTTCGCGTATGAACTGAGATGATTAAAAAAACAAATTAAATAAAAAACATTCGAATACTGATTAGGAGAAATGATCAAGATCAAAGTTTAGGAATACAAAATACCCACCTTGATCAAAGCTCTGTGAAAGATATTAAACGGTATGAAAATGAACCTCATGATGAGATATTTATCAGGTGGGTGAAAGTTTGATCACAGATAAGTTGTTGAGAAAGAATTTGGAGACGGTTCATAGGTCGCATAAATCGTAGAAGGAAGAAAGAACGGTAAAAAAAAGTAGATGAAAATGACAGAAAGTCTTTGAGATAACTCAGAGGAAGGGTGATAATCGGCTAGTAGGCATGAAATCCTCTTATATGTTAGCATCACTGTTACACCGCACCCTTTGATTTTTTTGAAGGTACAAAACGATGCGGTTGAAAAGTGTGCGATCGGCACCAACAGCGTAATTGAGTAAATAGCACCTCAAAGCAATCCGTTTACCAAGCTAAACTCAAATTAAGAAACCAAACCCGATATTGGGTGATTGTGAAGCTGAAGAATTTATATCTGGCGTTCAGCATTCAAATTCAAAAGAGTCATTCATTTCCTATGAAGATATTAATATATATATATAACTTGCTGTCAAGCTGTAGTCCAATCTAACGATCAATGACCGAAATTGAAGAGATGAATGATTTGATCTCTGGAACCGATATCAGTCAAAGTTGCATAAATTTTACGCGTGAAGTGATTTTATTTGCATTCCAGGCTCTATGTACCTCATTGGGATTGAACCATTTATTGCATAGATCCCCATCGGATAGCATCAACGCAAACGCAGGATT
Source organism: Melampsora americana (assembly GCA_022264835.1). Taxonomy (NCBI): domain Eukaryota; kingdom Fungi; phylum Basidiomycota; class Pucciniomycetes; order Pucciniales; family Melampsoraceae; genus Melampsora; species Melampsora americana. Next base: position 67,389 of record JAIFHY010000088.1, read on the forward strand.
GCATGTATTACATGAAGTAAAAAGGGTTAACCAGACAATCTAGCAACTGCAAAGATTTCATATAGAGTTGAAAATGAAAGGTGCAAAAAGTTGAGTAGATGGAAATTCGTCAAGCAGGGATACCAAGACCAAATGGTGTTGTCCCCAATCAGGCTCGGCACATAGTGGAGACGAAGTATTTTGGCACTGGTACCTCATAATAGTTGACTGAAATGATAGCAAGCGGGGTGAACGGTCTCCGATAAAACGCCTCGCTTTTAATTTTAGTAATTGGGAGAATCAAGGCAAGTGACTTTTTCTCGATCACCCACTTTCCCGAGTTCATCAATCACACAATCAAGGATTCATAAATATTCAACACTTCAAGCATGTTCTTGATGAGTTGATCTTTAAGCTGCATCAAATCCATCATCCATGTGATATACATCAAATGGCTCCCTGAAATACTCTCTCTGAAGTTTGGGACACAATCCATTTCGAAATGACACACTTTAATGATGGCTCAAATTTGAATATATTACTTCTCAAAAGCAAAGGGGAATTATGTGTTTCTGAAGTATGCATGAAACAAATCAGGATAGGATAAAGATACATTGAAGATGTTCAAAAAGTAGAGTAACACACTTCTTTTATTTCAACACTTGAATTTGAAAAATGTTTTGGTCTGGAATTTTGGCATAGTTTCAGGCTGTGCTTGAGTGAGAAAATCATATGCAAGTTCACAACTGCACAAATTACTTGCACCCAGGTTCACCCAATGTTAAACCCCAGGGTACTTACCCCCTGTGACTTTCACTGGGATGTCTGCGTTGAAATTTGGAAATGTGACATATTAGGTCCCTTGTTATAATCATACAATCTGATGGTATGCTTATACAAAACCTCTCACTATTTCTCTGATCTCTCCGCTCACAGTCGGCGATCTTTTGAAATATATGCTTCCTCAACAATCCACACTTCAACTTTATCAGGAAGAAGTTGCATGCGCTCATCTTCATTACTTTTTCGCTTCTTTAATCGAAAATCTTCAAACATTTCCATCTCATTTCACCCGAATATGTCAACTTCAGGTCCTCCCTCCTCCAACGTTATATCTGCAACAATGGATTCAGTTTCGAATTACCCACCAAAGGCAAAAGGACATGAACTCTATCATACTATTTTAAAGAGTCCTAAATTTATCGTAGCTCCAATGGTGGATGCATCCGAACTTGCCTGGAGAATCTTATCGAGATACTACGGAGCGCAACTTTGTTATACACCGATGATTCATTCAACTCTATTTGCAGACCCAAAGAATGTAAAATATAGACATGAACAATTTGATTTAGAATCTAATGAAGAAGGATCACCAGATTTAGATAGACCATTGATAGCTCAATTCTGTTCGAATGATCCTACAACTTTCTTAGAAGCATCTAAACTTATCACTGGTTCAGCTGAATCTCCTTCCAACAAGGTTGACGCAATCGATTTAAATTTAGGCTGTCCACAAGGAATTGCAAGAAAGGGGAAATATGGAGCATTTTTAATGGAGCATCTTGATTTGATTGAGAAAATGAGTTCGTTCAATTTGTTTAAATTAAATCAATTTCATTTTCTTCTTCTTGTGTTTTCTCATTTGAATCTTCTTGCTTTGACAAGGATGAAACTAAATACTTGACGATTTTGTCAGGAATGATTAATCAAAAAAAATCGAAAACAAACCAGCTGACGGAAGCTATATATATTCAATTATTGATCTCATTCAGTCACACATATGCATCAAAATTCAATAATCCCAATCACAGCCAAGTATCGATGTTTTGAAAATCCAGAAGAAACGATTGATTATACCCAACGATTAATCCGATCTGGTGCTCAAATTTTAACTATCCATGGTAGAACACGAGAACAAAAAGGTCAATATACTGGTTTAGCAGATTGGAACCAAATCAAATCAGCTGTAGAAATTAGTCATCAAGAGAAGATCCCGATGGTTGGAAATGGAAATATCCTAATTGCCAAAGATACTTTAGATTTAATTAATCAAACCAATGTGAATGGAGTGATGAGTGCAGAAGGAAATCTATACAATCCTGCCATCTTCGCACCACTTAATCCTGAAGGAATCAAAACTTATCGAGAAGGTTTACCTCAAAAGTTTAAAGAGATCTTAGATCTAGTCGAGAAAAAGTATGAAGACCCGAATGAGATTTTAGGAAGTTCAAAATCACTTGAACATTTTCCTAATTGTACAAAGGTAGCCGACCAATATTTAGCGATTTGTGCAACACTCGAAACTCGAACTGCACTATCTGCCATTAAAGGCCATCTATATAAACTTTTCCGAGCCGTATTTGATACAGGTCGTTACAATGACATACGTGAAAAACTTGCGTGTATCTCTTGGACTTCCATTAAATCAAATGGATCTACAGGATCATCTCAGACCAATTCAAAGGCAAGAGACAAGAAGACTTATCATGAGGTCTTGGCACGGTTTCAAGAGGTGACAGATGTGATACGGGATAGACTTCAGGTTTGTAAAAGTCTCTATGGATCTATCAAGAAGTCTCGTCTCTCATCTCTTGAAACTGATTGTGTGCTTTTGGATTTAGGTGGACAGAGATACCGGGCTACTCAACGAGACAATAATGGAGAATGACTTTCACATCCGACCTCATGAAAAGTCGGATGAATATCTACGTCGACTAAATATTCCTTATTCACGATGCCAACCCTACATCCGACCTATACAGATCACCGGCTTACCATCGAAGCAGAATCCCACCGGTGTTACCTTCAAGGCTTCGGCTCCAATAGACTTGGTTAAGTCTTCCACAACACCAATACCGAATACTAGTTCTATTCAGGATGTAGAATGTATGACTGATGATGCGCCCGAAGTTTTCTATGGCCCAGTTCAATGCGCTAATCATCCAGATTGTACCAATTCAGGTGCAGCTAAATGTCGATGGGGTTTATGCAAAACATGCTGTGGAAAGAAAACTGAGGGTCCTAGGATTCAATCTAAACATGAAAAGTCAACTGAAAAAGGTTCTCCACAAGATTTGGAAGAGTGTGAAGTACATGTAGCAAGATTGAAGTTAGAACTTGAACGTAAAGCATTCAAAGCAGAAAAACGAAAGAAAAAAACCTTGATGATGAAACGGAATGTGAAACTTAAAGCTGAGGGTGTGAGTAATTTGATTGGTGAATGATGTGTTTTAGTAATTTCAATGGATTAAGTGTTTGAATTAGTTGTATATATCTTGTTTTATGATGATTGGTATCCTGGTTTTGTTTTGATCAAACATAAAAGTAAACCAGCATGATTTTGATTGACCTTTTCTGTATCAATCAGTTTGGATTAAATTCCAAAACCCACTTCTACCATCTAAATATGAAATCAAACCATATGATTTCCAAGATGTTGTCCTTATTTGAGCATCTACTATGTCTAAACTGTTGAGGGTGATGCAAGTTATAAAGTCAACTGATAGTTTGATTCTTTACATTCAGGGATATGTCTCGCAAGTTGACTATGTGATTTTGCGTGTATTTTATGGGAGTATGATAACATCCCATAAACAAAGTCATCATTAAAAATTCTCATCAGAATCTCTGCAGATGTTTTGGTCAAATCACCTGAGAGGTCTTGAAGTCATATTGTTGAGGATGAATCTCTATGTGTTTTTTGATTGATAGGCGCTGAAACACGCTGAAACTAATTTTTGGTGTGAAAGATTGACTAGAATATTGGATAAGATCAAATCCGATTAAGTTGTATACAAATCATGATTCTATAATATACACAGCATATGATGTTGATCATGTCATTAAAGATTCACAAATACCTCTGATTTCATTTTCCTTTCATCAATCAACACAACAATTCTTATGAAGTACTTAGATTTGATACAGCAGTAGCCAATAGATTTTGATCACTTTCTGTTTCATCTTTCAATTGTCTTGAAAATTCGGGTGAACAAGGCGTAATGACTAATCGAGCAGCTGGATGTGGTGGACTATAAGTTTCCTTTTGGCTTTCGATTTGTTGATTTAAAACTTCTTGACCACATGCTGCTGCAACAAATCCTAAATAAGGTGGTGAAGGGTTTAATGGCCTTGTGCAAAACTCGGGATGAGCTTGCATACCACAATAGAATGGATGACCTGAATGACTCAACGTCAGCGCCGTGCGATGTAAGAATTCAGAGAAAGCTGATGAAGTGATATAACTTACCCTTTAACTCTGCAACTTGCATCCGTAAGCCTTTAGTATCTTTTCCAGTGAATCTCCACCCATCTCGCTCTAGCCGATCGATGTATTCAGGATTGACTTCATAACGATGTCGATGTCGTTCCCAGATCGTCTCTCGTCCTCCATAAATTGCTTTGATGGCTGACCATTCAGTATCAGGCTGAAACAAGGTGGCGCGAAGCCCTAATCTCATCGTCCCACCCATCTGAGTCTTTGAGATTTCCGGCATATACATGATCACAGGCTCTTTGGTATCTTCTTGTAACTCACTAGATTGAGCGTCTGGGTTCAATTCATGTTAGCTCAGATAGAGTAATCAGAATGGACACTATAGACTTACTCGGTAAATTACAAACATTCCTAGCCCATTCTAGTACTGCAATTTGAAACCCTAAACAGATTCCAAGAAATGGCACTTTTTTCTCTCGAGCCCATTTCGCTGCAGCCATCATCCCTTCAGTACCTCGAAGACCAAACCCACCTGGTACGAGTACACCACTATGTGATCATATAACATGGAATCATAAGTGATTCAAATAAGATCAGGATATCTCTGAATCAACTGACTCAGCAGAGTATAGGGCCACCCAAGCTGCATGATACTCCTTGGTTTCTGATCCATGTTTTTCCAGATGTTCAGAGTCTATCCACTAAAGGTTATATATTATCCTTAGTCATCGTACTTTCAAAGGAAGGATTTTGAGATAAAGAGAGCCTTACCATAAGGTTGAGCTTCTTTCCACACCGAAGAGAAGCGTGCTCCAGAGATTTAATGACTGACATGTAAGAATCTTTCAAAGATACGTATTTACCGACTAGAACAATATTGACCGTTCCAAAAGTATGATCGTGTCTGAAGTAAGAAAGTCAGAATGAGTCAAATTTCTAACATAACCCATCTATAAGTCTGTAATAAGTTTACGCTTTGGTAAGCTTCATCCAATGATCTTGTAATTCATTACCTCGACGTTGTCGAGGACCTCCTTCATCTACACTGATTTCACCCAACCTGAGCCTTCTCGACAAAAATTTCATTAAGCCTTGATCTTTTAAAAAGAGAGGTACGTGATAAACGCTTGCAACATCATGACAAGCTAAGACTTGTTCAGCTCCCACATGACAAAACATGCTAATCTTTGCAGCCACTGAACGTTCCAAAGGTGCTGAACAACGCGCTGCAATCAGATCAGGGGTTAAACCTAGTCCACGAAGGTCTCGAACAGATGATTGAGTGGGTTTAGTTTTTTGCTCCCCATTGACGATAGGAACCAGTGAGACGTGCATGAGTGCAAAGTTTTCTGAACCGACGCGAAACTGAGGTAAGCTTTAGATGAGTATCCCATCTATTGAGAGATAGCTTTGTAATGCTGGATTTTCAAACTAACCTGAAATTGACGCATCGCTTCTACAAATGGAGCACTTTCGATATCTCCAACAGTGCCACCCAGCTATGCAAACGAGAAAATCAAGATGTTAATGTATTTCACAAAGTAATCGGAGGGGATATTTACCTCTACTATACAAACATCTGGTGTTTCACCATCTTCATCCACCGGAATTTGACTGACGCGTTCAACCCAATCTTGAATCGCATCGGTAACATGAGGAATCACTTGAACGGTCTTTCCTAAATAATCTCCTTTTCTTTCTTTAGAGATCACTTCACTATAGATCTTTCCAGTTGTGATATTATGTTCCCGGGTTAAAGTGACGTCTAAATACCTCTCGTAGTTTCCTAGATCTAGATCGGCTTCTCCACCGTCATCTAATACATAGACTTCTCCGTGCTCAGTTGGAGACATGGTTCCTGCACTTGAAAAACGTAAAAATGATATTCCAAGTTGATCAGATTGTTCTTAATCTTTCGAACATGATTGAGATGAACCATTAAACTTACTCGATATTCATATATGGATCAATCTTGATAGCTGTCACACGTAATCCTAACATCTTGAGAAGTAAACCAGTAGATGAAGCTAGAGTTCAAGACCCAAGAAAACATCACTTTGAGAAAACAGTATCTGAAGATTCTCCTACGTGATTCACCCACCTAAAGTTCCCTTTCCAATGCCGGAGATCACACCACCAGAGACTCTAGATGAACGAAGTTAAGTTTATAAAATTTCAAGTCAATGTCAATCACTCGATCAAACCCTTTCATTTTCTTCACTTTATGATTTATTTATCACTTACACAATATACTTCATTTTTGATAAGAATTTGTATGAATCTATATTGTTCGTATTAGTCAAAAGCTTTTGATGAAGTTTTAGAAAGAATGAGAAGGCAAGAAGCTGAATGTATGCGGATTGCAGGATTTTTTTTTTGGTGAATTTGAACCAAAAAAAAAATCAAAATTAGAATCAAGTACCGGGGCGGACAGAGGCGACTTGAACATGTGATGATATGTATCTTACATGTGGTTTACACTGGTTTATGTACAGACTTTATGAGAAATGCATCATATTGAACTGTAGTTTTTGAAAATTTAATCCGATCACTTCCATTGACCATTTTAATTTTGAACATCAGCATCAGCATCAACAACTTACAACTCAATAGAAAGTCAAATCAGAAAACAATCAAATCAAAAAGAACAGATAGTAATAAACCATAAAGCCAACAAAAGGATTATCATCAAGTTGGAAATTAAAGAATGTTGAACACCAATTTAAGATTAAGAGAACAACTTCATTTTAATAAATCCAACTTTCGAAATCAAATCAATCGATTACCTTCATCAACTTATTACCATCAACTTTCTCATTCTCAATTACTAAGACCTCTTATTCAACTCAACTCAGGAGCTTCATCTTCAACAACAACAAAATCATCATCATCTTCATCCCATCGTCAATTCTCAATCTCATCGAATCATCAATTCATTCAATCTGATTCAATTCTTTATCCAAGGCTTAACCCAAAATGGATTAATCATCGATCAAAGCATACATCAGATGATAGATCTCAACCTAAACCATCAGATCCAAATGAAAATGATACTGATGATGATCCAACTAGGAAACCAAAAACTCCATCTCCTTCAAACGAATCCGACATCAACAAATCAAATTCAAACCGATCAAATCAAATCTCTTCCTCGTCTTCAAATTCCACAACAAACCATGGATCACTCCCACCCAATGGTGCTTCATCTTCTGATGATCCTCCTTCAAACCGTTCATCTCAGAAACCGATTTTGACTACTTCACTCTCTAAACAAGCCGTTCCAGAACTCTATCCTCAATTACTCGCACTTCCCATCACTCGTAGACCACTCTTTCCAGGGTTCTATAAAGCTGTGATTGTAAAAAACCCAGCAGTGATCAAAGTGATTCAAGAAATGATGAGACGTGGTCAACCTTACTTAGGTGCTTTCTTATTACGTGATAATGATTTAGAAACAGATATAATCACCGATCCAAAGAGTGTTCACGAAGTTGGAGTCTTTGCACAAATCACTAGTATCTTTCCTACACATCCGAATCAAACCCATCAAAACCAAAATCGACGTGATACAACCTTGAAGAAGGATGAAGATGAATTTGCAGAAGGTCTGACCGCTGTGCTTTATCCTCATCGAAGGATTCGAATCAATGAAGTCTTATCACCTGTGATCGATCCGAATGATGTGGCTAAATTTACTCATCAAACTTTGCCTGTCTTGCCTGCTCGAAGTCCTACGCCTCTTCCAAGTGATCTTTCTCAGATTGATTCTCCTATCAAGACAAATTCTGTTGAAGAAGAAAATATCTCGAAAGTGGTTGAAGGAGGAGAAGGAGAAGCATCAAGTGAATCAGATGATCCTAACCTTCAATCAGCCCAAGTCTTACAAACTGCATTCTTGAAAGAACATCCAGTCTCACTTGTGAATGTAGAAAACTTAAGTCTTCAACCATCTGATCCTCATTCCCAATTAGTAAGAGCCATAGGAGCAGAGATCATCAGTGTTTTGAAAGAGATTGCAACCCTGAATCCATTATTTAGAGATCAAGTAGCTAATTTTAGTGTTTCTCAAGGTGCTGGAAACGTATTTGAGGATGCTGACAAATTGGCAGATTTTGCAGCAGCAGTGAGTACAACAGGACCTTCGATTGATTCAGAAGCCGGTACGAATCAATTACAAGAAGTCTTAGAATCAGTGATCTTAGAAGATAGATTACAAAAAGCATTATTAGTCTTAAAACAAGAATTAAAGAATGCAGAATTACAAACGAAGATTGCAAGAGAAGTAGAATCGAGGATTACCAAAAGACAACGAGAGTTTTATCTATTAGAACAACTCAAAGGGATTAAAAAAGAATTAGGCATCGAAGGGGATGGAAAAGAGAAATTGTTGGAAAAGTTTAGGGAAAAGGCTCTAGGGTTGAAGATGCCTGAGTATGCTAGAACGGTGTTTGAAGAAGAAATTAACAAGTTACAGACCTTGGAACCACAAGCTAGCGAATTCAATGTAACTCGAAACGTTCGTTAATTTTTTCTTGTCATTGATCTTGTCTGCGTTGTTGCATAGCTGACCATTTCACGATATTTTGGTTTGGGTTTCGGGTTATGATTAGTACCTGGATTGGCTTACTCAAATCCCATGGGGAAGGCATTCTGAAGAAAACTTTGGTTTGAAAAATGCGATTCAAGTCTTAGATGAAGATCATTATGGACTGAAAGAGTCAGTGGCCTCCAAGCTTTCCTGACCATCGACATCCATCAGAAAAAGCTAACCTAAACTTTTTTTCAAAAAAAAACAGTGTTAAAGATCGCATTCTAGAATTCCTTGCGGTAGGAAAACTAAGAGGAACGGTCGAAGGAAAGATTTTATGTTTAGTAGGACCACCAGGAGTAGGAAAGACATCAATAGGAAAATCAATAGCTCGAGCGTTAGATCGACAATTCTTCAGATTTTCAGTTGGAGGATTAACAGATGTAGCAGAAATCAAAGGACATCGTCGAACATATGTTGGAGCGATGCCAGGGAAATTGATTCAAGCATTAAAGAAAGTTCAAACTGAGAATCCATTGGTTTTGATAGATGAAATAGATAAAGTAGGCAAAGGTCATAATGGAGATCCAGCTTCTGCTTTATTAGAAATGTTAGATCCAGAACAAAATTCATCTTTCTTGGATCATTATATTGATATTCCGGTAGATCTTTCTAGAGTCTTGTTTGTGTGTACTGCTAATAATTTAGATACAATTCCTGCACCATTGTTAGATCGAATGGAAGTGATGGAAGTCAGTGGATATGTAACTGATGAGAAAATCAATATTGCTACTCGATATCTTGCACCTCAAGCTAAGAAATCATGTGGATTAGAAAACTCAGACGTGATGATTGAAGAAGAAGCGATTGGATCATTAATCAAATCTTATTGTCGTGAGAGTGGCGTAAGGAAATTGAAACAGAATATTGATAAGGTCTTTAGGAAGGCTGCATTGAAAATCGTACAAGATTTAGGAGAAGTGGAGGAGATGGTTAAGAGCAAAGAAAAGGTTGCAGGTGATGAAGGTGGAGTGAAAGATGAAGCTGCTGAAAATGTGATTAGATATGATGGAGATGCTACTGCTAATTCTACTGCTACTACCACTGAACCTAGTCCGAGTGATTCTAAACCGACATCAAGTTCTCAAACAGATCATTCGAGAAAGACGACCACAACGATTCGAGAACCATTAAAACTTCCTAAAGACTTGTCCGTTCGAATTACATCTCAAACTTTGATAGATTATTTAGGACCACCGATTTATCAAAAAGAACGATTCTATAAAGGATATGCACCCTTGGGAGTTTCACAAGGATTAGGATACACAGGAAATGGATCAGGATCAGTTTTATCGATCGAAAATCGATTAATGCCTACAAGTTCATCTAATGGAACCTTAACCTTAACAGGCAAATTAGGAGAAGTGATCAAAGAATCAGCTATGATTGCATTGAGTTTTGTGAAATCTAATGCGTTTTCTTTAGGATTAGTGGATGATGTTAAGAAGGATTTGTTAGAGAATCGATCCATTCATTTACATTTACCTGAAGGTGCGATTGGAAAAGATGGACCCTCGGCTGGGATTGCGATCTTTGTTGGGTTTATTGGATTGTTTTCTAATATTCGACTTCGCTCTGATCTTGGTTTGTGTTTTCTTTAGCTTCTTTCCTATGTAGATATACATATGATTCACGTATTGACTTCTTCTTCTTCTTTTCGGCTGGGCTGGGATGGGGTGTTCAGCTATGACAGGTGAAATGACTTTGGCAGGACAAGTCTTACCAGTGGGTGGATTAAAGGAAAAGATCTTGGCTGCTCATAGGTCTGGGATTAAAAAGATTTTAGCACCGATTGGGAATCGAGCAGATATTGAATTTAATGTAAGATTCTAATTTGATTTTTAAGCAAGATTTTGAAAGAAGAAAGAAAAATGAATGATTAGGTTTTGTTTTTTTTTCTTGGATTTTGTTTTTCTTTAGGTACCTGATTCGGTTAAAGAAGGAATTGAGATTGTGTATGTAGAAGATTTAAAAGAAGTTTTGAAAGAAGCTTTTGTGGGAGAAGATAGGATTTTAAGTAAATTGAATCAATTAGGTTCGTTGATGCGTTTTGTCTTATAAAGACATATATTCTTGGTATCGGTTTTGGATCATTATACTGATTGTTCCCTTCGGGGTTTTCTGATGGGCTTAGAACATGTGGGGGATCAAAATGGTCAAACAAATACAACTACAACTACTGATACAACTATTACTACAACTACTAACTGAATAAAGTCTGTGCAAATCACTGATCATCATTTTTCTACTAAATAAATTCCAAAATCCCCTTGCCTTCTTTTTCTTATAGTTCTTTGGGGGGTATGTATGAAGGAGTTGAGAATGTTCTTATGTGTTTTCTCTTTTGGTTTGGTTTATTGAGCAAGGAAAAGAGAAAGTTAAACAAAGTTGATCTGGTACAAAAAAAAAGAAAACTTAAGATTTACATACTTCAATAGATTGGGTTTTTTTGGGGGGGTTTAATTGAAATTCTTTAACTTCTTTTGTTTGTTTGTTTTTTGCAGAGCAGTGAGAAAAATGAGTAGACAATATGTAGAACAGAAAGGGTTTAACAAATTGTTGTGTCCTTCATTAAGGTGTTTGGAGATAAATTACAATCATGGTTCAATTCTGCCTGGATTGATCATAAATCCTTAATAAAATCATGAAGAATTGCACTTCAAGATCATATATAGGATGTTTAAAAATTCACTCTATACTTGAAATTCCTCAATCATATTCACAAACATAATTCACCAAGCTATTCTGCCCATATTGGAAGTCTGTACTATAGTCCCTAATCTCAAAAGTGTCTCCTAAGATGGCATACCAGTTTTATCTTGAAACAGTGGTCAAATTACATCCAATTTAATGTTTAAAAAAATTGAAGCCTTTTCCAAAGAATGAAGGGGATCAAATTGTAAATATTTGATTATAGTTTTTCAAGGATTATCAGAGGATTGGTTAAGTATGTTATGAAAGCTTTTGATGTGAAAGATTGGTTATATAATTAGGGTACTCAAAGCTGTATATACTTTGCTGTATATAGTTTTTTTCTCTCTTTCCACGACTACAAACGACCTGGAAAAAGTATGTCTTTGGTTTAAAAGTACATATTTTTGAGCTTCAATTATGAGACATACTTTTTCCAGGTCGTTTGTAGTTGTGGCAAGAGAGAAAAACCTATATACAGTAAAGTATATACAACTTTGAGTACCCTAAATGTAGATTGAACTATATATTCTCTGCACTTGCTTCATGGAGAATTTCAAAGGTTCTGGGAAGAACTTTCAACCATTTTCGGAGTTGTTGGTTGTGGGTGAGCATCTGAGGAATGAAGGTGTTGGATTGACTAAAGATCTTCTGGGGATTCTAGCAGTTTGTCTAACATTGACTCCAAAGGTTATGTGAACAAGTTAAAGTATTCAAAGTGGACACAAGTTGTGTTGATTAGGAAAGGGCTGAAATAGATCTTGAGGTATGTTGATAATCAAGGCAGTATATACTGGACATGCTCACCCATATTCCCTACTGTATCATTTTCCTTTCCAACATCAAAGTCTTTTCCTCAATCTTGATGAGGTTGATAAACCTGCGTGATTCCTGATTCATGATTTGATGGAAAGACATCTTTGAATTTGATTGATTTTAGTTTTGATTTGATCCAGTTGTGATTTCCCAAACATGTTCTATGCAATAGCCATTGACATAGAGAGCTTTGATTTCAATTTCAAGAGATTCTCACCATGATATAATGTTGGTTTATTCAAGTGCTGATGACTTCCATATGTAGAGTAAGGCCTACCACCACCAATTTCCTGATGATCATCAGACAAATCATGTGGAATAAAGTGTTCAGAGGGCCATCTGATTTGGCTGTTGAATCTTCCCGCTGGCATGGTAAGTGATAGTTGATTTGAACTAACTTGCAACACAGTTTTTCTTCTTTTACTGACATGTGAAGAGGGTGTCCCATCATCCTTGTGATTCTTTGAAGGTTTGTAGTGAATATAACCCAGTGAGGATTCTGATCCTTGGTTGATGGAAAAAGGATCTTTGTTCTGTGTGGGATTAGAGTTAAAACCAGGGTTTGTTGGCCAAAGGTTATGTATAATTTCACAGATCATCAATCAGTTCTTTGTAACTGCAGTGCTATGGTGGGTTGTATGATACCTGAATTCAATTTGCTTACTTTTGTACAATACATCCTTATCATCATTTAAGATCCCCTGACACAGATACACATCTGGATTGACATGATCCCAATTGAATTCTTTATTTTATTGTAGATCATCAATATTGAACGTAACTAATGCTCTATTCCCTTTTGAAATCCTTGAAGGTAATTCATGAATGTCATCTATATTGTTAAAGATTGATGATAGAGTGGGCCTTTGGAGTAAATTCTGAATGAAATCTATCACAGACTGTCCACAGTGTGATACCCATTGTGAGTTACACGTGACAGCCAGTGTGAGCAGCTAAGAGCATCTCCTATCGTTTCGGTAAATGGCCTCGGTACGGTATATTTTACCGTACCGAGGGTCAAATCCCTCAATCGTGTCCAATTTACCGATCGGTACCTACCAAATCGGTTAAAATTCGGTAGAGGTCCAGTAAATTTACTGGACCTCTACCGAGTCGGTATATCCATGATATACCGATACTACCGAAAACCACTTCACCGCCATCACTTTTCTTCGCTCATCGCCCTCTTCTCATCTTCATCTATCTCATCAAACACTCAAGATGAATCAGAATCAAGAGAGTCAAAATCGAATTGAAGATCCATCCAATCAAGATATAGAAGAACAATCAAATCAAAATCCGAACCATCAAAATAACTCGAAAAAAAAGGGGCTCAACTGGTCATCTGCTGAGGAGGTACTATTAGCCAAGGCTTGGGTCTACATCAGCCAGCAACCCGAGCACGGCACAAATCAGACAGCGGACACATTTTTCAAACGAGTCACCAAAAGATTCAATTCATTATCATCATTTGCATACCGAGATGTGAATTCAGTCCAAATCAAGTCAGTCAACATCAACATTTTATCAAACTAATCCATCAAGTTAACTTTTTTTTTTAGGTGGGCAGCTTTGAAGACAGCTACGGTGAAGTTTAGTGGCTACTATGCTTCAATTCAACAAACGCCTCCGAGTGGCAGCGTGGAATCGGATTGGCCAGACCTGGCGATTGCGCGTTACAACGCGCTCAACCCGAAGAAGCCTCCCTTCAAATCGCTCGCCGCCTGGAGAGTTCTTTCGACATCACCGAAGTGGATAGTTCCACTTCCTCCACCGGGTCGCTTGGCGTTGGCTATTGCGGGCCTCCCTTCTAGCGATGCGATCTCCGATTCGACGGATCCCGGTACTCCAAGCGCGAAATCACAGCCTTCCACCCCTCCTCGCCCGATCGGAATGAAACAATCGAAACATAAGCGCATTGAGGATGAGAAGATTCAAGAAATGAGAGAGGCTCGAGATAAACAGTTGAGGATCAGTAATGAGTTGGATGAAAGGAGGGTGTTGGCTCTGGAAGAAGGGAATGAGATGGTCAAGGCTATGGCTAAAGCTGATGCTGAGGCCAAAGCTAGTCTTGTTCAGGTCAATGACCTGAAGGTATTGCAGACAAGTGAAGAGAGTTGCAAGACTGAACTTGCAAAGGAAGTATTGAAGATGATGCAACAGCGTCTTAAAGAGAAATATGCACATTCAACAAGTAAGTACTAATAATATTATGAGTATTAGTTTTAGACCTTATCAAGCTGACTCATGTATTAACCAATCCAGATTCTGCTCAAGTAGATTCAACTCAAGAATGAAACGGTCACAGGCTGTCAAGTTTTTCAAGAGTAGACATGGGTAAAATTGATTATTGATTTCATTTCTCATAACAATTTTAAAAATAGTTGTCATTTGTTTTAGCGCGCCTTTAGTTATTTCTTCCCTTAAAAATTTCAAATTTGTCTTCATTTCTTTTTTTCATGTTGAGTCTCTAGTAGTTTATAAATTCTGAAATACAATCTATAAATTTTGAAAACCTTCTTTCTTTCATGTTGAGTCTCTAGTAGTTTATAAATTCTGAAATACAATCTATAAATTTTGAAAACCTTCTTTCTTTCATGTTGAGTCTCTAGTAGTTTATAAATTTTGAAATACAATCTATAAATTTTGAAATATGTTTCTTGCCTCACCATGAGCTAGCCAATTTTGAACTTTAAGATCATACATCAGACAATGGTGTATCTCAGCATCTTGTAAATCAAGATGATTTGAAACCATCTCTGTTGGTGTTGGTTGAATTCGTGGATCACGGTGATTGGGTATTATGGTTGTGTTGGTGGGAAAATCAGTAACTTTGGGATCAACCACCTCCCTATCTTCAACAATCATGTTGTGCATAATAATGCAAGCATACATGATTTGACGTATATCATGCAATGACCACAGTCGACAAGGGATTGCGAGAATATGCCATCGAGATTGGAGTCCGCCAAACGCTTGTTCGATGTCTTTTCGAGCGGCTTCTTGTAGCTTTGTGTAATATGCTGAAGCATCATCTTGTGGATTATTGATGGTCTTGATCAAAACTGGCCACGCAGGGTAGATGCCATCTGCCAGGTAATACCCTTGTGTGTAATTGTTATTGTTTACTGTAAAGTTTAACCTTTCATCCGTCCCTAATCAAAAGAATCAGTGTGGTAGAATTAATTCATGACAAAAAAGAAGAAAGACCTACTACTTAAAAATCGGTCAAAAAGAGGGCTTTCGTTGAGAACATTAATATCATTCAAAGAGCCAGGAGTCCCAAAAAAAGCATGCCAAATGCAAGTACTTTTGGAAGCCACCGCTTCAAGAACTATCGTGGTCTTTCTCTCTTTCCCTTGAAAAGAACCAGCCCAACCTGAAGGACAATTTTTCCATACCCAATGCATTCCATCAATTGAACCTTTGCAACCTGGAAATCCACGCATTTCATACTCTTTTGTGATCTTTTCGAGCTCCTCTTCATTTGGTGGACGGAGAAATTTGGGTCCATAGATTTCAATAACACTTTGTACAAACTTCTTCAAACACAAGTTCGCAGTGGTTTCGCCAATTTCCACATATTCGTCTATCAAATCCGCTGAAATTCCATAAGCCAATTGTCGTATTGCAGAAGTTGCTTTTTGGATAGTTGATAAACCCAGCTGTAGGCAGCAATCCTACCAGACACACCAGATTGAAGATTAAAAAAAAGAAAACATTGGAATCTCGAAAACCATTCCATTTGATAAGAAGTACTGACATATCTTTGGACCCAAAAGATGTCATGTGCTTCAAGTTTGGCACAGATATCCAAAAACATCTCTTTGGACATTCTGAAACGACGATCAAATTCTACAGCCCATCGGGCATTGTCATCAAAATAATCTCTCATGAGACGTGCATGAGCCTTTGCTCTGTCCTGTTTGATGCGTCTTCGCTGATTTTTTTGTATATATGTCATTTGTTCATCTGGCAATTCTAGCGCCAGGAAATCCTCATCCCTAACGTTGTCTGCTGCGTATTCTCGCAGACGACAAAGGTGATTACATACGAGGTCATTCGACAGCAGATCATTGATCTGCATGTCGTATAGTACGTCGTCGTCAGCAGCCATAACGATGAAATCGAGTGCCACGAAGGTTTGAGAAGGTTTAAGTTTGAGATATACCAAGGATCTACAGAGTGAAAATTTTTTCACGATAGCGGGAGAATCAGGGTTCTGTACATTCGGTACGTACAGAACCCTAATTATCGCCAACGATAGTGGAAAACCACTTTTCTGTATCGATTGATACTGTACCAATTCTGTACGTACAGAATATTTACTCTGAAATTTACCCAACAATAGGAGATGCTCTAAAGTGTAATGGCTCACCCGTTCATTGGGTAAACCATCATACCTCATTGCCAGGTGAGATGGCTCACAACGCCAAGAAATTTCAGCCCGCATTGGTTGTGACCACAGTACTCTTTCAGCCTCATCATGGCTCAGAAACCAGGCCATTTATACAGGGTTGCTCACAAAAGAAATTGACTGTTCATTATTAAATGCATACAGTATCTGATGGAGGTCCTGAATGATTTGTCTATTGTATTTGAATACATATACTATTCTGATAGGAGAACTAAAAAGATGAGAAAAATCAAAAAGGCTACAGTAGAGATCATTGAATCTCTTCATTGACAAACACATGTAACCTTCTAATAGGAGAGATAAATAAAAATTGAGAAAAGTTGGAAACAAAAGACTACAATGAAAAAATAAATAAATAAAAACTACAATGAAGGTCATGGATCAGCAAATGAGTTAATGTGACATTCAACAAAAAACAATCTCAATGGAAACATACCAAAAGGATGTTTAAATTTCAGGTGAGCCATCATTCTCATTTTCAGGTGGGAAATCATTCTCATTGTCAAGTGAGACATCATTCTCATCATCAGGTAAGCCATCATTCTCATTGTGGAACAGTATAGGCTGTGGGTGATAAGGCAAGCTGATATTGAACAAAGTATGGGTTTTGTAGAAACCTCAAAGGAATGTGGTTAAAAATGATGTCCTTGAGTAAAAGCTTATGAAGTTGTTCAGTTTTTTCCTTTGACATTATTGAGAAGTGGTGAAGGTCACCATGGTAGTTCTTATTCTTTTTGAGTTCAATATTCATTACCAAACGTTCATTGTCAGCTGGGTGTTTTTGCTTGTTAGTTGGCTGAAAAGTTGACAAATCAGGTGGATGAGAATCTTGAGATGACAAATCTGGGTTTTGGTCCTCCCACTTGGTGACTTGCTGGAGGTACTTTGAATTTTGCTGGACCAACATCTCTTTGCATGAGTCTTTGACATGGGCAAAAAGTTTGTGTGGTTTGCCATTGAAGAATTCCTCACTACAGTAAGTACATTTTGCCTTACATTGTTGGCTACCATTGTCTTGAAGAGTGGTCATTAGGAAGCCATCCCATTGCGGGCCATGCTTGGAGTTGAGTGGAAACCACTTTGAGTTAGAAGAGGTACTACTCATTGCTTGAAAGCATGTTGGGAGGAAGTTAAGGAACAGATTTCAAGGTGTGGATTGATGCTGATGTATATCTTGTCATACTTGCAAAAATCACAACCTTAAAAAGCCTCAACCCTATCCCCACCACAAGTTTGTACACTGGGCTCAGCAGTGCCTTGTCTGAAGTTGTGGCACCCCGCGCACCCCCCCTATTTTGACCTTTGGGGTGCGTGGGGGTGCGCGGAGGGTGCAAGGGCACCTTCCTGCATTGCACTCCAGCTTGCGCCCACCACATGAATCCCGGTATCCCCCCCCTTGGTACACCAGGGGGTAAACTCCCTCGGTCTTCAATGGTTCTGGGGACGTCTCCAGCAATCACGTTGCAGGATCGTTTTTCAAATTGAGATTGATATAATGTTCACAACATCCGTGCCTACTAAGCTTCACATAGTGTAGCGGTCAATGAGTGGTTCTTGAACCTTTTTGTATGCTGAACGGGGTTCAAATCCCTTTCGTCTTTACAATCCGTTTTCCAGAACGTGGCATCCACGTTCTGGAGACATAACTGCAACGTTTTTGCTGGAGACGTGGCAGACATGTTGTGATTTAATTCAAATGTCGCAACGGCTCTGCAGCCGTTGCAACAACTGTTTTTTCACGTTTGACTTACCCCCTGGTGTAGCCTCACCACCCCTCCCTTTCACATCTAGTGAAAGCCTCACTTACCAGTGACACATGTTGTGACAGCAATGCAGTCTCCCGACTCCTCCAGGCTCCTGCTCTGCACTGGAAGTTGTCTATGAATCACAAGTGTTTCCTCAAGATCCTCTTCACTCTTCACTCAACCAATGAATCATTCAACCAAAATTCAAGTATTGATCATGAATAAACAGATGATATGAATCCATATGAATCAACTGACTGTGTGAAGATCAAGACCAAATGAAAATTCAAAATACAATTCCTTCAAGCCAGTGTTCAAGCTTTGTTTCAATGATCAACAAGTTTTCAGATTAGTACAACATGAATGAATGAGTGTTCACATGAAGTGACTTATGATAGTTTTCCTCATAGTTTTGTAATTTCTCAGACCATTTCTCTTGCACTATGAATTCTGATTCCATCAGATTTTTGTCAATGAAAATTTTCTTTCTTCTCCTTCATTTGTTTAAAGGTTTTTTTTTGAGTTCATTTAAACTTGGTTAATTTTGTTTTTCAAGAATTGATGTGATGATGATTACAAGAAAGAGAGGAGGATGTCTGAAAGGATTAATGGATTTTGAATTGATTCATCCTTTTTTTCAATCTCTGGTCTAAATGAAGATTTAGAAATCAAATTAAGTAGAAGGTTAGGAAATACTAAAAGAATTCTATTCATTGAAGATGACAAACTAGTTGAGTATCTTCATCAAATATTGGGTTTCTCATCAAATCCAATACGATCTCATTCAATCTACTCTCTTTTTTTTCTTAAACTCGAACACAAAAACAGATGTCAGATTGGCAAAGTCCGATTGAGAAAAAAGAGCTAGAATTTGTATCTAGACCAGAAGATATAGACCT
This sequence comes from Melampsora americana, assembly GCA_022264835.1. NCBI lineage: Eukaryota > Fungi > Basidiomycota > Pucciniomycetes > Pucciniales > Melampsoraceae > Melampsora > Melampsora americana. The sequence goes on from JAIFHY010000088.1 coordinate 86,740, forward strand.
TGTGGTATCTGAACTAATTCAATTACGTAATGGATTTCATTGTGGTCATTGTTAATCTTAAAGAAATCTATGTAAAGGAAAAAAGCTGGACTTCAAAGATTGAATTGATGAAACTGTTTAAGCTACATTCGGGCAATCTTTGTTACGAGCAATTAACAAGTAAAGCAGTTCAAGGGTTTCCCACCAAAATGAAATCAAGTGTAGAGAGAAATTCATCAGCTTTGGACCGATAATTAAAAAGTGATTGATTTTGAAATGATTTAGGAGTGAAATGTTGTCAGGTGCGGGTGCTTTAACATTGAAAGTGTATACGTCACCAAGAGGTAAAGCTCCACTGGTTCCATCATGTTAGGAGACTAGATAGAAACCAAAAAAAAAATCAATCGAGTTTCACTTTCTGATCTTCAGTTTAGGTAGAGAAAAAAAGATGAACTAACGAGTGATGTGACTACTTTCTTTCTCGGGTTGACCATAAAGTGAGACAATTCCTTCAACACTGTTAATGCCGACAGTACTAGGACTGTATGGGATCCATTCAAAGTTTGTTCCATCAGCTCGAGTGACGGTCCAAGCGTATAAAGTGTGTTTGATGGATTCATAGTGTACAGCTGTTTTCATAATTGGTGTCGTCTTTCCTTTTTTTTTGCGAGATTTAAGGCTTGGAGACAAAAGTATAGAATCTAAGATGATGTGTATTTGGATGTGTATCCCAAAGTATGCACATCCTATGCAATCTTTCCGCAGTGACCACACTCAATCTTGGTGAGGTCAAACCTCAAGGAAAGGATGACGAAGCGACAAACCTCTCACTCTTCTCGACGCTACATCCGTTTGGTGAACACAAAAAAAATGGCTCGCACCTTCAAAATGGCCAACCAAAGGATCCAAAGCATCCCAATGTCAGTACTCCCCCTTCCGAGTCCACCTCTCTACGAATTGACTTTTTCTGACATTCTTCTCTTTATTCAGAACTTCCAGGCCTGACGGAGGGTTCAGACCACTCAGCCGAATGGATAACATCACCCAATCTGGGTCGGGTGATTATTCCATGCATACCTTTCAGGCTGTACAGCCTTGACGCAGTGGACAAGAACGGTTGGTTTTTTATTTCTTTCATCAGTTTTCTTTTTCAACGGTGAACTCATGTTGACGCTTCCCTAGATCAAATACCCCTGCCAAAGGCCCTATGCTCAATCCTCAATTTCAATACGAATACGACCCGCGGTTTGATTACAAAACCCCCGTGGGCCAGATCATAGGTGGTGGAGGTCACCAGCAGCTTTCACCGACACCCACTCAAGCCAGTTCCTGGCGTATTCAATTGCAATCTGAAACATCATACAACCAATCAATTGCCGGGTCTGGTTCAAGAGCCACCAGTGTTGGCGAAGGAGTCATACCAGCGTGCTCAATGGGTAATGTGGCTGACGTTGGACCTGGTTTAACAAACCAGGCCATATTTCAAAACGGACATCATTTGAATAACAGTAAGTCTTCATTAAGTTAATGTGACGGTTGATCCATCACAGTGCTGACAAGTTAACTTCCATACTTTGGCTATTCAGATTTTGTTTCCCCTGCGGTACAATCCAATCTAAACGAACGTCAAGGTGAAGATTCAGGAAACAATGGAAATCAAACCTCCGAGGACAACCACAAGGTCGGTTCTGATGAAGATGAAGAAGAGAACAAACCTTCAATCATTTTTGACAATCACGCCAATCACCTTGTAGCAGATAGCGTTCTAGACGACGTTACAGGCCCCTTGCCGACCCATCTTGCGGAAACTCACCGTCAATTCCAGATCAAATTCCATGTCTGGCGTAAGATTGTCATAACGAATAGCAAAGGTAAATCAAAACAGAAGAGCAAGAAGCGAGGCCAAGGAAACAAATCAGCCAAACCCACTTATCAATGGAAGAAATACCAACCGACTTGTGACGTGAAGAAAATCTTACGTCTATCATCTTTCGCATGGCCAATTTTCCGCCAAAAGTTATTGGAGTGCTGTGATACCGCCAAAAAAGGGATCTCAAAAGATCTCCTTGCTGCTGATCGACGTGGAAGTCTCATAATCATGGGTTGGATCAACGGCTCTGAGAATCACAAGAAGAATGACGAAGCGGTTCTGAACGACTCCATCACTTACAAATTATTTATGGATGTTGCTCGCCGCTCTCCTGCAAATGCCAAGATGGGCTTCAAAATTATCCACCCAAACCCGAAAGAACACGGTGGTACGTCTAGTGAAGAGGAAGAAGATGATCAATCAGTTCTGGATAAAGAGGATGAAACTCAAGAAGAGGTTTGTTTACATATGTTTAAGTACTTCAAAATTATAAGTATGAATGACTAACTTGTTTTGAATTTTTTCAGTCTGAAGACGAAGATCCTGTAGATGCCAAACTTCAAATACTAATGGCCAAATTTTCAAAGTCTTTCAAGGCCGGTGAAAATGTTGCCGTGTTTCCTAACCCAAAAAAATCCGGCGAAATCATGGTTTTAACCACCCGTCGGTTACGTCAGTGGGCCGGCGATTGGGTAAGTACAATCCCTTCCTTCACATTTGTGCTTGCAAGATCTCAAGTTGTTCCTGTTTTCAAATTTCGTATATCTCAGGCTGATGGTAAGAGAGGCGTTGATGAGGTCAATCCGCCATTGAATTGAGGCTGGCAATTCGTCCCAGTGGCCGATTATGAAAAGGAGCAATTGCGAATGATTCAAATGGACGACGGAACGGGCGATGGGTTGGTGTCACACTCAAATACCACTCCGGGTGGTACCAATGTATCTACTTCTCCTGGAATCAGTATCAACTTGTTTGGAGCAGGTCCAATGCCATTTGGACATCAGAACTTGATATCTCCTATGGCCCCCGGAAACAATACGTCCATCGGCCCTCATAATCCCACAGGCCCGTTTTCAATTGGTCCAGGACCTCTAGCTGATTCGCAACTGGCCAATACTTCCGTTCCCAACAAATTACAAAGTTTATCACCAGCCACTCAACCCTATCCAGATTTCAAAGAATTCCTAATTTTCGCAAAGATCCGCCCTCAAATGACCCAGGTTTGAGAAGCTTTGGAAAAAGAAGGAATAAATGAATTTGAACGATTACTAGATCGAGAGATCTACACCGTTGAGTGTTTGAGATCTTTCGGAATTCCCTTTGCGCAAGCAGCGGACATTTGGAAAGCAGTTCCGCGCTTTAATGATTGGTTCAAAAACCTTTGAATGTGGTAAGGATCGATGTCTATCACATCAGCTTAAGGTAATTTAGTGAACAGAAATGTCCATAACGTATATGTTTTATATACTTTTTATATACTACAAAATATTTTGAACAGATTCTTTGCCAATTTTGTGACTCTGCAGAAAAAAAAACACCAAATGTTTTGTGCAATGAAAAGAACAACTTATCCCCACTCAAACTGAAATTGAGTCTTTTCCTAAAATCTAAGTGCCTCACCTCAATTCAAAATTAAAGCGGCCCAAATGTGAAATAGTTTTTGGGCCAAAATCTTTGTCTGAGGTTCAATAAGACCAACAACATACTGGCCAATGGAGCCGCCCGAGATTCCCAACACACTTGATATGAGTTTCACTCATATCAAGTGTTAAGTTGTGTATCTCAAATAACCGAATGTAAATATCAGATGGATATATCACAATCTCACTTGGAGTGCCTTTGTCTCTCACTGGAATCAAATGTTGAATCAAATTACATGTATTGTTTTATTTCATGTTTAGCAGTAAGTCAGTCATATAAGGGAAACAAAACACACATAAGAGCATTTGAAGTGAAATCCTTTAAAAAGCACAAATTTAAAACAACTCTGTAAATAAAAAAGGTACTTTGATAATCAAACTTAGAAGTAACCACACGCTGTAAACAACTTAAATGTAAGAGGCGCATTGAAAACCTTCCACGCGAGCTCTTTGATCACCTCAATCTTATCTTCTGGATGGGTACGGGTGAGGATTTGGGTCCTTTGGAGGTTTGCCTTCAAGGGACCAAACCCTTTCTCGATTGGATTAAAGTCCGGGGAGTAAGCTGGAAGGTACAATATTCGAATTCTATGTTCCGCCGCCAGCTCTTCAATTTTTCCACCGTGATGGATAGACGCATTATCCATCACTAAAACAGAGTTAGGATATGGATAGTGCTGCATTACACAAAGCTAAAACACAATACATAATTAGTTAGCTTCCTGGATGGCATGTAAAAACATAAGGAAAACTTACCAAACGATGTTCAAGGAAACGTTCGAATTCCATACGACGAAAGCCACCTTCTTGACATGCCATCGCAAGAACCCCTCCCCAAAAGATTGCACACAAAACCGTGAATCTCTTGCCAATTGGACTCCAAGGCACTCTTTTGGGGCGGTAACCACGTGGTGCTTGAGCATAGTCACACCTTAACAAGCGTTCGCAAATGGAAGACTCATCTATTAAAGTAAACAAAGGAGAACAGACATCAGAAGATTGAAAGATCTGATGCAGACAAGAGGACAAACGATACGTACCAAGAGAGACCAGCATATTCGGATGGAGCTCTCCAGTCAATCTCATAAATTTGGCTCTGTTCGTAGCGCTTTGATTTGGATGGACTGTTCTTGTTTTTTTGCGAGTAAGGTGGAGTCAATTTCTCAAGTCTATGTAAGCGGTTGCTATTGACATATGTATTCCAAAACGGCGTTGTATCCCCTTTTGGTACTCATCCAAGTATAGAGTCGGATGCAAGTCGAGAAGCGTAAGCATAAAATCCCGTTCCTCGTCCGTCAACTTGGTGTTGCGACCTAGGCGGTTGTATTCAGTTGGATCCCGTACAACCGAAAGCATCTCTTTGTAAAGAGCATACCAATGCTGAATGGTCCATTGAGTCACCAGAGATCACAGCCGACATTGAACTGCCGCCGTGGTTTTCCCCTCTTGTAGGTATTGGATGGCGAGGACTTTAAGTCCGGGGTCGTACTTGCCGGGGCGACTTTGCATGTTCTAAACCTGCTTGAAACAAAACAAACGTTAGAATCAAAATGGAAAAATGGAAAAACAAATGTAAAAAGGAGGAAACGGACGCGGAAATGAGGGAAAGAAATCATTGATTATGCGAGAAGGGGTATCAATATTGAAAGCAATGAATGGCTTTTTGGATTGAGGTGGCGAGTTGGTTTGAGGCGGAAATAAGCCCTCATGCATGTCAAGATTGATGTGGATATGTATGATGTGCATACTTTGGGATACACATCCAAATACACATCATCATAGATTCTATGATTTGATCTCCAAGCCTAAATCTTGCAAAAAAAAAAGGAAAGACGACACCAATTATGAAAACAGCTGTAAAGCAAAGTTAGTTTTTTCCTCATCTTGAGCCATAACCTTCTTGTCACAGTTTCGAGCAGGCTAAGAAGAATTGATTGAATTCAATAATTAGACTCAAGACTGGGGGAAGATTGGAAGAAGAAGAAAGGGATTTGGAAATAGAGTGAAAGGATACTGACTGTTTTGAAGAAGGCTTGAGCTTTGTTATCAACAATATAGGTGATCACCCCACCACACATTTTAGTCGTCACAGCTACGTTTCCTTTTGAATCATAAGTTGTACCGTTAGACCAATCAATATCTTTCCTAAAAGAGTAAGTCATATCTGATTTAGAAGGTGTAATCGGGGTTGAGAAAGCATAGAATGCAAAAGATGCTAAGATAGCAATGAAGAGTGGAGTGGAAATCATGATAAGAATAATTTATTTTGAATTTCTTAAGAGTAGATTAGATGGATTAGAATTCTTGATCGAAAGATCGTAAGGTATTTTGAAAAAAAAATGTATAGGAATTTTCCAAAATAAAAAATGGGATTGGAAAAGATAAAGCTTGATGGGTAGAATGAGATTGAAGAAATTGAGTTTTATATCACTTCTGATACTCTATAAACGCTCATTGGTACATACATAGATAAATCCAAGTTCTAAGATTCCTACTGTTTATCCGCTCATCACGACCAAAAAGCTACCCAAAGAATATCAAAGATGTCAAATCGCCATCAGGACAAACTCGTTCAAAAAAAACAATCTGAGTGCAGTCCTTTGTCACCGTTCAGAGCCACATGTAGTTTATACTGTACAGATCAAATCATCCGCATCACAAGACCTTTACAGCCCTGCCTCCTCGACGTTTGTGAAAATGCGGTGGCGCAGGAGGTTTTGTTGAGTTACATAGCCCCTTGACGTGGTTTGAACTTTGGAATGATTGAAGGAATGAATCAAAAATTTGAAGATGATAGGGGTTGGGCGAAGCGCTGCAAGGATCCAATTCAATTGTAGTTGAATTCGTCCTCCAAGTACTTCAGCCACTGTTCAATCAATATCAAAAATCCCTATTTTTTTAGTGACTTGAAAGGCACTAAAAAAAATAGGGTGGCGCACAACCTTGCCTAACAATTCCATGCGCGCTCAATTCAATCCTCGCGCCCTCTCCCCAGCCAAAAGCGCCTGCAAGACCCTTTGAGGCTAGTCCGCGGGGCCTTTCACAGAACCTGTGGTGGCCCCGGTGGAGCCCGCGCGGATGCCCACAGGGGCGCCGGATAAGGATCTGGTTCCTTTGGATTTTGGTCCTCATCCGGCTTAACTCGTTTGGTCTAGGTGGGTGGCCCCTCCCTTTTGATCCTGGATGGCTTCCGCTGCAGCCTCCTACCGGTGGACGTCGTGATAGGTAAGTAGTTTTGTTTGGTCTGTCTTACTTGTGACTGCCAAACTGATTTCTTTTTTTATATAAGGCGGGCGAACTTGATCACAAGGATGGGAACAAAATCCGCCGGCTCGCTTTCCCATTTCATCCCCTCAGTATTCGTTTTGCAACCCTCACTCCACTTCCTATCGAACCGGAGTTCTCAAGATGAATCATGAACAAATACGATGCAACAATTATATTGCGGAGATGGGCGGGAGCTTTAGTCCGGTGGATGGTAGAGTATGTTTGATCTGGATCTTTTCTAAGAAAATGAGGATCAAGCTGATCATCCTGATCTTCATAATAGCAATGGGAGGGTTCAGTTTCGATGTCGCCGATGCTTTTGGGTCCCCGCCATCCAAAGGATAATTGTAAGTTCTATCTTTCAAGCCTTGAGTGTCCCCTAATTTTCTGCTCTGACCCCGAATGTATTCTATCATTCGGCAAGTGGTTCAAGTCGCTCCTGGCGAGTTCTATACGGTAGCCGAGGTAGAGCAGAATGGATGGGGTTTGCCAGCTCGAGTTCCCGTCATGGGGACCACGATCCCTCAACAGTCAGTCATGCCCGGGAATCGTACAAGCAAGTCAGTTCCGATATACGCTTCAGGAAGATCCAGTGTGAAAAGACCGGCACCCACAGGCCCAGTTCAACATGGATCCAAACGGGTAGCCACGTGAGTCCTACTTCTACTTATGTTTCTTTGAGGGCCTATAGTAATGCTCTCATGGTTTTTTTGGGCATGTTGGCCCTCTTGTGTCTCTAGTTCTCAAACAAGCAGCGGGTCCGATGATCAAAGAGTGTCCACTCCAGTCCGAAGGTAAGTAGGAGTGTTCACTCCTGGTTCCATCTTGTCATACTCGATTCAATTCGATTCGGCCTATCTCCTTCCGGCCTATCTCCCTCTTGGGGTGTTTTTCCCAATCCAACCTTTGGAGAGTCTTCACCCAAAGGTTGGACTGGTAGCCGTTCCTCGTTCCCTTTCTTCTCGTACCATTTCTCGTTTTCTTTCGTCTCACCATGGAGCTGATTTTAATTTCTTTCATCCCCCTGATAGGATTTTAGAGTCGTTGCCTTCAGATACGAACGGTGCAGTCTCGAAACCGAAGAAAATCAACATTACAGAAGTCGAACAGTGTCCCAACTTTTGGGCCATGTCAGTGCACGCGTTGTACGAATGGCGAAGCACGGTCAACATTCTTGATCGGTGCATCGTAGGGTATTACGAAGAAGCCTTAAGGGTGGCTGAAGAGGACATGGATCGTGCGTTATCTGAGGCCTTCCCTGCTGACCCCCCGATCACGACCCCTTCCGGAACTCCCTCGGTCCCCCCTAACCCTCGCAAACGAGCAACCCGTGCCATACGGTTGGTCAAGGAAGAGACCCCGGTCGTGGGTTCAACTGAAACGACCGCTTTTAAGTTCAAGAAAGAATCGCCGAATCGTCTGGATCTCATTTTCATGCGGGCGTTGGAAGCTCTGAGCCCGTTTGGGTCGAACGGTCAGAAAGGCAAGGTTTTTCACGAGTGTGCCATTTGGTTGAAAGTAAGTATTTTTGAAAACTTCAAAGCCTTGTTATCAAAACGTATCTGATGTATGGAGCCATGCCCAGACCGATGAAGCAACCAGTCGATGGTTCGGCGAGATTTCGGACAGCCCAAACAGTCGCGTTCTCCAAGTGCGATACACCCAGCTCAAGACTTGGCTTGGTGCCGCGGATAGCTGGAGCAAGATGGACAGCGGTACTGATGAGGACGACGAAGAGCTGCGAGGATTGATTCGGTCGGTACAAGATGAGGAAGAAGTAAGCTCATCTTCATCTCTGGTTCCATATCACATAGATGTCTGACTGTTGTATAGTTGCTCTTGTTTTATTGTGGAAAACCTAGACCGGCCGCGCTCTTAAACTGGCTTGTAAGGAGGAACGCGAGGCGGTTAAAGGCCGATCTCTCCTTGCTGAGGCGGTTCGGGAAGAATTTGCAACCAAAGCAGTTGAAAACCTCAAGGCCTCTGTTAGCAATGGAGACGACACTTCCTCATCGCCCAGCCCCACCAAGAAAAAAACCCAAACAGCAAGTCCAAAAGCTGGCACGCAAGAACTGACCGCTTTTACTGGTGAGCTTAGCAGGTGGAATGAGGTCTCTCTGGCTGCCCAAGCGGAACAAAACTCCCGAATCAACGTACTATACGAGCGTGAGCTAGGAATAGCTCAGGAACGAATCGAAAACGAGCGCCTCATTGCTCGGTCCCAAGCAGATCACCGAACAGCAGAACTTGCTCTGCAATCCAAACGTTTACAATTTGATAAAGAAAAACTCGACTCTTTGAAAAAGTCCCTAGATAATCTCGAGGCCAAAATTAGCAAAATCGAGATGAACACCTCTAACCGCCAATTTGATGTACTTGAGGCCCAAATGACCTCAATGAAAGATGCGATTGGTGTAATGATGAAACATCTTGTAGGAGGTTCCCTCGCAGCTCCTAATCATTAGATTGACTAACCTGGGCACCTTCTCAGGGGTTCATAATTTTGTTGTCTCTCAATTTCTACTACTTATATGATGCAATGCCAATATGTCTATTTGTCCCTCAGAAGCCTTTGTTGACCCACATACAGCATTCTAATGCCTCTAGATATCAATCTAGAGGCCCAAATGTCATTTGATGATCTTGATGACCTTTGAGATCATCAAAACCTATGGATCATGAATCAGCATGACCTTCTTAGAACTGTAATGAGCGATCACTTTGATAACTTAGGATTATTCTGAGTAGTTCATTCGGATTCATTAGAACCACCATTATAGATATGGGTAGTCCGATCGATCAGAGCCTTAGAGAGGCTCTGATCACTCGGGCTACCCTCATTGATCCGGAACCCTCATATAACAACCTAACCTGAGCCATATCAGATGAGGTTGTTCTATATCATTTTATGATGAACTACCTAGGCTCTCGAACACTCTCAAGAAGCACACATGACTTTTTTTTTCCACTCTGGAGATTATCTACCAATATATGATTAGGTAGGTAGTGAACCTCTTTGCTCTCATTAGGGACATCAGTCAATGCGGCCATTCACTGATGTCCCCCCCAACAACACCTAAACCCTCATAACTTCGCATGAATGCTTGAATCATGCGAAGTTATGAATCTTTTGATCCTTTTCTTGTTGTGTATCAGCTCACTCACGTGAAACTCTCAAAGACGAGTAATAACATTATAAATCAAATATAAAATTTAATTTCAGCTGGGTAGATAGTATTGAGGCTACCCTTGACATAACATGCGGTTCAAACCATTCTCATAGTGTGGTAAATACATACATGTCAAATGGGACCTAGATACTGGGCTAGAGAAGGTGGGGGGAGGGGCGAGTTACCTGGGCCACGCCCTACACATATCATGCAATTCTTGAAGAACACCGCGACATGATAAAGCTCGTTGAGCTTGTTCTTGAAAAAGAGTAGATTATCTAATATTAGACCGACAAATGAACTAGACATGAGACCACTATGTGAATGAGATGGGACTACTCACCTTCATACTGGGTTAACCTGAAGACGTTATGTACTCTTCCAAACTCATGCTCCACCCCAATGCGACACCGAGACATCGCCTTATTGAAGTGCGTTTGGCGAAAATCCAATCGATCTTCATGACCTCGAAAAGGAGTCATGATAACATCTGATGCCGTATACCCCTTATCACCATAAATCCTCATCTGTTGACCATCGAGCCCCTTTGCATGTCGCCGGAGTATGGCTTTGATCTGAGTATCCTTAAGCATAGCCTGGTCGTGACGCGATCCTACATAAGCTTCGCTGAGATCTACTGTCAATCCACTGAGCGAAAGGCATGCAAAACGCAAGATTCAGTCAGCACATGCGTTACCAAAGTTTCAGGTCCAAACTTTGTAGCTTACTCTGGTGTTGTCACTGCCTGATACTTCAACGCATGACAGCGTTTGTGGCCGTTGTAGAACACTGCTTGCATGTGTTTGGGACGGGCGATTTTCCATACAGTACCTGAGAAGCAAAATTCTTGATCAGTATTCACAGTCCAGTACTCACAGTCAATATCCAAAACCAGAAGATCAACCTACCATCTATATATCCAACGCAGTTGTTCATTGGACAATCTTTGGCTACTACCAACAAGCGTGCGTATTCCTCCAGACGTGCCGCGTGCAATCGACGTGGGTTCCATTTAAGCAAATGGCACCAGTTATTTTTGACCCAACGTTGAACGAACCTGACAATGCGGCCGATGATACTTCGCTCCCGGCCGAAGATGGATGCTAAATCGAAGTGGCGACTTGGTACTGCCAGGCGTGCAAGCAACATGGCGAGCGCGGTGAGGCCTGTTTCCACACAGCCGTTGTCCAGCGTGATCGACTGAGGGAAACCGAGGCGTTGATGCAATTCCATGATTTCGATCGGCCAGAATCTAGTGGTCATATAACATACACCCGGCGTCCAGCTTGGCACGTCTATACGCCGGTGGCCATCGTAAGAGATGCATCGACGCACCAAATCCTCGGCGATCACGTGTGCTATCCGAGCCTGAGAGGCAACATTAGCCACCAGCCATAAGCATAGCAAGTGCATTGGCTTGTTTGCGGTCGACCTCGATCCAAATAACCCATTGCGAAGCAGCCGCTGGAACGTCCTAACTCCAGAGACCCACAGATATCAGCCAAGCGACGAAACCCTACCACTGCGATAAGAATTCGATGACTTACATATCGGCGAAAGGTGCAGATAGGTGTTTCTGAGCGAAACACCTATGATGATATGGTCGAATGAAGGTTGATTGGTCAGTATTAGGAAAAAAAACTCAAAAGTTATCGAAGGTGAGTAGACTCACCACTTTGAGGCCGTATTCGACGGCTTCTAAGAGTGGTTCCCTTGGTCGTCAAAACCGCGAGTCCGCCGAGTACTGGGCGGGTAGGGAACGGTGGGATTGATCGGGGTCGCCGGGTTTTGGGCTAAAGCTGTGAAACCCCTGGCTCAAAACCCTTCCGGCAACTTCGAAGGCGTTTGTGTGGCGGAATGCTCTGAGGGTCAAAGTTCGTTGTTTTTTCGCCCAACCCCTGATATATTTGAACGAACGATTCATCAATAAAGCTTAATGGTCTAGGATAGATTGATTTGAGAGAGAAAAGTGAAGTAAGTACAGTAGACTCTGAGAAAACCGATACCCAAAAATTTGGGTCAAAAACTATTGGTTTTTGCCAAGTATCGGTTTTGTCAAGGGAAATCTCACTGCAAATAAGAAAAAGCTTTGGCCAAAATGTATTGGTTTTCCAGGAGTATTGCTCTTGACGGCTATCGGTTTTAGCAGAGTCGACTGTACAACTTAAAAGTTAAAGATCTGATTCAAATTTAAAATTAATTTGATATGTAAAAGTTACTCCAGTTCTCTAATTATGATCAATTCATCATGTCTGTCTAAAGAAACTGAATTCACTTCTCTGTCTGATCTAAGGACATCAGGAAGATTTCTAAAATATAAGTAGCTTCATCATTCCAAGTTCTTCATCGACTCTTTATTTTACTTAAACTTTTCCTTTGTATCTAATTCAATCTAAACTCTTAACTTCTGTTCTTCGGGGTGGGGGGCGTTGATCTGGTGGAAACGTGGGTTAAATATTCGACTGCTTTCGCGCAATTCATAGATCCTTAGACAAAAGTCTTTAAAATCTGACCAAAAAAGATTCTTTCTTGGGTCCGAAATCTTTTGCTTAGGTAGCGTTCCTCAGTTTGGTGAGAGATTGAGTAGGCGGGGCAAAAGGTATGGGAGCTTCTCAGGATGATGATGATGATTCATCAATTGAGACCTTCATCTATATAGAGTGTAGTGTATGATGTGTGGGTTATGGAGTGATGAATCGAGAGGTATTGAGAGAGATGTGCTCGAAAAGCTTTTGGATGATGGGGATCACCTCTTAAAGTTTGGGGAGATGATCAAATTGGTGGTCATAAAACCATCTGATAGCCTCGGCTTGAGCGCTGGATGAGTGATGACACGGATCAGCTATGACCACTTGCTCCTTTGGCCAGCACCAAGGACCACTGGCCTGGGTAGCGATCGCTTCTGACCCTATCACGCTCCTTTTCATCACATCCATCCATACCTCAATCATCTGATCGAGCGTGCGTAGTTGAAGGGAATGATTGAATTGCTTTCTCAGATGATCTCTTGATTTGATAACTCACTTAGGAACACTTGAACTTGCTGTGAAGTTCATTTTAATCTTCACACCATTCATTTTGCACGTGAAAAAAGTTGAGTTTGAGTTTTGATATCTGATATTTGATATTTGGGTTTGATTTTCTCTTTCTTTCTTTCTTTCTCTCTTTCTTTCCCTCTTTCTTTCTTTCTTTCTGTCTGTAGTGTTTCTTTCTCTTCGAATGATGATGATGATGATGATGATCAAGTGAAAATTAAAGTGAAATGGATTTGATTGAACTCTTCTTGGAAACAGAATTCAAACTTAATTCAAATTTCCATCTCCATCTCCATCTCCATCTGATCTGAACTGATTCCAATCAGCAGAACCCAATCAAATCGACCCCCAAAACCAAAGTAAGAAACAATTCAGTGAGATTCCAATCGATCTTCTGAATCTAATCACAACCTATTCTCAATCAAACCATCATCATCAACCTCATCATCACTTCCACTTCTTCTTCTGTAATTTAGAAGGAATCCTTGTATCAATCAATCCCTTCAATTTCCCCTTCAAATCTCAATCTCACTCTTGTAAGTCAACAGCCTCATTCCCATCCACTCTCACCAAACACAAACTAATCCAAGACTCTGTAGATCAAAAATCAAGAAAGTGATTGAACAAGATCATGAGCTCAATCGATGAATTAGATCCATTGACGATCTTAATCTGTTTCACCAGTTTCTCAATCCTCAATCTGATCCTAAGAAAGGCTTTCTCCAATCTCAATCTCTTCTCTTTCGATTCAGAAACTCATCATTCTTCATCTGATTCATCAAGCTTACCATCCGATTCGAATCCTTCAACTTCAAATCGATTCATCCATCTCAAACCGATCAATTCATTGGATTCTACAACTTCCACTCATCATGATAAACTTCAATAAACATTCTCAATGGTTTCTTCTCTAAACACTTTCAATCAACATATCCTCTCAATCTTCCTTCTATCTGTTCTTATCAAATATTGATGATCAGTCTTACTTTCTATTTTTCTTTTTCTTTTTGGTTCGAATCGGATTCTACTTCTTCTTCCTTTTCTTCTTCTGACAAAGCTTGTATGTTTGAATATTGAGATTGATGGATGTTTGTTGTAAATGGAAGGTTTTATGTATTTAGAATTGTATTGCAGGATAGTCTACACAGATCAGATGGAGTAGTCGAATGATTAAGAATCGAATCCAATCAGAATTAGATGATTAAGACCCTAAGAAGTGGTTAAGTGTGAGTTTACAGTCAGAATTTAGAAGTTTAAACTGCTTTTAGCTCTTTGAGAATCTACACTTCAAACTTCACCACTTCAAAGTCACTTCGAATTTGAATTTGCCTTTTTCATAAATTTTTAAATCAAAAGCAATCCAATCCAAAATCATGAACTCAACATCCAACCATCATCATTCATCATCATCACCACCCACTCAATCCAACCATCACTCAAATCAAACTAATCTAATCGATATCCAAATGGTAAGCCATCTCACCAAACTTAACACTTATGTCAATTATCCAATCTAATCATCTTCAATCCTTCACAGTCAGACCTCACTCAAAACCCATCAATCTCTCAATCACCCACCATCTCAATCTCACATTCACATTCACCATTACCCATTCAATCTACCTCAACATCCAAACCCAATCATCTCTTACCCAATCCAATCGGTCCGATCTCTAGCTTCGGTCCTCGTCTCGCTTTCACTTATTTCTCAAACCCAATCCCAGATCCTAACAAATTAAATGCTCAAACTAATTCGGATACCTATTGGTTCACCATCGATAATCTATTAGTCTATCTATCTTTCTTTCAGGTTCATCTTCAATCTCACTCTCAGCTCAAACCCTTCGAACCTGAAAACTAAACACGCCTTTTCTCTTCGATCTTCTTCTTCTTAGGATACCGGTCCTTTAAATTGTGCTTGTCTCTATCGTTTCTGTTTACATCTTCATGGCTTATTAGAAGATAGCTCATTAGAAGGCAAACGGATCGTCATGTATTCCTCTCAAGATCCTGACAAACGTGCTAATTCGGCTCTCCTCATGGCTTTATACTGTGTTTGTCTTTCAAATCAAACCTCCTCAATCACCTTTGAAATCGGAACTGACTTGAGTTTGCTCTTCAAAAAACCCATTTCGGTTGGGACACTTTAGATGATCGTCTTGAGATGGAGTCCTGCTGATTCACTTCATCCTATCTCTCAATTACAAATCGTTTGTCTCTTTCTTTCTTTCTTTCGCTTCCCTATTCTCAATCAAATCCGATCTGAACTCGTTTGACCATTTGATCTTCATTCTACCAATCTTTAGCAACCATTCAGAGATGCAGGTTATTCAAGAGCCGATTTTCATTTATCAATTCAAAATGTATTATATGGGGTGAAGAGGGCGATCGATTTGAGATTATTGAAATTAGATGAATTTGATTTAAAAGAATATGAATGTTTTGAAAAGGTGGAGAATGGAGATTATAATTGGTTATCACCTCATTTCATTGCCTTTGCGTCTCCGGTCGAACCTCAAGGGGGTAGGATCGGTAAATCGTTTAAAATGATTTTAGATCAATTTGAAAAGGTCGGAGTCAGATTGGTGGTCAGGTTGAATAAGAAATTGTATGATGAAAGTAGGTTTTTAGAAAGAGGTATGGCTCATAAAGAAAGTCAGTTGAACCACACTCTTATCAAATCTGTCTTTTTAAAAAGATCTAATCCATTGAGCGGTTCTTTTCTGTTGATAGTGTATTTCGATGATGGCACAAATCCTACAATGGACATGGTTCGAGAATTTATCACAATGTGTGATCGGATCATTGAAGATGGAGGCGTAGTAGCTGTACATTGTAAAGCTGGATTAGGTAGAACGGGTACATTGATTGGCGCTTATCTGATTTACAAGTATTCATTCACGGCTGAAGAGGTGATTGGGTTTATGAGAATCATGAGACCTGGCACATGTGTAGGGTAAGTCAGAAATCCTTCAACTCGATTCTCTTCATCCAATCTCTAATCTGCCTTATCGAATCCTTTTTTCCCTCTAAAGACCTCAACAACATTTCTTGTATGAAAATCAAATGACTTGGATCAAATGGGCAGCCAGAGATGAATTATTATCAGAACAAGAATCACAAATCAGTCCAAGTAAAACTGAAAGACCGATCACCCCTCCACCTGAAACGAATAATCCATTATTAGTCTCCACTCAAACACCTACTCCAACAGCTCAAACTTCACCTTCTAGACCGTTGACTGTACCAGGTCAACCTAGAAAAACACCAGGAGCGAAGGGTCGACATATGGTTGCTGCACCTGAAACACGCAATTCGAATCAAGAAGATGAACGAATGAATGATTCACCTAAAGGAATTTCAAAAGAATCGGTTGTGAAGAATCTGATTGAGACAGAAGAAGAAGAAGAGAGAGCGGATGAAGATTGTGAGATGAGTTCGATAGGGGTTGGACCGCCACCACCTCAACCGAAGCTGATGTCTAAATCACCGATGTCTAAACCTCCACCGATCTCCAATCCTACTCATCCATCACCCGTTAAGAATCCGAATGTGAATCAAGGATCGATTCCGAGTGGAAGAGGGATGAAGTTACCACCGAAGGAAGGTCTTCGAAGCCGACCTAAACCTAGACCTGCCTCTGCTCTCTCCTGTCATCGAACGAATGAGAGGAATGAGACGAATGGGAAGCGGAATGGAGAAGATCCTTCAGGGGTGGTGATGGTTGAAGGCTTTAGACGGTCTAAGGCGGTGAAAGATTTAGGGACGTTGTTTGAAGGATTGGCCAAGGAGAAAGCTCAAGAGAAAGAAAAGGAAAGGGTCAGTCGGTATAACTTGAGAGGAGCAGGAGGCGGAGCAGGAGGGGGGATGAATGGATCGCCTAGTAAATTACCGATGCGAGTGATGAGTAATCAGAAGAAACGATTACCGATCATCTTGGGTTCGAATTCGCATGAGATGAGAGGAAGGTTAGGAGTGAATGAAGAGGAAGGGGAAGGAGGGAATGGGAATGGAAAGGTGGGAGGAAATGGGAATGGGAAGGTAGGAGGAGGGAATGGAGGGAATGGAAGAAGTGTGAGGAGAAGAAGAAGTTCGTTGGGAGTGACGGATGTGTTGGCATGAAGAATGAGAAGGAGAAGAAGAAGGAGAAGGAGGAGGAGGAGTGAAGGAAGCGGAAAAAAGAAAAAAAGTGATTTGGGGTGGGGTTTTTTAATTCATTCATCCATCCATCCATCCATCCATCATCATTTGAACTTCTTGGGATGAATATCTTTTTTTTTCTTTTATACCATTTAATTGATTGATTGATTGAGAAAAAGATTTTGGGAAAGCAGGGGAGGGGTTTTTTTTGGAAAAAAAAGGTTGGGTTTTGAACTCCATCAACTGATGGGTTTTGACTTTTTTTTTCTTTGATTTTGATTTTTTTTGATTTTTTTGATCTTTGCTTGGGTTCATTTTTCATTTTTGGTTTGGTTTGTTTGTTCATTTTTGAAATGTTTTTTTTTTGTTTGGTCTTTTCTCTTTGCTTAGATTAATTTTTTTTCTTTCTTCTGCTTCTTTTTGTAGTTTTATTGGTTTCTTTTTTTTTTGAGGTTTTTTTGGTTCTTTGAAGTATTTATTATACATTTATTATATGTATATTATTTAAATGAAGAGAAGAGAGAGAAGGAAATGAAAAAAAAGGAAAAGAGGGAAAAAGAAGGAAAAAGAGAAGAGAAGGAAAAAAAAGAAGGAAAACTTGTTTATATATAAGATTTTTTTGTTTCAATTTCTGAATAATTAATTTCTTTACTTTGAAAGGAATCAAGATTGGAATTTCTTGTAAGAAGGGTGTTTTTTTTTTTTTTTTATATATATATATACAGTTTTATAGGCATGTTGATCACACATGATGGGCTCACACCAGGTCCATACTTTTGGAGATTGAAAGTTTATGCTGATTACTAATAGAATTCTTGTATTGCATATCTGACACCTTTCACAGGTCGTGCACGGTCCACCTCTTGATTTTAAAAATTCTCGATTTCAACCCTTTGAAACCTGCCTGTATATATTATTAATATATGTGTCCTTTAATAATAAAATGAAGAAGTTTTTGTTTTCCTTTCTTCTTGGATTTCTTGGGAGTCTTTTTTTTTGGAATGAATTGATTCAATTTGAAGTTAATAAGTTGAGAATGTTAACTTGATTTTTGTGGTCACTTCTTATTAACAGAGAGGAATGGTAAAATGAACAGGTTTTTAAGTTATATGATTCCAACAGGTTGGGTTCATTATATAGACTGAAACCCACATTTTATTGCCAAATGGTTTACCAGGGGTTGGAAAAAAAAACCTGCTTGTTGCTGGTTATGAATCAGGTTGGCACCAAGGGTACCAATTTGTTTTGCACCCAGATGAAACCAATCCCATTGGTCAACCATTTGGTTGACAGATACCTACCAAAGCATTTACATAAAAACTGTTGAAAATTGGTGATGAGCATCACAAGCTTGCTACAGGGTTTGAATTTCAACCTGTTGTCACCATGAGCCAACCAATCACTTTGAAACAGTCAAGATGTCCACCCCATGTGTCAAAGGATGGAAAAAGTTCCCTTTGAGCATGGAAGAGTCATCTTGTTATCAAATTAATCCACTCATCAAATGATTGCTCAGCCTTCACTCATCAAATCATCACTCCACTCATTGAATTATCGGCCATGGCCCTTCCAGCTCTCTTACCCAATTGTGCATTATTGATCATCTCAAAGCATTCATTTTTTATGTGCAAATTAACACTGTCTCTGTGGCACTCTTTGTTGGTTAATACAGGTTTCCAACCTTACAATGAAGGACCAGGGGCCGCACAGAGGTGTTTATGTCTGGCATGCTCCAGTGGCCAAGTCTTGCAGATGACTTCTGTCCAAAGAAATTGTCAGAATGAAAGTCATAAGGCCAATTATCTACTTTGGTTGGGTTGCTCTATCATTGCCCCTGGCCCACAGATTGCAGAAAGTGGACATGACCTCAATGTCAACATTGAATTGTTGTCCACTCCAATGGTTGATTTGAACGGCAAGGATGGTCTCAAAGAGTGTCAACAGACCATTCTTGAATGGTGGTCTCAGAACCATACCAGTGTTTTTGACAATGCTAATTGCATGCCCAATCTTTTTGCAAGAATTTCAGACTCTGATATTGGACACAATCCAGAGTCTGAAGATTCTGATGTTGATGAGTGTGAAATTGAAGATCCTGATGTGGCTCATGATAATTCTGATTGTGCACCTTTCTCCAGCTTTGAGGTCAGTCACAATGGCACTCATCTGCTCATATGGGGATGAGTTTTGATTTGATGTTTTGTGATTACTCCAGCAACTGGTTGACCTTTTGATTCGAGGCATCCAGATTCTGAAGGCACACCACTTGTTTGTAATCTTTTCAATTCCGCTGTGGATTTCAATTTGCCTTCATTCATCACAGTGAGAGTTAAGAATTTTTGGAGAGTCTTTGATTCCAATTGAAATCTGTTGAAATGTCCTTTTGAAGAGTTTCTCAGCCAACATGATGTACAAGGATTTGGGCAACAGCAAATTGTTAGAATTGCTGTTACAAAATCCATGATGTAAAAAGGCCAAAGGCAAGCACATTTGACATTTTCCACTGATTTTGAATTGTGATGACCTTTTTGGAAATGTATTGAAGTGATGGAATAAACACATTGTATTTTATTTCACTTTGGCAGGTTTGCCTACAAAGTTCTCTAATCAGGATTATAACTTTTTGATTGATGTTATCTGAAGTTTACCGCTTCTTCCTTACTGTCTCATTTTAAATTTACTTTACCATTCACTCAAAAAACTCTTTGCTCTCTTTCTTCATATCAATTTTTCTGCCCTCCCTTTTTTAGGTTGTTGTTTATTTTAGAAAAGAAAAGAAAAGAAAAGAAAAGAAAAGAAAAGAAAAGAAAAGAAAAGAAAAGAAAAGAAAAGAAAAGAAAAGAAAAGAAAAGAAAAGAAAAAAGAAGAAGGATAATGTTATTGAGGGTTATTTGAGACATGCTTTTTTACTTTAAGGGTACATATTTTATTATTTGTTGAGTTTGTTATGTTGTGGTTGTTAGTGTGTTGCTGTGATTGTGTGTTGTCCGCTGTCCACCCCTTGGGGTGTTAGGTCAAGTTTATATTGAAATTATTATCCCTTGGTATTATACCTAGGGAGTTTTACCCACACCTTACTGATTGTTCCTATCTCATAAGTTTGTGAGTGAATAGTGATCTTAACATTTCAAAGATTGGAAAGATTATGTATTCAGAGTGAGTGAGAGTGAGATTGAGAATGAGAAGGATCCGGTCCGAAGTGATGTATGAGAGATATGTAGTGTATTGTTACATACACTCGATCATTTAACTTGATCTTGATCGGAAACAATCTAACAAGGTGGTCTTTCCAATCTCTCTTTCTCTTGCCAACAATTTCACAAGCTTTAATTTGAAATAGTACAACTCATCAAGACGTCGAAAAAAAGGAAGAAGAAGAAAATCAATGTTTCAAAAGAATGCAGACGATGAATGAGATTGAAAATGAAAATGAAAAAGAAATTAAAGAAATTCAAATAGATAAAGATCAAATTCAAGAAATTCCAAAAGAAGAAGAAGAAGAAGAAAGAAGAGAATTGAGAGGTTTAAATCAAAGTGAACTAAATCAATCAGAAGAAAATCAAATCGATTCAAGGAATCGAACAAGAACAAGAACAAGAACGAGAACAGAATCAGATTTTAACTCATTAAGGATTGAACGGAATTGGTTACATGATGAATTACCAGCTAGGTAAGTGAATGATCACTAATTCAACTTCAAAACAAATCTGAAAGAAATGAAGGATGAAAGAAAAAAAAACAATATAATGATGTCAAAAAAACGCGAATCTGATGATCTTCTTTTTCTTTCTGATTGAAAAAAAACTAGATCTCAAACAGCTATAGCCTATTCTTCACAACAAATCTTAGCTACTGCATTAAAACCCGATCCAGATTCATCCAATCAAACTAGTTTAAATCTCATCCGAATCGGATTCTCCATCTTACCTTTAAACAAACGAAAGACTCCATCATGGTATTTCACCTTACCATCCCCATCGATTCCTCCATACAAGCATAGACCATCTTATAGAAAATCCTTTCAACCCTTGGTTAGATCAGAAGTGGATTTATTGTTATTTTCTCATGATGGAATGTATCTCTTGGTCTGTAGTCATACGAGTTCGACTTTTTATGGATTAGGTCATTTGAGAATCTCAGTTCTCATCCAGGCTCATGATCGAGTTGATAAATGGGAATTGGGATTTGATGAAGTGATTTGTGATTGGAGTGTTAGAGGTGTGCTTGATAATGAACCTTTAGAACCTCATATCAAACGAGTTTTAAAAGCTAGATTTTTAGGTGAACCTAGAAAAGTTGAGTTCAGGTTTTCTTTTTTTTGAAGGGGGTGGGGGCTCTCAAGTTTGATTTTAGATTGATTAATGATTAGATTTGATTGAAATCTTTAGTGGTCGATCGAAAGTGTAAATGAAGGTTCAGATCAAGATTCGGTTTTGGTGGGTCCTCGGAATGTAAGACTTAGTAAACCAAAAAAGACTTGTGGAAGTTTGATTGATAATGCTACTCAAGGAAAAGCCCCAACAGTGATCATGGTCTTAAACACAAACGAAGTAAGAATCTCATTCCGATGAAGAACCATTCAGAATGAACCAGAAAAGTTAACGGATTCAAACTTGATCAGTTATTTGTGATTCATTTACCCTTTCGACAAAGTAATTTACCCGCACACGTCCTTTTAGCACCCTTAGGTAATTCGACTCTTGCCTCTGGACCATTAAATTTGATTCCAACCCCAGGATCCAATCGAACAGATAGAAGAAGAACGATCACGAATGATTCAGAACGAAATTCACCCGAAGAACCGATTCTGAAAGCGAATCCTAAACCCAACTTACCTAAAAATGTAGGATTAGGATTAATGCTCGAATCTGAACCGTTTCCAATGCATCATCATCAATTCAATTCATCCCATTTTCCTTCACTCGAACCTCCCGTCCAATCTAGATTTACCAATACCTCCTTTTCGGAAATCCGATTATTGATGAATGAAAAAGTGAATTTAGAAAGATCGATCGACTTGAATCCAAATGAATTCAATCCGTTTGATTCGATGATCCATGATTTTAGATCGAATCGAAAAGAACTCAATCTTGCTTCGATTGGATTTCCATTGATGTCGACTTCCACTTTAGCAGCCGAAGAAGGAGGGAGTGGATCGGATGAGATGAACTCGGTGATCTTGATCGGATTTCAAAGTCGAACGAAACCGATCATTCCTACACCGGTCAAACAGATCATCTTACCGAGTGAGAGGATGGAAAAAGAAGTGAATCATCAAGCTAATTCTTTAAATGAAGAAGTTGAAGATGAGATTGGAGATTATATTACGGGTTTAGGTGAACTTGATGAAGCGTTTATAGAAGATGAAAAGAAGATGAAACCTAGGAATGCAAATGAAGGACTTGGACTTGGATTGGGAATGGATATGGGACTTGGGATGGGACTTGGATTGGGGATGGAGATGGAAAGAAACGAAGAGATCGAAACTCAAGAGAGAAGAATGAAATCTAAGATTGAAGGCATTCAAACTGTAAAAGTCAAAAATCGAAAACGAAAAAGGTATGAACCTTTGTATGGTATAGATGAAAGTGAAGATTTAGCTGGAGCTGGAAATCAAACGAGGTTTGGATTGATTGAATTTGTTGAAGTGTTTTTGGATTTTGATCATGGGATGATTCCAAGTGAGTGTTTTTGTTTTGAAATGAGGTTTGATTGGATTAAGATTCAAGAAAGCACATCAAGATTGAGATCTTTTGTCAATCGATTTGTTCGATTTTTTAAGCGATTTCTATCAAACCTTTACCTAGTATACCGATCTTAGATCCATCCGAATCAAATGAAGGAATCAAAATCAAATTAAAATCATTAGAGTTTTTAGAATCCAATCATCTATCCACTTCAACGGATTTGAAACCTGAACTGTCTTTGATTGTAGGTTATTCTAGAGAAGAGTTCGATTCCAAAGATCGTTTAGAAACTTGGAAGATTAGGTTTTGTAGATCTGAACTTTCGAATGGGTTTTTAGGTTTAGAATGTTTTGGAAATAATAGTAGTAGTGGGGTTGGGAATAGTGAAAACCATAAGATTGAAATTGATCCGGAGACGACTTTACGTGGACCAGAGGAATGGGTAAGCTTTGTTCTTCTTATACATATCTATGTTTTTCTGAATGAGATTAGTCAAAGAAAGAAGATTGAATTGGGATTATTTTTTGGTAAATCTTACATGAAAACTGGATTGAAAACAGTGTTTTGTGAGAAGTTTAAAGAAAGAATTAAAGATTGGAGAAAAGATTAAAAAGTTGATACCTAATTGGAAAGGAAAGAATGAAAGTTTTTTACTTATCATTTCAAAAGGGATTGAAGAAGAAGAAGATGAGATGAAATTTAATTCTCAGGATGAGATCACCTTTAGTGATCTTTATGAAGATCATCAATTTGAATGTTTGGTTTTGGATAAGTGAGTCTTTCTTGAATCAGATCTTGCTGTTGTTTTTGAATTTTAAATCGACGTTTGTTCATTGTGTGATTTGTTCTGGGATGGGGGGGTTCAGGAGAGATCTTTCTGAAGTTGTGAAGAGGAAATCATTGAAGATGACCGAAAGTGAAGCTAAAGAACTCATTGCTTCATATCATGGTACTTTAACCTTTTCAATTGATCGAAATGGAAAAGTAAGAGCCTTACCATTGAGTAAGTTCAAATTCAAATCAAAGAGAAAAACTTTGAATCTAAAAATGATCATGAATTTAAAATTGAACATGAGATCTGATTTGGGCTTTTCTGAAAAAACAAACAGTAACAGAAGAAGAAAGCTCGATGATGATTAAATTAATTTTAAATTCGATTTATAATAAAGAAAGAATTGATGAAATCATTAAAGTCATCCATGAAGCTTCATTAGACAACACTCAGTTGAATGAAATCTTTAAATCGATTGAAGATTATTTAAATGTTGAAAATCAATTCAATGATGAAGAAGATTCACCTAAGAATTGGAATTCTGAAAGTAATCCTAGGTTTTCGAGTTGGTTAAATTTAGGATTTGATCTTTGGAGGTTCGGTTTGATTTCATTGCTTTTCACATTGGCTTTCGATTGAATCGCTCAGGCTTTAGAATTGATTGATGGATTGAGTTTGTTTATAGTACTCTTGATGGATATGAAAATGTGGCTGAGATTGCTTTTCTTATAAGACAAATGCAAGTTATGTTGAAGATTGGGATTAGTTTAAGGAACGAAATTTTTGGACGTGAGTTTGAGGATCTGATTTGATTGAGGAGAATCTAAAGAAGAAAATATTGACAGTGGGATATGGGTTCAGGTTCGGTGTGGCAATTATTGAGTATTACTAAATGGTTTGTGAAGTTATGTGAGCGGGTTTATGATTCGGTGTCTACAGGTCAGTTTCTTGATTCTTTTTCACTTCATTCGAATTCAAAAGATAAACAAGAAAAGGTATCTTAGGTTTTGCTCAAGATCTTTTGCTAATTTTTTTTTTCTGATTTAGATTCAAAGAATCGACATTTATCAATTTTGATCACCCGACAATCAACCGTATTTAATTTATTAAAATTGGCAATGTTGATCTTATCAATCTTTCAAACCTTAACGAATCCGAAATCGATTCCGAGCTTAATGAATCGATCATTACCTAAATTTAAAGGAATTCATGAATTCGATCTAAATGACGAGGTCGAATTAGGTCAAAAGATCTTTAGAGAGTATTTAGAAAAAGAAATGACGATTTCGATTGAGAATTGGATTAAAGTTTTAAAAGAGATTGGAAAGATGATGATCATTGAAGAGAATTTTGATAAGATCAATGCTGGTCAAGGTAAAGGTCAACAAACACATCACTTTTTAACCTTTTTGGTCATATTTTTTTAAAAAATTGAATTTCGAAATTGAGAACAAAAAGATCTGATTATGGTTTGATTTGATTTGATTGATTGATTGAATTTAGGTGGGATTTTGAAGACTAATGATGAATTTATGGTACCTTTAGATGTGATAGATGAAAAGAAGGTTCAAGAATCGATTGAAAAGTTCCAAAAAGTTAAAGAAAGTTTTCCAAATTTAGTAAACGAAGAGAAATTAAAAAAGATTCGATTGAAGCGATCAAATGAATCAGAAGAAGAAGAAGAAGTGGATCTACTTAAATTAATTAAGATCCAACCGAGTCACACAAGATGTAAGAAATGTAGTAAATGTGGAAAGAGATCGATGATGAGATTTAAGGAATCCTTTAAAAAAGAATTAGATCCATCGAATGGGAATCGATTTGATTTAGTTCTTTGTGATCTTCAAATGGAATTTCTTTTAGTTTATATCGAATTTCAAAAAGTTTGTATTTGTGATGGGTTTTGGTTAAGTGATTTCTAAATGTATATATATATATCTATATATATCTATATCTATTGATAGATTGTAGATGTATCATTAATTGATAATTTTTTTCTTTTGAGGATGAGTAGATCCTCAGAGACTCATCCTGAGATTTGCATGGGATCGTTGTGTTGTGTTTTGGTTTATGTCTTTAATAATGAGACAAAGTAAGAAGGGGTGATTTGATTCTCAATGTAAATTTAAACCAAGCAAGTGATTTGAAAACTTTTGAAAGAGTCTCATCCTGGGTTTATGCTTCTGTTACAGAAAAGACAATCTTACAACCAAAGTGATGATGAGGTTTTATTGATTTAAATATACAAAAACACAAATCAAATCAAATCAAAAAACAAATTTGGGTGTAGGTAGTACACCAGGCTTGGACACTGCTTGTACAGTCAGTGACAAAAAGTTTACGTACCTATACCATAACTCGCCTATTTGGCAACTCTCAAAAAGTGTATACTCATCAGAGTACATATGATTGAATTTCAGGATTCATAACTGTAACGTAGACTCTAAGATACAGTGAATTTTACCAGCGAGTGTGTCCACCCTTTGCTTTGAGCACAGCCTTGATTTGATCAGGCATGGATGCAACCAAAGCCTGAAGCTTGCTCTGAGGGATTGCCTTCCACTCGCTATACAGTGCTTCACGCATCTCTTGAACGTTTTGGGGTTGATGCTTTTCAGAGACAATTTTTATGATGTTCCAAATGTTCTGAGTTGGTTTAAGGTCTGGACTATTTGCAGGCCAATCTGTCTTTGTAATCAAATGTTCATCCCTCCATTGTCTTGCCACTTTGCTAGTGTGTACCGGACCCCCATCCTCCATCAAGATGAGGTCTGGTGGACAGTTAGGTGAGGTGATAATATGTAGCAAAACATAGATTGAGCACACATCCAAAATGTCATTACACATGTCCAAAATGTCATTTTCTACAGCTGTTCTCAAAATTCGTGTCATGATCAAATTTTTTTTGTGATTTTTTCCTGAACCCCACGCCCAAATACAGCGAATACAGCCCGGTCATGGCGTCGTGGACCATTGGCTTATACTACCCTGCCCGCCCCGGCCCTAGCCTCTCACATAGGTCCACTCCGATCGGATGGGTTAGGGGAGTTGTTTGGCTCTACCATACAATCACCCACCAGACGAGCTCACCAGTGTCGCACTAGGATCCCAACCCACTCGCAAACCTCTTGAATCAACCTCTCTCGATAGGCTGCCGGTTTGTTTGGCCGCAGAATTCATTCACGAACAGAAATGGGCCATGAGATCATATGACAACAATCGCCACCTCCAAAACTTTCCACCCAGTTCAACCACGATGCGCTCTCATTTCGCCACCACCCACGACCTCTATAATCTTCAAATCCACATCTCGCCTCAACCTGCGGTCGGCCGTCATTTTGTTTGGTCATCCAGCCGAATCGACTCTTTCGACCACATTTCAATCCGCATACCGAGTCGAGATGTTTGGCCACCCAGCGAGGAAGATTTCCTCACCCACAAGTCGATCGCCGGAATATTTCCCTATGAAAGCTTGCTCTTTCAGTCCTGTGCCCATCCAATCCAGCCAAACTTTGAGCATCAGCGCACTCTTCACATTATGGTCAACAGAAAACTCTCACAGGTTCCTTTGTAAGTCTTGATTCTTTAGCTCTTCTTGCTTCCTTTCAAATTTCACTGACTGATAGCGCATTGTCCGTTCAGCTCAGCACCCGCCGGACGAATTGACATAATGAGCCGCGTGCTCCGGACTCGCAGCCACCAGGCTCTTTTGGCTACGAGTATGCAGAGGGAAACGTGAGTCATTCCCTCCACCTGTTACCGTGCTGTAGCACCGCTCAACTTAGCTGACTTCGGACATTGGTATGGTTGTAGCCCTCTTCACCAGTTGAATGGTGAAGTTAACGTCCCGGATTCGGATCTGTCGACTTTGCCACGACCGATCGACCCTCATTCGACTTTTCCCAGTGTCACTGCTGGTATGCTGGCATCATCGATTCAAGCTTATGACCCCACCCCAATCCGCGTGTCAATCTCACCACCTTCAACTCGTAGTCCAACCCCTTTCGGCCCGGCTTCAAGCTACCCCTCCTCTTCTAGCGCCTCATTGACCTCTGATAGCAATATCTTCGGCTTTGATACCTCCCGCTCCCGCTCCAACACTCCATCTTGCACATCGCACACCGATTGCCACTCCATAACTCACTCGCTCCCCCACTATGGGTCGCCTCTGAAGCGTTCTGCTAACCTCATGGACCCCATTGAAACCTTTGAGGGCGATAAGTACAACCATGACTCCGGTGAGTTATTTCTTTTTCGCTCAATTTAGCTCTATCAACTCATGTTTCATAAGGGTTTATTGAAGAGTTAGAAACATCATCTAGCTCTTCAATTCACCCTCATGTCAATCCCTTCCTAGTTGAAACTGCGCGGTCCCTATCCTCAACTCCCTCATGCACCTCGCACCTCGATTGCCGCTCCGGGGCTCAGGTACTCGCTGACTCCGGCTCGCCGTTGAAGAGATCTGCGAGCCTAATCCAGGCGATCGAGCCCCCTGCTGCCGATATGTACAACCATGACTCCAATCATCCAGAGGATGACACAGGTGAGTCTTTTTTTGGTTTGGCTCCTGTGATATCCGAAATCTAATTGCTGACCCTTCCCTAAATCTCCCAAATAGAACTCCCACTTGATATCTACGACCCCCCCATTGGGGATGTCGGCGTGGCACTAGCTCCCGCGGCCGCGAGCAGGGTTTTGCACCCCGAACTCGAAAAGCTCGTTGACGAAGAACGAACGTTCCTGGTCAACTTTAACCTTTGGCAACCTCACGTACCCGACGAACCCAACAAAAAAAGGAAGAAGACTCCTGGCGGCCCTCGAGGTAACGCTCGCAAAACTCCCGCCACCAGATATACCAACTTCAACCCGAAGCTGCCTACGAGGGTCACCGTGCGACCGAAGGCAATCGTCTTCACGGTTTTCAAACAGCTGCTGTTTGCGTCTTGCAATTCTAGCCTGCCAGGCGTTGACAAAGTCTTACAGCGGGCCTGGCTTGATCGAGATTTATCCATTCAAGGCTATATTAACGCGTCTCGTAAGCACAAAGGGAACAATAAAGTCACCATCGCTAACCCGGCCCACTTTCGAGAGTTTGTCATAGCCTCGTTGACAGCACCCGCCCACACGGTCATGGGATTCAAGATCGTTCACGAGAACCCGTTGAAGACGGATCACGCGAAACGGTCCCTTGCTCGGTTTCTCAGAGAACCAGCTGATAATAGTAAGGATAAGTCTGACCTATCCGATGGTGAAGAATCGGTGGGCTCGGAAGGTGTAAGTCTTTCTGATCTTTTGTTCTTCCCAACGCCGGCTGTCAAACTGACACATCGGAATGTCAGTCTGAAATTCTTAGCCCCGGCGAACGAAACCTTCGCACTTTGATGCAACGATTCGAAAAAGACTTTAAATCCGGCGAAAACGTCACGAGTGTGACGAATCCGAAAGATCCTGGGCAAGTATGCCTCCTCAACACCTCTCGCATTCGGACTTGGGCCAATGACTGGGTTGGTCCATTCTTCTCCCGCTTGCCTTTACTTTTTTTTCGGGCCTTATGTCTCACATACCTCATATGCTCTTTTCCCTTTACACATTCTAGGCCGATGGGGTGAAAGGCGTTGATGATGTCAATCCACCAATGAAGCGCCCTGGGTTCTCTTGGATTAACATTGCCGACTACGAGCGAGAGAAGAATACGCTACTGGGTTTGACTCCCCCCGCGGCCTTGTCAGCTGGACCCACCGGTGGATCTAGCGCACCTGTGGTTCATCACAATTACTATGGGCAACCAGGCCCAATGCCGGGGTTTTCTGGGTTGACGGCTGGTTGTGCTGCTGGTGGATCGCCTCGGTTGTCTCCACCGCCTCGAGACACGTTTATCGACTTCGAGAAATTCCTCACCTTCGCTGGCATAGGAGCCGACATGGATACCACTCGTGTGGCTTTGGCGAAGGAAGGTATAAATGACTTCCTTCGATTGTTGGACCGTGGTACTTACACCATTGCAACCTTTCACTCTTGGGGAATTCCGTTCGCTCAAGCTGAGGATTTATTCAAGGCGATTCCGAAATATAATCATTACCTGAAATCACTCTAGACCAAGTTGCGCTGATACAAGTTAAACTCCCCGTGCTTATCTTTTTGATTCTTTTGTTTTCTTTTGTTTGCGCTCATACAAGTTGTTTCCCAAAAACCCCTACCGTGATCTTTAAACTCACCGTCCTTTTCAATTTTTTTTGGTTTTGTTATCTTTCTATTCTGGCTCGATGCAACTTGAGCCAATAGTCATATCCCCTTGAATAGTGAGTGAAATGAATACACATGTGGTTATCCGTCTTCAAAGCGCGCCATGGTGAGATTGCTCGACGATGTGCTCAATCATCGTTGAGCAATTTATGGGGCATGGATGAGACTCTCGTCCATGCTCTCATCGCATACAGTGAGACTCATCCTGAATATGAGTCAGATGGTGATGTTCAAATCATCATCATCATGTCTGAATGATGATGAAGCGGAACATCATCACGAACGAATGGAATGATGACCTGCCACATCATTCCATTCGACCTTGAGTCAAGAGCCGATGTTCAATTTCATCATCATTCAGACATGATGATGAAATTGAACATCGTCATTTCATCATGACTCACTGAGGAGCTTTTGCTAATGACCTGGCGAGGTGAGATATCACCAATCTTACCACTCTAATTTGAAATAATGGCCCACAGGTGAGCATTGAGATCACCTTTGCTCGCTCACCAATGAAACATAAGCCTTTGTTCATTGAACAAAGGCTTATGTTTCTTCATCTCAAGTTTTTATGAGGCTCATGATAAAGTGAACTGAATTGCATTGAGGACTGGGGAGACATGAGGAAAGGAGGCTACAACACGCAGGACTACAACAAAAAGAACAACCCCAAACTAACCCATCTACTACAACCAATAACCACATGCACTGTACAATTGATGCATCAGGCTACCCGAAAAGATGTTCCACGTAGTGTCCATGATCAAGTCAATTTTCTCGTCAGGAGCAGCTTGAAGGAGGCTTTGAGTTCGCCGGAAATGGGATTTGAGCACACTGAATCCCTTCTCTATTGGGTTGAAATCCGGTGAATATGGAGGGAGATATATAATTCGTATACCTCTTTCTTCAGCCAGCTCGGCAACGCGACCGCCCTTGTGGATTCGGGCGTTGTCCATGACCAACACCGAGTTAGCATTGGGGTAGCGGTTCATGACTGGGAACTAGGAATCAAAAAAAACTTTCAGGAGCTAGATGATGACAGGCTGAAATCCAAAATTACATACCAGTCGATGTTTCAGAAAACCTTCGAACTCCGTTCGAAGATAGCTGCCCTCTTGGCAGTCGACTGCCAAGACTCCACCCCTAAAAATGGCGGGAAGGAGTGAGAAACGCTTCCCGCCTCGGCTCCAAGGAACCCGTTTGGTCCGATGGCCCTTTTTGGCACGGCCGAACTGTCTTTGGAGGAATCGCTCCTGGACAGCGCACTCGTCTACAGAGCAAACGTCATTATCAGTCCGGAAGAGATGAAACTGGACATTTTAAGGAAGTTCCTGACCTAAGAAGACCAGCATGTCGGGTCTTAACGCTCCAATGGCATGTAGAAATCGAGCGCGCTTGGACGGGCTCTGTTGCGGATGGACCGTCCGAGCCTTCTTGAGGGAAAGATTGAGGCGGTTCTTGAGGTCGCGGGCCACTGTCGATAATGAGATCCATTCGCCAGTTTTCCGGTACACCGAAAGTCGATATTCGTCCAAATATAGACCTGGATTTCCTTCGAGGAGTTCCAGCATGAAATCTCGGTCCTCATCCGTCATGACAAGCGAACGGCCAAGTGACTCGTATTCCTCAGGATTGCGAACCACGGAGGCCGTTCGTCGATAGAGGGAGTGCCAGCGCGAAATTGTCCGCGCGCTAACTGGAGACTTCAAGATGTTCTGGACTTCGGCGATAGTCTTACCTGCACGGAGGTACTGGACGGCCAACACCTTGATGCTGGCCTCGTACTTAGCAGGTCGGACCCTCATCTGTGGATCGATGACGCGGTAGCTTATCAGTTCGATGGCTTACGGTGAAGATAAGGAGATTTAGACACACCTGAGGTTATCGTTAAGAACGGAAGGCAGGTGTCGAAGACGGAAGGAAGGCGGGTGTCGAAGACGGAAGGCAGGTGGCGAGGTCTTCAGCTAAAGGGGTCGTGGGAGAAAAATTTTCGTGGGTGAAAATTTTCGTGGGTGGAGAGACAACCTGGTGAGATAACCTCCGGCGGCCGGACGTCCGGCCTATCCATTTCCACTCCTGAGGACACCGGTCCACGGTGCTGTGTATCCCACTCCCACGACGCCCGTTTCCAAGGATTTCCAGCCTGTATTCGCTGTATTTGGGCGTGGGGTTCAGGAAAAAATCACAAAAAAATTTTGATCATGACACGAATTTTGAGAACAGCTGTAATTTAAAATGTCATGTTTTGGCATGCAAAATGTCATTTTCAATCTATGTTTGATCCATGTATGTGTGCATATGTACACTTACAGTCGACTCTGATAAAACCAATACCCAAAAATTTGGGTCAAAAACTATGGGTTTTTGCCGAGTATTGGTTTTGTCAGGGGAAATCTCATTGCAAATAAGAAAAATCCTTGGCCAAAATGTATTGGTTTTCAAAGAGTATCGCTTTTGACGGCTATTGGTTTTAGCAGAGGCAACTGTACATACTTACTTTGAGTACCGCTAGTAGCAGTAACTTTGCAATAACCAATTACATACTAATGTGTGTATTGATCAGAGTTTAGGAAAAATTGGAATTTGAGTATCAAGATTTTCAAGTTTGGTATTCAAAAGAAAACAAAAACTGTTCTGAAAACTTGGTGATCAAATTTAAATAATTCTAATTAAATCATCTTTGTACAGTCAACTCCCTCTAAGTGCATCTTCCTCTGTGTGCATATTTCCTTAAATGCATAGGAATCCTTTACCGCCAAAAATGGCGGCAGCCAAATCTTGAGTTAAATGCATAACCTCTTAATGCATATATTTTTGGCCTTGTCCAGAAGTGATCTGAGGGCTACTTTTGGGGTTTTGTAAAAAATACCTTTCACAGTTAGGTTAAAAAGTGCAAAGTCCCCATTCATGCGGATCTACACCCTTCCCCATTCACTAAGTATTGGCCAATACTAGTATAGTATGTAGTGATTCGAGATCTTTAAGGTCTTTATTGCAGCAATCAATAACACAGAAATAGTCTTGAATACTATAACAAGAAATTAGTATAATGAAGAAACAACTAAAATAAAATGAGAACATAGTAGAGAAATTGGTTATACCTATAACAAGATCAACACAGAAATGAAATCGGTAAAAAGAAATCAATTCAGGATTTATAGGACTTCCTACTATGTCTATTAATGAAACAATATTAATATATGTTTTTGGAATTTTATGACTCTAATTTATATCTAACCAATTACCTTAAACAATAGCTAGGCTTTCAGCTCCTCCTAAGTTTGATAATGATTTAACAAGCCTTTTTGTCGTGGTGATCTTAGTTAGATGTATATAGAGTCTTTTTAGAAAAGAATGAGATATAACGTGTAATGAAAAATATGAGAATGAGAAACAATGAACAGACAAAAATATTGATGAGGAATAATGGAAAAACAATTTCTTTGACCAACAACTCAGCGCACTATTTATAGAGAAAGAAATATGAAATGACGCAAAGGATTTGATTTAATGAGACAACCGAAACTCAGGAGGTTCAGGAATTTGTAGATTTCTCGAACATAAATCTGCATTGGAAATATTCGATTTAAATTCGTCATCATCAGCTTACCAACCTCTCAGGTATGATTTCAAATTGTAACATAGTATAGTATAGTGGCTGCGTTGACTTCACAGATGTAATTTTCCCCCAGATTGTATATGCATATTTTATGTATTTAGAGGGAAAGTTCTCGTAACTGAATATTTTATCCGTTTAGAGAGAGAATTCTCCTTATTGCATATCTTATGCATTTAGAGAGCATGATCCCTAACTGCATAATCCTCTAAATGCATAGATATGGGGTTCCGCCAATCTTTATGCATTTAGAGGGAGTTGACTGTATTTATTTTTTTTGTTTTGACTTTTCTTTTTGGACTGCCTTTTAAATGGACAGGTACATTTTTTTATCAACTGCTTTACACGGAAAAGAGCAGAGTGATTTTGATAACACAGTAATATAAAAGTGATATAAACAATCTGTCCTTCAGGCTTGTGGAGCAGTACATCCACTCTATTTTTTTGAAAAAAGGGTGATGTCCAAAACAATATGTGTCAAGTGACATTCAAGGAACTTGAGATTAACCTTTCTACCCAATCTTTTTTACCCATCTAGGGAACTATACCTTTCTTTCAAACCCAAAATTAGAAAAAACTGATGATGAAGTGAAAGATTTCTTGTCTGATCAATCTATCCAAAAGACCTGGATCTAAGAAATCATTCAACTTTTACTTTTCTAATTAAACTCACCTTTACTTTTCTGAAATCAAAAATCAGACTGTCATTCTGAACTCAATATCAATTCTATGTCTTATCATAGATGATTCTTATGTAGTAGAGATGTATGTACAGATCTGGATGATACTCCTAATAGGAACTTGCCCAGGCTATCTGATTGTCAAATCAAGCATATATCAATTTGAAGGGTTAGAGTTTACCTCTTCTTTGATGATCAAGGCTAAAGATACCTAGAGTGAAAGAGTCAGAGCATCTGGTTTATTCAGAATCTCTTGAGCAAGTCACACTTTGAACATCAGGTCATCCTTCTTGAACTTGGGCCAAGGAGGTTGAAGGAGCCCAGAATGAGTGAAGATTGAGAACTGAGTGAAATCAAATGACTTGACTTATGCCTTTGTCCCTTCACAAGTCATCTGATATATTGCTTCAGTATAATGTGCTGCAGTTTAGGAAAGAAGATCTGTAAGAGTGACAGTGGGGCCAGTTAAAGATCAGTATGATCATTCATCATGATTTCGTTGTAAAAAAACCCATTGGGATTCTCACCACTCTAGGACTTCTTGAATTAAGTGAATTCCATTAGATGGAGGTCCAGAAGGATTCCACAACTCATTCTTTGAATTTCATCACACCCATTCATTTGATTCTTGTAAATCTTGAAGCTATGCTTCTTTGTTTTTCATGAGATCTTTAAAGTGTATACAAGTAATTGAACTCTACCCAAATTGACAGACACTTTAATCCCTAGAATCTTGATCTAGAGAGTTTTCTTTTTGAGATACATTGGATAGCCTTGTTGATCAAGTTCCAAATCATCCCCTATAGAAAAATCAGGTAGGGTACCTAAAAATTTGATGAAAGCTTGTTGAAAATAAGTGATACTGAAAGTGAAAGCAGATGAATTGATCAAAGTTCAGATATGTATGGATAGAAGTGATTGTAAGAATGTATGGATGAGTAGGATTGTTTGGGAGGGTGAAATCTTTTTCAAAAGTATGGTTGATGAATGAATGAATGAATTCAAGACACAGAATCTATCCAAATCATGATTGTTCAAAGGCACATTTGATGATAAGATATGATGATCTAAATGAAAGTATCTAATAAGAAGTCATCAAATTGGTTTTGAGAAAGAGACATGATCAGAATTTGATCCTGAATTGCGCTTTTTGGAAAATTTAGTGTTGGGTTTAACAAAAACATAAAGCTGGGTTCCATCTTGGATTGAGTCTTTTGGATAGATGGCTTGAACAAGAAATCTTAACTTCACCCTTGGTGTTCTTCTTTGGGTTTCAAAAGGAGGTGTAATTCCCTAAATTCTTCACAGGGCTCTCCATCCACTTTTAGCCTTTGTTTTTGAAGCTCTAGTTTTTGATTGCAAGAAAAAAAATGGGCAAACAGTGGAAAATTAAATAAGTCTCTCCTCTCAACTCAATCAAATCTTCACCTTGAGCCTTAGAGCCCAAGGTGGGTGAAAAGATATAGGTCATCATGAAAAAAAATTGTGGGAACTTTAATTGTTATTCACATCTTCTTGAACCCATCAAAGTTCCCCAGTTGTTGAAATCCTACAACAGGGAATAGGTGAGATTTTCTAGGAATGTTTAGCCTACTGTGACTGGAAGATTCTGTGATTTCAATCAAATCAGGACATGTCTGAAAGGCTTCCAGATGGAAGACGCACAAACTCTTTCCTACCCATTGTAGTCTCTCAAACAAATAGGCTGTATTGGAGAGTATCAGAGCCCTTAGTTGACAGCTCAGCCCCCCCAAAAAAGAGAAAAAGAAAAACTCATTACATCCTGATGGGATGCTTCCAGATCCTTCCACTTGGATCAAGCTGTCATTATCCAGTGTAAGTGCTTATGACCCTTTATAGGATCTTTTTCTATGACTTTTGAATCCTTTTGAAACCACCAAAGAAAAAAAACAGAAAAACTTGTTGATTGTCTCAAAAGTTAACATCAAACTATGCTTGGAATGGTTTTTTTTGTCTTGGTTCTTGTCACTCAATCAATCTCTTGAAAAGTGGTCAAAACCATTGGGAACCAAAGGGGGAGGTTAAACCCTTGATGTGTTTTTGATCAAGAGAGATAAAGTTCATTGGTTTTGCCTGAACTTTTCTTTCATCACTCCAAGAGATCTTACTTGAATTCATTCTCATCTTGATCAAAATCTTTTCTAATCATTATTCCTTATGGTCTGGGGTAGAGAAGGTCTTGACTTGAGCAAATGGTTTGATAGATTTAATCAAAATCACTTCACATTCTTCATCTCAGACATTCTTGATTTATGTTTAGGGACATATTGTTTGACTGAGAAAGCAAGATCAGATGATAGGAAAGGTGTCACATGTTGGAGCAGATGTGTTTTTTTCTTTCTTTTTTCATTTGGAGGTAAGTAAAGTAGGTTTGTGTGCTCTTAGACTGCTCATTGGTTCTAATGTCATTTGATTCTTCATTCCATAGTCTTTAATACCTAAAGTATCTTCTTGGTTCATGGCTTTTAGAGTGTATGATGGTCTTCAGTCTTGTTGGTTAAGTCACTTTATTCAATCTTTATACTTTGGTGGTTGGTTTGATTGATGGATTGTGTGAGATATGTTTCCCTTTGTTTGATGATAATGTTTTCTTTTCCTTCTAAGCTCATTCCTCTCCTTTACTCTTTAAAGTAAGTGAGATGTGTGTTGGTTTGTGATTCAAGTAGAGATGGTAGTTGATGATGAGATTGAGAGTTTTAGAAGGAATGAAGATGTGCATATGTAGTCTGTGATTGGGTTAGTTAGTTTTGAATGAAATTCAAGTTGAGTTTGTTTAGTACTGAATTCTGTATTTCTCTTTTCTCTTTTCTCTACAATTTCACTTTACAATCCATCTCAATCATCATCATCAACCATCATCATCAACCATCATCATCATCACGAAGAAGAAGAAAAAGAAGAAGATAGTAATTCATCATCACTTCACACTCACAATCAATTGATTGATGGTCAATTA
The DNA here is from genome assembly GCA_022264835.1 of Melampsora americana. Lineage (NCBI taxonomy): Eukaryota > Fungi > Basidiomycota > Pucciniomycetes > Pucciniales > Melampsoraceae > Melampsora > Melampsora americana. The sequence goes on from JAIFHY010000088.1 coordinate 123,819, forward strand.
AAAACTAATTTAATCAAAACAAGAACCTATCATTCATTCATCCCATCAACTCATTCAACTTCATCTCCCCTTCCTTTTCATCCTTCATCCTTCATCATATCTTAATCTCTTTCATTAACCTTAATTTACCTCTTCTTCTTTCCTTTTCATTCAACTCAACCAAATCAATTCAACAGATGAAATGGGAGCTTTTTGTTGTAAACCGGAGGTAAGTTTAAGAAAAGAAAGAAAGTAATTCATCCGAATTTGATTTATGAAAACTAACTTTGTCTTTAACCTTTTTGGTTTTCTTTTTCTTGAATCTCTAGGAAATCGATTTTGATGGTCCGGTAGATCTTTGGCATTTTTACCTTTTAAGGTCCGTTGGAAAAGGTGCATTTGGAAAAGTGAGTGTTTGAACCTTTTTTTTTTCGGGGGGGGGGAAATCCTTTAGTTTTCTATTCTCTCCGAACTTTATCAATCTTATCTATCATTCATCATCATCTCAATCAATTCACTTCATTCTCATTTCACCAATTCATTGACCCTCTCTCTTTCTCTTTCTCTCTCCTTTGCTTTCGAAACCTTCCTTTTCTTTCAAATCTCTAGGTCAGAGTCGTTCAACATAAACAAACCAAAGCACTTTACGCTTTAAAATATATAAACAAACAGAGAATCGTTTCACAACGAGCTGTTTCGAATATCATTCAAGAAAGAAGATTATTAGAAGAGATTGATTCACCCTTTGTTTGTAATCTACGTTATGCATTTCAAGATGATGAGAATCTGTTTATGGTCTTAGATTTGATGTTAGGTGGTGATTTGAGATTTCATTTGGATCGAGCGGGTCATTTGAAGGAGGATGTAGTGAAGTTTTATGTTTGTGAGATGGCGCTTGCTTTGGATTATCTTCATTCGAAGGGAATCGTACATCGGTTAGTCTTTGAATGCTAAGTTGAGATCTTTCTTTCGTGGCCTCAATTCAGATGGTGATCTAACGGATTGAGTTTCTTTTGATTCAAATGAACTTTGACTTGTAGTGATCTTAAACCTGATAATATCCTACTAGACGAACGGGGTCATGCACATCTAACTGATTTCAATATCGCTGTGCACTTCACCGAACGACGTCCACTCACCTCCATAGCAGGTTCGATGGCCTACATGGCACCTGAGATCCTAGCCAAACGTGGTTATACCTCCACCATAGATTGGTGGTCATTAGGTGTGGTGAGCTTTGAGCTTTTGTTCGGTAAACGACCGTTTCGAGGCAAGACGAATTCGACCTTAACCTCAGCGATCACCAGAGAAGAACCTAGATTTCCAGAAAGTTTACCTCAAGTGATCGGACCGGAAGCTTTGAATTTCTTAGAAAAGATCTTGGTTCGAGATATTCATAAACGATTAGGATGTCCATCTAATGGAGGAATGGAGAAGTTTAAATCACATGATTGGTTTAAAGGAATAGATTGGGAGGCGATGAATTCACTTCAAGTGACCCCACCTTTTGAACCTGATGTGAGTCTTTTTCTATCAATCTCTTGAATTTCAAATTTTAAATGGATCTTTTGATCTTTTGATCTTCGTTTTGTGTTCACCAATCTTTTGTGATAACAGCCTAAAAAAGCCAACTTTGATGCAACTCATGAGCTTGAAGAACTTTTATTAGAAGATAATCCGTTAAAAGCCAAGAAACGAAATCCGAATTTGAACATTGAGAATTTATCAGCCGATTTCAGAGTGATGGAAGAAAACTTTTTAGTTTATGATCATAGTAAAATGTCAAGAAAGTCTTGGTTTATCGATCCATATTCCATTCAACCTTCACCTAATGTGATGTTAAATCAAGTAGAAGGATCAGAAGGTAAGGTTTTAATGGTCGAACAACCTTTAGCTGAAGTGAAAACGGTGGATTTAAGTGTCGAAGGCGTTTCTAGATGTAATACACCAAGGATCGAAGCTTGGAGGTTACAACAACTTTCGGATTCGAATCATCCTTATTCTTCTACTCAACGTTGACACTTTTTTTAATGATGGAGATGATTTCTCTCTTCGTTTACCATTCTCTTACTCTCTTACTCTCTTTCTTTGGTGTTATGGATTGAATTCAGAAGATCGGTTCACTCGGGCTTTGAGTTTCATTTTATTCTGTGTTTGTTTGAAGTCTTTGTTCATCTTTGTGTGAATGTATGTGTGGGTGTTTTGAGTGATCAGTTTTTTGATTTTTCCTCCTCGATTCAAAGATCCATCACTCGATTTAATTTTAATCATTTTAGGAAGTTTCAACTTTTTTTTTGCTTTCTAATCAAACTTGTTGTGTATTTTTTCTTTCTTTTGTCAAGTATATCATATGAATACAAATATATGTGTGCATGGTTTTTTTTTCTTTTTTTTTCTTCTTCTTCTTTTCTTCTTCTTTTGGACTACCTTTTTTTTGTCTTTTTTTTCTTTTTTTATTTAATTTTCTTTTTTTCATTTATTAAGCTCAAACCTTTGATCACTCTTTTCAATTCATATATACTTTTTTCTTGATGATCTTTTTTTTTCTTTGTTTGTTTGTTTGATTGATTGGTTATGTTGCATGAGGTTTTTTTCCCTTCTCTCTCTCTCTCTCTCTCTCTCTCTCTCTTTCTTCCTGCTTAGTCTTTTTTTTTGGGAAAAAATGGAAATTTCATGATTGATGATGATGATGATGAGGATTGAAGATGAACCAAAGACAAAAAAAAGAATAAAAGGTTTTGTTTAATTTTGAGATCTTAGGTGACTTTTTTTTAAGTCAAAAAGTTGGTTTTATAAATCATTAGCAGTACTCAAAGTCAAAAGGTAGATTCTGACTTTTTTTTAGGTGATTCATAAACCACGCCAACTTGAAAACAGATTTGATACTGGTTTTCTCTCAGTTGGAACTGGTCAGAATCCGGTTGAAAGTCTACAGCTTTGCACAGATGGCATACTGATGTACAAGGCTGTTACTTCCAGAAACCGGCTTCAACATGAGTCCAAAGCTGGGTTCAACTTTTGTTGGGTCTTGATCCGATTGTTTTCAGAAAAGCAAGAACACCTGTTTATGTTGTCTTGGAATCTATTCAAGATGTTCTCTTTGCTGCCTTGTTTTTTTGAGCGTAACTGCTTGCTTGAGAATAGCATTAATGCTCATGTGATATTGACACACCCTCTGCCAATGTTTCATGGAGACATCAGCCATTGATGGAGCTGTGCATTCTTTATATCTACTTATCAACATTTTGAAAACCGTTCAAAATATCACCAGGTTGATGTTTTGTTTGATTGCTGGCACTGGGCAAACAAGAAGTCACAAGCTCTTGCTTGTCAAGGATACTAATATGCATTTGTCTTCATTCACTCTATTAGGAAAAGACGTTGTTTGAGGGAATGAGTACCTAATGCTCTTCAGCAGACTCAAAGCTTATGATACAAAAATGATTTGATTCAAAAACCGGCTGCCAATTCTTAGGCAGTTTTTGGAAGCTTCAAAGCCTTGCACATCACTATGCCATCTGGACAAAGCTGTAGACTTTTGGGAGGGTTCTAACCAGTTCTGACTGAGAGAAAACCGGTGTCAAACCTGTTTTCAAGTCGGTGTGGTTTATCAATCCCCTTTTTTTAACCTAGATTTTTTTGGTGGAGAAAAAAAACTACAAAACTTCTAGGCTTTGAGGACCCCGTGCCTACTTATGCACTTAGCACTTCCTGAAATCATGCCATGTGTCAGTGTCCAATTACCTCTGTCCTTGGATTTGTTTCAAGCCTCAGTTAAAGTCTCATTGGTCCTTAATTTCACCCCACCACCTTTGTCTTGTGGTGATGTATGTACAAAGGTGAAAGTAGGTGATTGGCAGTGGAAAACAGGAAATCTCATTTTTTCTGGTTGGGGCCAAGTTTTTTTTTTTTAAAAAAAGTTAGGTTTTCCAAAAAGGTAGATTCTACCTTTTGACTTTGATTACCATAATTGAATTGTTGGTTCTAGAGTAGTTCTTGGATCAATAGATTCATGAGAGGATGTGGTTTGATAATAAAGGAGTTCAAGTTAGTCGAAAAAAAAGTATTTCCAAAAGGTTTACCTAACTTTGAACTTCTAAACTCTTTGAAAAAAATGACTTTTTTTTTTCTTTTTTTGAGATAAAGAAGTATTAAGTAAGCTTGGGAATTTCAAATCATTTTTTTCTTGAAACTTTAAAAACTTCAAACTCAGAACTTTGTTGTATGGGGCAATTGTAATTTATTGTTTTTTTTCTTGACTTGAATTTGCCTTAGATACATTACTTAATTTATTTGATTACAAAGATATGTGAAGTTGAAAAGAAAACAAAGAGATGATGATGGTAATGATGAAAAGGAAAAAAGAAATCTTGAATATGAGGAATCTTTAGGGATTTTGGTTTACTTAAGTCTTAGGGAAACAAGAGTTTTTTTACTGGGTTTGAAAAACTGGTGTCAAATCTTTTTTGAAATTTCTGATACAACAGAAGCAATATTCTTTAACTTTCTTGGAATATCAGCTTCAGTGGTTCATTATCTCAGTCTACTGTGAGTTACACTTTTAGTGTGCTCTGATTGAGTTGGTAGACTAGCTTAGTTTATCTAAGAGAGCCTCTGTCACACAGGAAACCAAGTGCAAGTATTCATCAAAGTAGCTTCTGCAGAGTAGTTGAGAATGTAGTCTTTTGAAGTTGGTTCCTAAGAGACATCATCTCTGATTGGAATATGGATCTTCTTCTGATCATGTCCACATCCTCTTAGCCCAATTCACTAAGGGATTACCCATACAGCTCCAATAACTCCCTCTAGGATTTCTCTCAATCGGCCCACAAGTGGATTGAGAAGCAGTTCAGTTTTGTGAAGATTGAATAAACTTACACTCTGATCCCCCTGAGTCCTGTAAGATGAATGGTTCATGAAGCCTCACAATGAACAGTAAATTATTAGCATATTTAGGCTTGAAACTAAGCTTAAATATGTTTGATTGAGTTTTGATGACTTTGTATGCAGCTTGATGCAAGGGGTGTATCTACATAGTTAAGTCATTTGCTTGAAGATCGATGTCTGAGTTCCAATATATGCAGCTGGTGTATATGACTATCAGACAAGTATTGAAACTATTGAGTGTCTGCATTGTTTCATCAGCTGTTTCATCTATAAGAATACACAGATGTCAATCAAATTCACTGATTGCTTCATGGTGCCTAAATTGACTTGGATATAGCTTTGATCATCATGGATTACCACCTTTCTTTTCTGCTTATATTGCTCTATCTCACTCACTCATTGTCCTGCTCAGTCAGTATAGTAGATCAACTCAAGGAAGACATAAAAGTGTCTACATCAACAAGATCTATTGAAGTTTTCAAACCTTTCAATCTTCACCCTGATTCACTTTCATCGCTCAGCTCAAACTGCCACAATAAGAAATCAATTGGGAAGAATCCTCAATTGTCTCAAACGGATTTGTTCAACAAGATCCTGTCTTTGAATTCAAAAATTCCAGGATGGCATGACTTAGATCTGGGTTTGAGAGATTTATCCTCACATCTGGACTGGCCATTCCCATGGTTTTTTTCAACCGCAAGGTTTAATAGTGGTGTTTTTGGTAAAGGTGAACAATTTGAACAATCAATACAAAAATCAATCAGATTACTAGAAGATCATGCATTGGTTCCAAAAGAGAGAATCTGGGTGCTTACAGTCTTGAGTCATCTTCAAGGATATTTACCAAATGGTGAGTTGATCCCAATGGTGACTAACTTCAAGGAGGGTCCCATAGGTTATGCTGAACTACAGCTTCATCTGACAAGAGGTATGATATGACATATTTTGAATGTTCCTGTGTAAGTTGATTGAGTTAAATTAATGACTGCCAATTTCCCCTCGTTCATAGGATTAAATCTCTTAGAAGCGAGTGAGTTGCTTTGGGGATCTGAGGAAGCACCTAAACTAGTGAAGATTGACCCATGTGAGTTTCTTACCTTGAATTCCTTGATCATGTCCTCCAACCTGATTTCATTAATTTTGTATGATGAAGCCTTAGCAGAAGTGATGTTGAGATTGAAATTAATCAAATGGATCAAATCTCAATTCAGAAATAATCAAGCAAACAGCTTATCTAAATTTCTGGTTGAAGTTTATGATTTCTTTCTTCAGGAAAGCTGCCCAATGCATCCTGAGAGGTTCAAGAGCTTTTTGTCATTGTGTTCATCACATGTAAGAGGTATGGATATTTCAGATGAGCTGGTAGTAGAAGAGAGATTGGCATATACAGTACTTCAATTGTATGCAGAGATATATCCCACAGTCAAAGATTTTAGAGAGGAGGAAAAATTGAGGAACAATCATTTCAGGGTCAGATTTGAATTTGAAGATGTATTCCAGGATATCAGTTCAGCACTGGAAAGAAGGACTCTGGGGGGTTTTGAGGATCTTGTTTCCCCATTCCTCAAATTTGAAAACTGGAACATGAACAGTTTCAAAGATGCAATTGATACAATGATCCATGCTAGACATAAAGGGCCAAGATGGGGAGAGACATCATCAACAACATATTCCAGTAAAGAAAGTAGGGTCATCAAGAATTTGTTATGCATTGCTAATCACATTGATGGTGCAAAACCATACATTGAAGCCAAAGTGGAACAGATAAGTAGGTCATAATTGCTGTGTTACTCTCTTGATAAATTTACCAGAACAAGATTTTGCAGAACAATGAGTATATTCTACTCATAAAATTCAAATTGGGACCCCTACTGATTTTGATTTACAGGTGAATGTCCTGTGTTTTATACACTCAAGATACCAGAGTTAGAATTGGAAAATATTGGCCATAATTGTGCGATTTGCATGGATCCTATTTATCTTCAAGAGCCCTTTATCAATCTACATCCAGAAGAAGATTCAGCACATATATTCCACAAGGACTGTATACGTGTAAGCTACAAAACTCTATCATCCCATGCACTACATCTATTCCCTAAAAATCTTGCGTACCAATTGAATTCAAATCCATCTCTCACATACCCACATGATAGGAGATGATTCCAAGTTGGAAATTTAAACTATCAGGACCTAAAAAGTTCAAGTGCCCACTTTGTCAACAGATATCATTCATAGAGAAAAAGGATTTGAACTCCAACACTGAATGAAATGACCTCAAAGCTCTGAAATTCCATTTGAGTAAAGATAAAATAAGATAAACTTTTCAAAGGAGGATCACAAGGAAAGATTTTGTTGGACTGAATCCAAACAGAAACAATCTCACTATAAGAAACATACAAACACACAACAGAAATATTATCATGATAAGACTATGAAAAAGATCAAGTTGAATGAGAAAATGGAAAAGCAAAAACATCAGAGAGTTGATTGGAGATTGGTTTTTGACAAAAAAATATAATTTGAGTAAATGATGTATTACAAATTGAGAAAGACAAAACATCTTTTGGCTATAGTGTGAGGCATCAAAGATGTGTTAATCTTGGACAGCTATTATTTTTGATCAATTGGGGCCAAATTCCAAATCCATGTGTCATTGTGATACTCCATTGATTGATTGATTTATCCTGATTGTATCATCTCCTTCAAACTAAAATTTGACTTGGTTGTAGTTTCCCAATGACCAAAAGTGTGTTCTTTCACTCAATCCATTCAAAGAGAGGAGGGGATGTGAATTTCCAGCAATAATGTACAAAAAGAAAACATCCAATTTTTATAAAAATTTATAGCTGAAAAGGGGTTAGTCTGAGGACTCTATTGGTTCAAGATTAATACATGTTTGACGCCTTGCACTACATGAGACTTTAGAGCCATATTACACTTTGTTGTAATGTACCAAGTACTATAGAATAGCTGGGCCCGCCCACTCACAAAGAATTCCTTGTGCTTTGTACTAGGAGAAATGTAGTTTTGATGTCTCTCACATGTTGTTGTGAGAAATCAGTCAGAATCAGATACTTTATTTGATACACAAGAAGATGAAGGATCATTGCAAATGTGAAAAAAGTACAAAAATGGAAGGTACAATAGCAAAAACATTTTCTTTTGGCCTTCAAATCCAAAAGTGAAAAAACAAACAAGCTGCAAAAAATTGATATAAAGAAAGATGGTGTTGATGAACCTTTGGTTCCACTGTATCTTACAAATAACTAAAAAGAGATGAATTTCATCTATCATGAGGAAATTGCTTTTGAACTTTGGATGGCACAAGTCAGCAATAAACAGGCTCCAAAGAGGTAAAAGCAGCAACCAGGAGCTTCTCATCAAAACAGTAATATGTGCTTTTGAAATTTGCATCCAGAAGGGGAGGGTAATGGAAGGTATGAATGCAAGCCTCCCAATGGCTGATTCAACCATTGTTTGAAGCTACCCATGGCTGTACCCATGTGTTCTGCTATTGGTGAGTGAATATATGCTGGTCAATCATCTCACCAACGCACTGAATATATGTCATGATTATGGTCAAGTGATTTTTGGGGAGGGTGAATCAAGATTTAAGGAAATTGATAAATCCAACTAGATTTGATTGCAGACAAACTATGATTAGAAGTGAAAACAATGTACTTGAGTGTTGGACCTTAAGAGAATTGCTACCAGTACCAGGTCCGTGTCAGAGAGCTGTTGGCCAAAATTGAGTATTTGACATCTTACCATCCAGAAACGAGCCACCAGGCCATGTAAAGTAATGTTTTTTCTCCACATGGCATGCATCTTTCCTTTGAGATGATTCATGAAGTGTCCCAAACATGAAAGATGCATTTCTCATTTTGACTTAATTTTCCTGACATATGACATATCATCCAAAAATTGTGTCCATTCAAGGACCAAATCTCAAATAACATTATTCAAAAGAGATTGAATCACAAAGAGAAACAAATCTCCCAAAAAATGCTGAAGATAAATGTTTCAGAGATAAAAAGTTTAGATTTACTGCATCTTCACAAAAGCTTTTTCAATCAAATCAAAAAACAAATTGGCTCCCGGTTGGACTCATTTTTGCTTCAGAATCTGTTGAAGACCTGTGCACAATTTAGGCTTGAGAATTTGAGGCTTGAGATTTCATTGACATGATATCCAAACAACAATCAAGATAGCTTCAGCCCAAATTTCAGAATTGTTTTTGACCTATGCCCTCTTCCACAGTCCATCATCATTCATCCAACTCAGCAACCACAGAACCTACAATATTGTCCCAGGAATCAATGCCATATGTCAAGTACACTCCTTGGATCAAGGCTGTTGCAGTCATTAAAGTTCTTTAAGGCAAATATACTGCTGAGATTTGTGACAAGCTCCATGAGAACATCAGCAAATATTTCTTCAACCAATGGGTGGATTTACATCAAGAAACCCAGAGAGTGATCAGAGATCCTGAAGGATATTGATACAACCTAGTATCAAGGCTTCTTCATTGAGGGATTTGATCAAAGTCTTTTTGATTATTTTTTGATTTAAGTTTCTTTAGGTAACTAACTTAAGGACCTAAGGGACTTAATCTTGAAGCTTAAGTACTTAGCATATAGATACCACAGTACCCGGACCTAAATTTGGAGGTTTTGGGAAAAAACAAAACAAAACAAATGGGCAGGTCAGATTGACAAACCAAATCATCTCTGACACCAACACCCTACATCTAGTCCAAAAATGACTTCTTACACAATGTTTATCAATAGGTGTTATGTGTATAAATTACTGCCATCAATTCCTTTTTGCAGAACAGACATGGTTGAGACTAGACTGGAGCAACTGTAGAATAGCTTGAAGAATGTGAAAACACTTCTGACAGAAGCAAGTGGCATATGCAATAACCTATTACAGATGTTCCATCAGCTCCCGTCCTCCCATGTATTTTTTTGAGTTTTTACTGTAAAGGCATGCCTGCATGTCCACAATTATTTGGGTGTTTTTCACCTGGGTCTGCTTAAGAATTCTAGTCTCAGGCCCATCATCTGAATTTCAACTGTTGATGTCTAGTATTCAACCAAAAGCCTTATTCTTCAAGTCTTGTTTCCCAAGATTTGAATCTTTTGAATATTTTTTGAAGCTTGGGTACTTGTTCTTTGGGACTGAAGTCTATCAGAAGACATTCAAGTTTTTTTCAGTTTGAAAAGAGGTGGTAGATCTTGAAGACAAAGAAAAAAATAACAGAAGACTACTTTTGGTTTTGTTTAAGCTGTGGAGTAGAGATGAGAGAGTGGTTGGAAGAAGAAAGGGAACAGATTTTTTTACTTTTTCCATCTCTCTCCCAAAGTTCCCTGTGTGATATAATGTCATGTATCTATTGAGATGTAAAATGATCTGTGCCTTGAAGCTCTACATCCTGCACCTGTGAGTAGCTTGATTTGATTTCTTAACAGATTGGTCAACCTATCTTGTAAAAAGCTGAAGTGTGATTGTATATATGTAGTCTTTATAATTGAGAAATATCTCCATTGTACTTATGGAAACATACAAACAAATATACAAACTGATACTGGACTGAAACCCCCTTTAACCTAAATCCAAAGGGTTGATAATATTCTTAATGACTTGAACCTGCAACATCCTACAGGGTAGCTAAGTCTGCAGCTTATCAAGAACTACTACAGATACAAATTAAACAAAAACTTTGTTTTTAAACAACAGATAAAACAAAAATAACTTGTACATTGGACTACATAAAATTAATCTTCTGTTGTAAGAAGTACTTGAGCTGTGATTGTTACCTATAGATCCCTTGTCAACCTACAGGAAGGATAGGTGGGATTCTTTAAGAAAGAGACTAAGAAGCATATAATTTATAAACAAGAAGGTTTCTAAGATTTGAAAATTGGGATGATGATTGGTAAGAAGAGAAATCAGATTGTAAATCAATCAAATGGTAAACAGGATGATCTCATATCACCACTGTGGATTATCATCATCTTAAAGATCCAAGCTGATGATTAGAAAAATTTGTATCCTTCAAACTTTCCAATCCTTCTGATCTCCTGATATCCTATGATAAAAATAAAGTATGTGAGTGTGAAAAATAAAATGCCCCACACACATATACTTGACATTGACCCAGTGTACTAAAGGACTAATCTCCTTACTTGAAGTCTGACATAGAAGTATTCCTCAGAGGAAAACAGATGATCTGAGTGGCCAATATAGTGAACTTTGAAATCTAGAACCAAAGTATGTAGTATTTATTAACTAGCTCTACAGGATGAACAATACAAGACCAGTCTCAAATTCACTCAGAGGGAAATATACAAATGAATTGAAGAATAACAGAATAGAAATTAAGATTGATGAGAATGATGAGTTGCTTACCCAGCTCCAAAGGGTGAACAATAAAGGATCACTCTTGAATTCCCTAAGGAGCTAGTATTGAAGTGTGTACTTTTGATAATGTATAGAAATTGTGGTAAGTCTAGGTTTTAAGTTTTAAGTGTAATGTGGTGGTAATTAATTATGTTTGTAATGATGTGTGTGTGTGCATCATTACACTCAGCATGTCAATAACTTTGATTCTCATGCCCACATATACTTGAAACTGACCTGGTGTGTTGATAACTATTAGAGTGGGCAAAATCATCTCTTGACTATGAGCTGTGGGCAAAACCCAGATTTGAACTTCCACTTTCAAATAGAGATCAATATTTTGGTGAAATTTTCCAAGTGACCATTTTGTTCAAACTGTCAGAGCAGGGATGATAGTGTTTCAGAGACAGAACCTTGAAACTATCAAATCCCACGAATTGAGTTAAACTCACCTTTCACCCAAGAATGTAGAAGAATTTCTTGGATGAGAGGAGAAACTCAAATTTGCTGCTCTTTGAGGTTTAACAACATTGATGCGAAACAGGTATTAGGTTAATAATAATGAGAAACAAAATTTAACACAACAACATTTAGTAAGCGCTACACATGATAATAACATATTAGTAAATGAGATATGAAATAATAAAACAAATGAAATGAAAACTTTAACACATTTTGGTGACTATCTTCAAGAAGTTTGATGGTTTGATAGGTACAACAAGTACTGGGAAACCATACAGACTGGCCCTGTTTTCATTTTTGTTGACTGTTTGCTGGATATATATCACTTTCACATCTAGATCACTTGAAGGATGGAAAAAGAGCAACAATAAAGATGAGTGGTTCTTGAGGGAAGATTTCTCATCAGTGAAGAGTGTGAGTATCTTAGTCTGTTCAAGAAGAATGTAAAATGTACCTATATCTGATCTGAATGAATATATATCTAAATATCTGTGTAACAGGTCAATTCAAGTTTACCCAAAAAATGATATCAAGATGGATCCACTTGGGACTTTCAAATTTTGTAAAATTTTGAGTGAATTAGAAAAAAAAGATGATGTGATAAAGATGTGATCCTGAGGTGAGAAGTCCGTCTTAAACTTTTTTTTTAAAAAAAATTATATTTATAACTTGATTTTTTTGGGGGGTTCACTTCAGTTATCTTTTAAAGATCTTTCAAACTTAAACTGATCTGGTGTGTGTGTGTGTGAAATGAATTCAGTTTGAAGGTGTTATTCTTCCTTTTTTGGCATAAGTGAAAACCTTGAACATCAAATCAGGGTGGGTTTGGTTCAGAAGTTAGGAGAGGAGGAACTGGAGGTAGGAGCTCATCAAATCAAAGGAAACACAGTATCACTGTAGCTGTGTGACAACACGATATCATATCCCACATTGGCGGGTATCATCAAGTCAGATCATGATTCTGTTGGTGACCTATTGCTGGTCAATAGAACAATGAAAGTCATGTGAGACAAAGTGGTTTGATGTGCTTATGATGATGGCTGGGGGGCCATGGTGGGTTGGGAGCATATATAGCAACTATGATAGAGAGGTAAATCTGATATGGTCATGTGTTTGTGAGACATGTTGATATGTATCAGGAGCCATGAATTTGTCAGTTTTGAGATGGAAGATCATGTGACTTTGACAGTTATGGATGGTATCAATCAAGAGACTTTCAACAAAGGAAACATTGTAGCTATATAGGGCACTATCTGCGGCGGGTTCACAGAGATTGGTTATGAGCAGAGATTGGTTATGAGTGGAGTCTCATCAAGGTCATTTTGGCATTGGCTATTACTACCTTTGCTAAAAAGGTTGACCGGGTGACCGCCCGATGAAAGATAAATTTTCTCAAATTTGGCCGCAGCCTGCTGCGCAGCTGCTGCGTAGCTAACCAAATTCGAAATCTGGTGCAGACCAAAATCGGATGCAGGGGCCCGCAAACCCTGTAAGTAGGCTCTTTTTCTCAAATCAACATGGTTTTGAATGAGCACATCAATCCCCTCTTTATGTCCTCTCAACGTCAATCAACACCTCCTCGAGACCCTGACAATGTCGTGGATTTGACTCAGGTACGGATCCATATTTCCATTCTTTTCCTTCTTCCATCTTTTCATTCTTTTTCGATTTGCTGATTTCACATTCATGGCACAGAAGTCACCAATGGCACCTGACATAGCCCCACCCGACTCCGAGAAGGACCCACATTTTGTTTTCTACTTCGACAGCGAATTCTATGTACCAGACAAGGAGGAAAAGTCGGGTTATGGACTTTTCAAGGGCACCCACTGCAAGGTGAACTGGGATTCCACTGCGTTCGACTTGAAAGCACTCATGGCCGCATGTGCCAAAGCGGCCAAAAACGACGATACTGGAAAGTCGATGACCACCGTTATTAGGAAGTCCATTTCGAAGGATTCCGGAAAGTGGACCGCTTATATCAGCAAAACGAAAAGCTTTCCTAAAGCGAAAAACAACTCTCGCCAATTGATCACACCCGATAATATTCAATCTTGGGTCGAAGAAGCACATGCCCACTATCCACTTAAAGAAGCAGGAATTTCGTATGTGGCACTTCATCCGGACAAAATCAAAGCACAGCAAAAGAAAGTATGTAAATTTCTTTGGTTTTGCTAGCAGTACTTTGCTCATTTTACTTTTCTTTCCAGGCTGCTCGAGTTGAAGCCATTACCGCCTTGGCCGAGCGCAACGAAGCCAATCGAGCGGAGCGCAAGCGCAAACTGAGGCCTTCAAGCCAAAAGCAGAAGCAGGCGGACGCTTCTGATTCTGAGAATGAGGACGCTGGAAATGTAAGTCCACTTTTAAAATTTTCTCATCCTCACTATCGATTGGGCTGATGTTCTTCGATGACGTAGTATTTCACCGATGATTGCAAATCTGAGTCAACCATAGACTCAGAGAAGTGTCCTGACAACGCATGGGCAGGCGAGCTGGTGAAGCACCACAAGCTCGATGTGAATTACGACGACAACTACGCCCCTATAGTCGATCCAACAAACCCACGTCGATATTTTGCTTTGACACTTCAAAAAGCTATGGAGTGGGCCAAATACCGAGTGAGTTCTGTTTTCCTGTTACTAAACTTGTCATCATGAAACTAATTTTTTTTTTAGAATCATGATGAGGTCGATTATGACCATCCTCCAGCGCATATGAAATACGACTTAATCAAGAAAGCCGACAAGGGGCCCAAAGACGTCCCAGCCCCCAGTGGCCAACCCTTCGATGCCTCGGCAATCACCAACTTGTTGGTCGGAGTGGTCGGCGCCATTGCAACTGCGCACTCACCTCAAAAGGCGAATGCGACTCCGGTGAAGGAATCAGACCAATCTCAGGGGCCTTCGACCCAACCAGCCCATACTACGACCGCCTCTCCTCCCGCCTCATCTTCACCGCCGATTGTGTATGACCCTGCGGGACCAAACGGGATCGACGATTTCCTGGAATTTTGTCGCTTGCCTCCGAGTGTATATACTCAGACCAGGAAGCTTTTAATTGATGCGGGAGTTAGTGATCATCGTCATATCAACAAGGAAGATTTGCCTCGGGAAGAACTTACGGAAAAAGGACTCAACAAAATTGCAATCAACACCCTCTACACCAACGCTAGCAAGTACAAAAGTCGCTGCATCGCCAAAAGACGACTTGCACGACAGTCTCGTTGAAGGACGACAGTCTTGTTGAAGGTTTTCTTCCGTTGAAAATTATTTGATTGTTATTTTCCTATCTAGCCCTTACAATATATTTACTTGTAGTGCCATTAAAATTTGTAACTACATTTATACATACCTTGAGCGAGATGATGCGTAATAAAATGCTATTTGATCTTTTTTAAATGATGACAAGGTTCTTTGCCAACCTTTTTTTAAACATTGATCTGATCGATCTGAGCTCATTAGGAGAAGAACGCTCATTAGGAGAAGATCCATGAGCCTCCTCGAAGTTGAAATTTAATTTTACCTTTGTTTGATCAAGTTAAAATCTCGGTGCAATCAAAATCAGATCGTTTCAAGGGTTTGGTAATCTTTTACCGCTCAGCTGGGTTGGTAATGACTTAGACTCTCTCTCATTTTTCATAAGAACAACTTTTGTAATCACTCAACTTGGAATCACAATCCAATTGTGATTGCAAAAGTCAGTACAAATCAATACAAGCCTCATTGAAACTAAACAAGTGGACTATGACAAAGACCGAAAGGTAAATAGGGGAGTAAGTACAAAAAAGATTACACATGGATATCTTCAGACATGCGATAGCCAGACCGACGGTACAGTTTCTTGGTCAAGTCAGCGTTGAAAGTGTCCATGGCTGCTTTCCGTATCGGTTCCTTTGGGTTGCTCGTTCCAGACAAGATTTGTGATCGGCGCAATCGAAATTTAAGCACGTTGAATCCTAATTCAATCGGATTCAACTCGGGGCAATACGCTGGTAAATGCCTGAGGAGGACGCCTAACACCGATAAGATTTAGTTGAAGGATATCCCCAATTCAGAACTAAGATGACCGCTTACCTGTTTTGTCACAAAGCTCACGGATGCGTCCCCCATGATGAATCGAGGCATTATCCAGCACAAGTATACTGTTAGGCGCTGGGTATGGATTCATGCGGGGAAGCTGAAGGACGATGCAAGCGATCAGTGAGGTAATTGTGGGGGGTGAACTGATAGAAGAAGTAAGTACGTACCAGGTTGAATTCGAGAAAGCGTTCAAACCGTTTTCTTTTGATTGAACCCTCGACCACTGATAGAGCCACTATGCCGCGGTAACCGATGGCAGGGAGAAGTGAGAAGCGCGTGCGGTGGATCTTGGGGACGTTGCGACTGGTTCGCATGCCAATTTTGGCTCGCTGCCGGACTCGTAGGAGATCTCGCCCGCAGATCGCACTCTCATCTGACCAACGGATCATCAAAGCAAATCAGCAATGGAAGAAAAGGAGAAAGCTGAGAAGTTACTCACCAGTGAAAACCATAAAATGCGCGGGGATGTTCATGTGTTCATGCATCCATTTCAGTTTGGCCCAGATGTTCTTCCGAACGTTGCTAACTGCAGCCTTCTTTAAACTAATCAGTAGGCGTGATCGAAGCTCCAGCTGGATAGTGCTTTGGGAAGGCATCTTCCCATGTGCGTCGTATAACTTTTCCCGTATCTCGTCCAGGAATAGAGATGGATTCTCTTCGATGATTCCTTCCATGAATTGTCGGTCATTGTTGTTCAAAACCCGGCGTCGACCCCTTTGCTCGTAGTCATAAGGATCTTTGATGACTGCTCGAGTGTGGCGATAAAGGGTCATCCATCGCCGAAAGGATCGTTCAGATATGGGTCGTTTGAGCCGTCGTCGAATGATTGACATAGGAAGTCCACGTAGTCGCCAACACACCGCCAGAACCTTGATGTCAGCTGAATAATGTCGAAAGGCCATGAAGCGGATGGAGAGGTTGAGTAGGTCGAGATCAAGAGGATGGTGGAGGGGGTCGTGATTACGTACGGTGTTTGCGGGCCCCTGCATCCGATTTTGGTCTGCACCAGATTTCGAATTTGGTTAGCTACGCAGCAGCTGCGCAGCAGGCTGCGGCCAAATTTGAGAAAATTTATCTTTCATCGGGCGGTCACCCGGTCAACCTTTTTAGCAAAGGTAGTAGGGCCTTTGATCTGGATTGAAGTGGGGTATGTCAAGGCTTTAGTTATCATTGTTCATGTGTGGGTGTACTCAAAGTGATGAAAGTGATTGAATTGAATTGGTGGTGTTAAGATGTAGAATGAGACTGTAGTGTTGAGTAATGTAGATTGGGAAATGTTGTTTATTGGGGTTTTCTCGATTCATCTAATCCGATCGATCAACTTCAGAAATAAATCAACCAAACTATCAACTATCATCATCCTCATCATCCATCAATGACTTCAATCTTACCTAAACCAAGTAGTAGAACTAGGAAACCAATCGAAGAACTTCAATCAACTTCAAACTCAAATCAAACTCATCAAATCACTTCAAATCAAAAGACAACAACGACAACAACTCATACTCCTTCGATGATGATCAAAGAAGACGAGATTCAAACCTATAATCTAACCCATCAATTATTACCGCATTCTAATATTCATAAACTCATGAAACAATCCTTACCGATCGAAATCAAGATCTCAAATTCATCTAAATCTTTAATTCAATCATGTGTTTCTGAATTCTTAATCTTTATCTTATCTCATTCAAATTCATTACTCTCTTCTACTACTTCTACTACTTCATCTATTAAACGTAAAACAATCAATGGTTTAGATTTACTTGAATCTTTAAAACATTTAGGGTTTTGGGGTTATTTTAATGTTTTAAAAATCTATTTAATCAAATACAGATCAAGTAAGTAAAGGTTAAAATTCCTTTTTGATTCTTCTTAATCCACCCAAAAAAACCCACATCAAATGAATCTCAATCAAATGAATCTCAACTGATTCTTAACTTTTTCTTTTCTCAATTTTCTCTCTCTCTCTCTCTTTTTTCTTTTGCTTTTTCACAAAATAGTTGTTAATCAAAATAATCATAAACGTTCTATCAAATCTCAAACTCTCAATCCATTCCCATTTCAATCAGAACCCAATCTTGAACATTCCTCTAAAGATCAAACTGATTCAAGACCAAGTAAACGAATCAAATTCAATCCCACTCATGAAACCCAAGACTAAAGTCAATCAAAACCTTCAAAGTTGAATGTTCTCATTCACAAACACTCTACTCTTCTTACTTCAATCTTCTTTCTCATCCCCTTCTCTTTCATGTAGTTTTCCTATTAATTCAATCAAATTAAACCAAAAAAACCCTTTGAAATTCAATCCTAATCAACCCCTTCAGAAATCGAATTCTTTCTAGTTTCTTGACTTTTGTATGATGCAATTTGAACAAAATCGAAACCCCAAATCACAACACATGAAGAGAAGAAGAGAAGAAAAAGTAAAAAAAGTAAAAGAAGCTAAAGCTTACAGGATGAATGAACCAAATCTAAAATCTGATCAATACCCAAACCAAACTCAATGAGAGATAAAGAAAATTGGATGCATTCAAAAGAGAAGAGATTTAATGAATTCTTTCTAAAACCAAATCCCATTCACTCTCTGCTACCCCAGCTCCTTCTAACCTATTCGATCGAATCTCATGCTCACCCAACTCTTCAATCAAGTCCTTCAAACCTTCTTTCTCTTCTGAATTCAATTCAGTAGGATCAGATTGTAAAACGATGGTGGTAATAGCTCTTAAAGCTTTTTCAATACTAAAAAAAAGATTCATCCCGGAAGCCAAAAAAAAAGGGTTCAACACACTTGGAGAGGAAAGAAAGAAAGAGAGAGGGCGGCTTAACTAATCATCATCTTGAGATGATCCTTCTCCATTCGATCCGGTTGGGATTCCATGAGTGGGAGAGATTGAATTGAGAAGAGTTTTGAAAAGAAGATGAGGTCTTAAGGATTGTAAGATTGAATGAGATTGCATGGCTAATGAATTGATCAAGAAGACTGTCTTTCTTCTCAAATTCATCGAAGGACCTAAATACCCCGCGTCACACAAACACACAGACACAGAGAGCGAGCGAGCGAAAAAGAACAAAAAGATCAATCCGGTGAATGGGAAACCGAATGAAAGGTGTTTGAAAAAGGTTAGATTACCTTTGAGAGTGGTGTTTAAAGTTTCGAATCCAGAAGAGGAAAGAAATGAAGTGAACGCATTGGTTGAAGAAGGAGCGTGTTTGAGTGTAGAACTTAAACAGTATAAAGCCTTTGCTTGAGTTTCTTCATCAGAGGAATGATTTAAGATATTCAAGATTAATGGAATCGGATCATATTTTAAAAACTAAGAAAGCCAATTTGACCCAAACCAAACGAAAGGATCAGGTTTGGGATAGAGGAGAGAGATTTGGTTTGGGTGTTTTTTGGATGGAAAAAACTTACGGATGATTGAGATTTAGGATTGTTTTGAACTGAGGTACCTATGATCCAACAAGTATGAAATTGAATTAAATCATTAGGTTCTTCTAAAAGTTTTATCAATTTAGGCCAAACCCCTAAAACTTCTAAATCTAAATCCATCCAACCAACCCAAAAAAACACCCCAAAAAGATGATCAAGAATGTCAAAAACAAAAAGAAAGACAAAAAGAAAGAGTATTTTTTTTGAAGATTTTCTTTACCATTTGCATTATCTAAATCTTGAACTAAATCTTCTAAACCTTCACCAGCTTGAATTCTTTGATCGAGTTCTAAATTTGGATTTTCAAAAACTTCGATGTATTCTTGAATTTGAATCGAATCTGATCTACCTAAGATTTGATCTAGAAATTTTGTATCTAATTTTTTATTTGTTTCTTGATTTGATCTTATTATTGATGTGTTTGAAGTTGAATTTGATTCATTATCATTTGAATGTGGTGCAATTGATGTAGTTGATTGGTTTGTGTTTGTGTTTTCTACTGCCCAATGTAATAAATCGTTTAGTTTAGGTACTCCTCCTTGGTTTGGCATCTTGAAGTTTCTTTTTTTTTGGTTTGGTTTGATTCTGATTGGATTGAAGTTATTCTTAAAAGTTCAAAGTGAAGTAGAACTGATCAAGCTTTGAGAAATTTAAAAACCTCAATGTCTTAAATTTTGAATCATGTTTTGAATGTCTTAAGTACTTAAGATGGACTACATTAAGATAAACCCATTAAATTTTAATATGTACATTCAGATGAAAAAACCTAAACCACTACTGGTGAAAGTCTTCACAACATTTCACTTCATTCACCATCTCAGCTCAAGGAAATATCAAAACCATTCTCAATTCAAACCATCCAACTGATCATGACATCAAAAGATTTACTACATGATCCCTTAGATCTATCAGAAGAATCTGAATCAGAATCAGAATCAGAACAAATTCAAACCAAATCCAAATCATCAAATCAATCCAATTCATCTAAATCAAAAACCAACACAACCAATAACGGAAAACTTTCAATTCATTCTCATATACCAATCGAAGATATCAAAGAAGTCATCATCGATACTTCTAATCTAACTCCACTCAGTCCTGAAGTGATCTCCAAACAAGCTACGATCAATATCGGTCAATCTCTCTCTCATTCTTCTTTCGATCCGATCTTCCCCGTCCAATCCTTCATTCATCTCACGTGTTTTTCTTTCTTCTTTTTCGGTTCTTCAGGTACCATTGGTCATGTAGCTCATGGTAAATCTACTGTGGTCAAAGCTATCTCGGGAGTTCATACCGTTAGATTTAAAAACGAACTTGAAAGGAATATTACCATCAAATTAGGTTACGCGAATGCAAAAGTAAATCAAAAACATGATCGACTTCATTCCTCTCTCTTCATCATCTCACTCAACTGATCTTCATCTCCTCTCTCTCTCTTTCTCTCTTTCTCTTCATCCGTTTCTTTTTCTTTTTTTTGTGCTTTAGGTTTATAAATGTGAAGAAGAATCGTGTGGTCGACCTGGATGTTATAGAAGTTATGGATCTGATAAAGAAGATCGACCATTATGTGATGTATCAGGTTGTGGTGGACGAATGAAATTGATTAGGTAACTTGACGGGTTTCAAACTTCAATTTCAATCCTTTCACTCACTCATTCTCCAAACGCTTCATTTCATTCATCTTCATTCTTTTTTTCTTCGCTTGGATGCTTTGTTTGTCAACAAAAAAAGACATGTTTCATTTGTAGATTGTCCAGGTCATGATATTCTAATGGCAACGATGTTATCAGGTGCAGCAGTGATGGATGCAGCTCTCTTACTGATCGCTGGAAACGAACCATGTCCACAACCTCAAACTTCAGAACATTTAGCTGCGATCGAGATCATGAAACTCAAACATATCATCGTCTTACAAAACAAGGTGGATTTGATCTCCGAATCAGCTGCTGAGGAACAGTACAAGACCATCCTTAGCTTCGTCAAAGGTTTTCGATCTTTCTCTCTTTCTGTCTGAGATCTCTCTCTCTGACTGACTGACTGACTGATTTGATGGTTTGGGGGTTGGGTGTTTGCAATAGGTACGGTAGCTGATTCAGCACCTGTCGTACCAATCTCGGCTCAATTAAGATACAATATCGATTCAGTTAATGAATATATCGTCAAAAAGATTCCAGTGCCTTTACGTGACTTTAGTGCTGATCCTAGATTGACGGTCATCCGATCATTTGATGTGAACAAACCGGGTGCAGAAGTGGATGAATTGAAAGGAGGCGTGGCGGGTGGTAGTCTTTTACAAGGTGTCTTGAGGGTCAATCATCACACTATTTTTTTTTCTCTTTTCCTTTTGGATCTCAAACTCATTCAAGATTACTCATCTTCCTTTTCTTGGTCCTTCTTTGGGGGGTTGGGGTTTTTTGGGTTTGGGTTTAGATGGGACAAGAGATTGAAGTGAGACCGGGTGTGGTGACTAAAGATTCAGAAGGGAAGATTCATTGTAAACCGATTAGGAGTAAGATCGTTAGCCTCTTAGCCGAAAAGAATGAATTGAAATTCGCTGTACCGGGTGGATTGATCGGAGTGGGCACGAGTTAAGATCATTTCCCTTTCTCTCTCTCTCTCTCTCTCTTTTCATGAATCTGAATCGAATGGGGGGTTTGGCTAAACCGGTGGTTTTTGTAGAGATCGATCCTCAGCTTTGTAGAGCTGATCGATTGGTTGGACAAGTTTTGGGTGGGGTGGGAAAGTTACCAAAGATCTTTACTGAGATTGAAATTAATTATTTCTTACTGTAAGTGAAGAAGCTGAAATTTTTAGATGTTCAAATTTGATCATTTCCGGAATTTTAAACTGATTCGTAAACCCCCCCCCCCCGACTGACTCAAACAAAAAAAACCTTTTTAGTCGTCGATTATTAGGAGTGAAAACAGATGATAAAAAACAAACGAAAGTTTCGAAATTAACGAAAGGCGAGATCTTAATGGTGAACATTGGATCGACTTCAACAGGTGGAAGGGTGATGAGTGTGAAAGCGGATTTAGCGAAAGTTTTGCTAAACCAACCGGCTTGTACTGAGATTGGAGAAAAGGTGGCGTTGAGTAGACGGATTGAACAACATTGGAGATTGATTGGTTGGGGTAGTGTTAGAAGAGGTGCTGAGTATGAATTGAATTGAATTTGAATAAAATAAAAAGTGTTGAATTGAAAACTTTTTCAAATTTTTGGGGGTTTGGTTGTTGGATTCTATTTTTTGGAGGGAGGGGAGGAGGAAGGGAGGAAGGGAGGAAGGGAGGAAGGGAGGGAGGAAGGAAGGGAGGAAGGAAGGAATTTGGGGTGATTGATATATATATAGAGAATAATTAAAAGAGAAAATGTCGGTAGAGAAGAGTGAAGTGAGGTTGGATGAAAAATTGAAAATCGAAATTTAGATTTGAATTTTTTGAATTTTTAAATTTTTGATATTTTTGATATTTTTTGAAAAAAAGTGAGGAATCTTTGATTTTCATGATGAATTGAAAGAGACATTTTCTTTGATAAAACTTTTTACAATCATGAAGATCATCATTAAATGAATGATGAAAACCAAATGTTTTGAAAAAGAAAATTGATGGTTTTGAAGGTTTTGAATTAGTTTTTTTTGGATAAGGATAAGGATCAGTTTTTTTTTTGAGATAAAGGAAAGTAAAAAGAAGAAGAAGAAGAAATGGAGGTGGTGGTGGTGGAGGTTCGTAAGAGAGTTGATTTTTTTGGAAATGGATTTGATGATGATGATGATGTACTTTGAAGAGTGATTGTGTTTTTTTATTTTCAAAAGCTTCTTTTTGATGAAGATCTCTCTCTTTTTTTGGGATTAGTTTCTTACTTTAAGTCAATTGTTTGTTTGTCTTTTTTTTCTAACTTCAAACACAAGTTTAATTTCTTTTAGGGATTTTTCTTACCTTTTGTGAGATTGGTGCTTTTGGAATGAGAGTTGAGATCAATTTCATACTTTTTGGTGGTCGAGCAGGGAACCCCAAAATCCCTGTTTTAGGGGTTTACAGTTACCTATCTTGTGTAGTTTGAAGACTACACCACAGGAGGGTTTTGCGGTCTGGAGACCGCCCTCCGCACAAGTGGTCTGCAGATAGAGCATAGTTTGCCCGGAGATGGGCTTACCAGGTCTCTGAATAGTCCTCAGAATTTGAGATTTCTGAGACCGGGCAATCCATCCTTTTTCCTTCAGAAAAATCAATACCAACCATTAGCACCACATTTGAGTGTGCCCAAGAGGGTGTCAAACACGCGTAACAACACAATGGTGGACTCAACCAATCAGCATATGAATGTGGTTTTAGCAACACTCCCACAATGTAACAGCTCAAAACCCAGTCCTTCTCCTAGATCTGGGAGGAATTGTCAAGAACTTTCAAGACCGGTTCAGACCATTTCTGGGCAACCTATGCTCTGTCTGCAGACCGCTTGTGCGGAGGGCGGTCAAAACCCTCCCGTGGTGTACAGATCTTTTGAGTAGACCAAAATCTTCTGAATAATAGAAATGTACAGCTTTTGGTCTTTGACTAAACTTACTGGATCAGATATGTAGTAGTGCTCTTGGTATGAAAGAGGATTGTGTTCTAGGTGGGGTCATTTGTCAATTTTTGTTTTCAAAATAAATACAATCATTGTCTGCCTATCAAATTTTCATTGTTTCAAAAAACTCATTTTGTTTGTTAATGGTGCTCAGAGTCAGAGGCACTTACAAGAAATTTTGAAGAGATAGATGTGATTGGATAAGGTACTACCACTAACTCGAGTTAGAAATATCATTGGGGGTTGATTGAGTGGGAGTGGGACTATTTGAGGTGGTGAAAAAGTCTTCATGTCAAATTCAATTTTAGCTTAAGAAGAAGTGTCTGACTGTGGGACTTAGTTAAGGTAGTGTCTTTTTTGGTGTTTGTGGAAGAAGATGTGGCCTGAAGGCGAGGGGGTTGGTTAGGTTTTCGATCATCTTGACTTGTTTAGGAAATATAAGATCTGGTCATAGGATCAATACCTAATCATATAGAGTTGAATGACTTCATTTTGTATATACCTCTTCAGGATCCTCAATTGAGCGCTCAGATGCAAGGAAGAGAAGTTGCTTGTTACCGACCTAGTAAATAAAAATAGATTATGTGATAATTTGTAACAAGACTTTAAGTAAAAAAGAAACGAAACTTTACACGATCTCAATTTAAGGTCTTTCATTTCTATGTGTGAACTGGTTTGAAAATCTCATCAGAAAATTAAAACTCAAAAAAGTCAACCTTTGACACATGAAGAAAACTTGTAGGAAGAAGAAGAAGAAAGATTACAAAGTGAGGCATAGAAGTATGTATGTACATTCAAAAAAGTGGAGATTGATCTTAGAAGTTACTTATGTACAACCGCAGGAATTGAACAAAGCTAAAACAAAAAGAATTGCAGAAAATGTATTGAGTGATGAAGATCTTTTATCTATCAAATCAATTTTTAACTTCTCCGCCCTAAAGTTTCCTTTAGTGAAGGCTGCAGAATGAACTGTTTGAGGTTTTTGCTCAAGTGTGTAAATCCACATTGTGTGAAAAAACCGATCAAGGAAGAATAAGATCTAAGAACAAGCTGATTTCAACTTTTTGCTAGGTCAAATTCAATACTGAGCTTAAAATTGAAAAAGTGATTTTAAAAGAGAAATGATTGATAAAGTCAAGAAGAAGAGAAAAGAAAAGAAAATGGTATTTTGGATAACAAATGAATTGAGTTTCACCACTTTCGATTGATCTTTAAAAGGGAATCCTTTCATCTTTCCTTGATTCAATTTTTAATCACTTCATTTCATACAATCCTATTTTCCAAATGAAGATTGAAATCGATCATCTGAATCTAAACTAGAGATCTCTATCATCGAATGAACGATCTTTTCACCTTCACTTTTATGTCCAGATTGTCTTTTACGGAATAAACCGATAGCATAAAGAAAAAGAGTTAATCCCATTGTGAATCCCATGATGATAGAAACTGAAAGGGGCGTTCCACGTCCTTGGGTTTCCCATTCTTTGATTCCAAAAAAGATGGTGATCCAAGAAAGTAAGATGAGTGAAGATCCAAAGATGATATGAAACCAATTCTTTAATGCTAACGTATCAAAGAAGAGAATTGATCGATTAGTCTCAAGTAAGTGTTAAATTCAACTTAAGTCACAATTTTTTCTTTATCAATGATCCTCTCTTACCTCTCTTAGATTCCATTTTTTTGAAAACCGAATGAATAAGGTACCCTTCTAAAACTTGAAATAACATTCCAAATCCCACGAAAAACCCCAACTTCTTCTGATGACTATCAAAATGAGATCCAACTCCTACAGCAAAATTTGCACAAATAAGACCGATGAAAGTGAAGATAAAGGTAAAGGTATTTAAGATCCAATGAACTTTTACCCATCTTGATGATGATGATGATGATGATGAATTAGATCTCATTAATCTTGCAGAAAGTACTGCTGTAGGTGAACAAATGATCCATGCGATTGAAAGTAACGTTGCTGAAAACCATATCTTGGGATTCAATCAAACCAAGTCTTGACTTTGATAAATATAAAAAAAACATGCTTGATGCTCACCATGTACTGTGATTAAACCATCATGTCGGTATGAATGGGTTAGATCTCTTGAAGAGTCAGTCTCGGATCTGATGGTCCGATTTGGAAACAATCTTTCATCCAAGTTCAGCTTCACAAGCCCGTATCCTAGATCGTGATAACTGATCCTTCCATCTGGTTCTCTTCCTAGTGGGCGTAAAGAAGAAACCGCCCATACAAACTCTTGTGCCGGTTCTCGTGATAAACTATCCAACGGGTCAAGAATGAGAGGACGAATGAAATTGAAGGAAGTTGAACGATTTTTCATAGAACTTGACTGATTGATCTTTAGTCTAAATTCCTTTTCTGATCTACCTAATGACTTGGGAATCATATGTCCAGTTGCACTTCGATAAGAGATCATCCAATCTCTTCTCTCTTTAACTTTTTCATTCACTTTCACTGGCCAAATGATCTAATTCAAAGTAGGAAGAATCTCTTTGAGAATTTTTTTTTTCAAACTCTAGAGATGATTTTGATTTACTTACCATCATACGCGAGTTACTCATTCGAGTACCATGACCGATGGATATCCATCCCAGTTGAGATTGAGAAATACGTAAGACGAATTCAATCTTTGCGTGGGTGGTATTGGTCACAACACTTGCGCTAAAGAGTTCAGTCTGAAAACTAGCACCCGTCAGATTATCTTGACTGATTGATTCTAAACCACCTATTTTAGATATGTCGTATAGTAGTTGAGATTGAGTTATCTGGATTTAAAATCCAAGGAAGTTTTCAAGACAACTTTACCTAAGTATTCCATTCCTATGGCAAAAGGAAAGTAAAAGAAACCTAGTTGAGCCCAAATCTTTACTAACGCACACCATTTCATCATAAGACTATGAGAAGGTAGAAAGAATTGGGTACAAAAAAAGATGAGACTAAGTTTAAACTGGATGGAAGAATTTGTTTAGAAACTTGATAAAGGTTCAAGTTTGATTGGAAAAAGATAATTTAGAGAAAAACAAGTTGAGAAGAGATGCGAGTAGGAAAATCAAAGACATTAAACAAATATGCAATCTTCCGAAAGTTTTCACACCTTTTAACATCAAAGAAGATGATCAGGAGACAGAGTGTATTGAATCAAGCTCGAATGCCAACTTACATCCGGTCACCAAACCAAGGAATTCACCTATGTCTGTGTTGTTTTAATCCGTGATACTCTATAGAACACATCGTTTATACAACATGTCGTTCGATACTGACCGAGGCATTTGAAAGGATCGACGAAAAGATTCTAGAAGATATTGATCGGATCGTATTGAGGGAAGAAAAATGATAAGATGTGCTGAGCGATTGATTTCAAGTGATTTCGCGGCATGTGGCTCAAACCTGTAAAAAGGTAAAACAAAGATGAATCTCAGCCCATATTTATGTTCACTACCACTGAGTTTGTTAAAAAAGATGTAGAACAGAATAGGTAAGAAAACTTCTGCATACAGGTAAAGATAATAGGTCTGCGAACTTTCAGATCGACCCATCTCAATGGATGAATGAGAGTCTATGTATATGAGCCGATAGATCTCACAGATGAACGTCATGCTAGACGGTCAGGTAAACCTCCGAAGCTGATGTTGGATTGACCAAGCATTGCAGTAGATTGGGATCAATGGAATAACAGCTTTTTTTTGGCTTGTATAGTTCTGAATCTGAACCAAGATCGTTGAAAAGTGTTTGAATGAAAATACCAAGTTAAGAAATTCTGACCCCAATCAATCAATCGTTGAGGTTCTTTTTTGATATTTTTAAAATCGATAAAGATAATGATCACTTCGATATCTTGAAAATCGAATTTGAATCTGGTGATCATATGAGATCTTATAATTCATATCATCATTAAACTTCATCTTTTTAAAAAAATCAAGTCTCATCAAACCATTCTACCTCTTTATTTTCCTAGAAACAATTTAATCATCAGAAAGAAATGAAACAAAAGAACTCCAAAAAGCTTGTTGGTCATAATAATCTGTCACTTTGGTACTGTGCTTCAGGTTATACTCAGACTTCAAAAGTTTTAAAGTATGAGTGGGAGTTTTGAGTCATATGATTTTTCAAGGCATATGGGGCTCTACAGAATTGATCATAGTGAACCAAAAGAGTTGCGCTGGATAATGGCGAGAGACGATTGATTAGATTGATATAATCAGCTTCGTATTCTTGTATGCCGCTTATCATGATCTTCATCGAGTGTAACTCCTTGGTAAATTTTAAACGCTGATAAAGGACAAGACTAACGCAGAAATGTCATGGAGGCATTTCAGGATAGGCTGCGATACGATCAGGAGTGAATTTCATCAATTGAATACACTTGACAGATCACTATGAAGCATCATCTGTGATGGTGAAAACAACCACCAAGGACATGGACAAAGAGACAAGGGTGAGGATGGATCAGATAGCCCCGAGAGTCTTGCCGAGATGGTCATTACACCACAGATGCGTTCTGCCCGTCTGCAGACGGCCAAGGCAGGCCAGCTGCAGACCGCCAGCTGGCGCCTACTTGGCCCAGCTGCAGACGGGCTGGTCAGCGCCAGCTGGCCAGCTAAAATGCGCCTTCAGACGGTCAGCTTGATCATGGCCCGAGCAACTTGGGAGGGCTTTCAGCTCTCGGGCTCGTTTGGCCAGTCCAATTCTGCTGTGGCCCGGGGCATTTCAGGCTCGCGGGGGGCTCAGGCTCAGCTCAGCTCAGCTCATGGACACATCAATAAATACGTTGTGGAGATCATATTTAAATTCAATTTTTTGAATTCATAGTTTAACTCTCAAGTTTTCATTTTCTTTTAGATCATATTTTCATATATACAAATTCATTTTTTTGCCTTCTATCTATTTTCATTCAAAAAAGAAAACTATTCAGCTAGTCTACATCAATCATCAAGAAAATAAAAAGAATGATAAACAAAAGATGACATCAAGAAATGGAATCAATTTTAGAATTGACAAGAATCTTTAGTTAGTAAAAGAAGATCTAAAGAAAAGAAGAGATAGAAAACTTACTCACAATTATAGAACTAAAAAAAACAAATCAAAACCTCAAATCAAAAGAACCTAACAATCAATCTAGAAAGTTAAAGCAAAGCAAGCAAAATAGATAGAAGAATGAAAGAAACAAAATGAGAGTTAGTCAGCAAAGTGTAAAGGGAATGAGAAGACAAAAGGAAATACAAAAGAATCTTACAGTCAAAATTTAAAAATTGAATTGAATCAATTGATCAATCTCAATCCAACTGCAAAAATTATTTAAAATCAAATCAATCCATTAGCTAGAATTAATGAATTTATAAATCAAATGGAAGAGTAGAAGTCAATGTTATGTAGATGAAAGAAGAAAAGAAAAAAGAAAGAAAGAGAAAATAAGACTTACAATTTGAGATTTAAAATCCAATTGGACCAACCAATCTAAAACAAAGAAAAAGAAAGAAATCAAAAAAGGAACCAATTAGTAACTCAAAGCAAATAAATAGAAGAAAGAAGGAGAAGATAGAAAATGAAAAAAAATCAAGAAAACTTACAAACTGAAGTTTGAAATTGAACCAATCAATCCAGAATGCAGAAAAGAGAAAAATGTTTTTGATGGGTTTGATGCGTACTGCAGAGGTGTGACATGCAGCCTGTGCCGCCTATCAATGGCCAACAGGCCGCCAGATTTGCATGGCAAAAGTATGCCCGCCAGCAGCTGGCCTTTAGACGGGCAGCCAATTGGTCTTCAGGCCAATTTCTAATCTGACGCATCTCAGACTCTATCTGACCAATTTCCGCCTCAATACCCCTCCGTGGTGTAGTGAAAGTTGGAGCCCATCACGGGTGTTTCCAAGAACCGTTCCTGAATTCAAGTTGTGGGCACCTGTTTTCCATAAGAAAATTCCTTCACAACTCTTATACAAGGCTGAGCAGAGTGAAGCATTTGCCGCTGGAAAAAACAACACAGCCGTTGTAGAATCTGTTAATGGCAGTTTTTTGCCAAGATGTGTGGTTGCCGGATTTTAGTTTGAAGTCAAAAAGTCCAAAAGATCCCTTTTTCAGTTTGAACTTTATTGTACTGTATTTTGAGATTTGACAGGTAAGCTATTCATCTCCCACTCTCTCTATATACCCTTTGGTGGGGAAGTTCAATCACCAAAGGTAAGAAATCAGATGGTTATGGTATAAATCAAGACTTTATTTATTGAGAAAAGGGGAAATATGCCACATCATAAGCAATTGTTGCCATAACTTGTTGGGGAAGGCTATTTCTGGCTATTTGTGCTTTGAAACACAAATAGCTCGAAGTGAAGGAGGGGGCAAAGAGTTTATGAAGAGAAAATGAAGAACTTTTGTGTATAGTCCAAAATGGATACACTAAAGTTCACTCTTAAAATGGAATTTTCTTTGGGTTTTTGACCTCAAAGAAAAATCCGGCAATAACACAAGTCAAAAAACTGCCATTAAATTTTACAATGGCTGTGAGTAAGCGATATCAGATTTTGTATTCCTGGGATGCATTTTAGACTTATAAAAATACATGTAACTTGTGTAATGGGCTTGTACATAGTCTCATTGTAGTATCTCTGTTATCTCATGTCTCATGCAGGGACTGATACAGCTACACTCCCTAATGACTGACTACATAGCAATTTCAGAAGAGATTGGTTCAATATGAAATTGACTTGATACAGCCATTCTTAGAAAGCTTGTCACCCCCCTCCCGGTGGAAAAAAAATCTTGTCCAACCCAAATTTCAAAATTGAAGCTTTCTTTCTAAGGACAGCTATACGTAATGTACAAACAACACCGCAATCGCTACGCACCGCACAGGTTTTGGGCCTGTTTTAGGTGCGGAGCGGAGGGCTCCGCTCTAACTCGCTGCGCTCCAAATCGCACATTTTATTTTATTTTCTCATCTGGATGTGCGTAGTGTAGCACCACTATGCAGCGCACAACACTATATAGCGGCGCACATGGCTTCAAAAGACTCGAAAAGTCTTAAAAAAACTCAATATAAGCCACCCGAGCCCCGGCTCTGAGCGGAGCGATATGCTCCGCTCAGAGATTTTCTGCCCCAAGAGTGTGTTGCGCAGGCTGCGCTCAGCATAGCGGAGGTTTGAGCGCAGACAAAAATTGCTCCACACACGCTCCGCACACGCTTTTTTGTGCGGAGCGGTTGCGGTATTGGTACAAAGACCTTGATAGGTTGAAGGAAATTGGAAATCCCTTGAAGTATTTTTCAGAGTCTTGTAAAATCTTCATACTTATTTCTTACCAATAATCATCTAAAAACTCCAAAACTCCAAATCTCAGTCTAAGGAAACATCCAGGATACCTATCAAAAATTCAAAGTAAAAAAATTGAAAGTTCTACCTTTTCTACCAGACAAACTGAAAATCCAACATGGAGATTCTGCTTAGATTCCAGATAGATTCCAAAAATGTCACCAGGCCAAAAAAACACCAAGAAAGCTACTCTACTCTACTCTACTGGCCATTTAGCACATAGAGTGGCTGTATTATTATTTGCTATCAGGAAATTTACCTAGGGAGTATTGTACTGTAGGTGGTTTTTGCACTGCTGAGATATGCTACAGGGTCAAAAAATCTGTAGCAAGATATTTCCTGGGAGACTGAGTAGCTTAGCAGGATCTTTTTAGCTACACAAACAGCTACACATAGTTTAGCTGTCTTGGTGTTCCAAAAAGAAGAGCAACACTTTCAATAAGGTGAAGAAGTCTAATGTTGTGGCTGAAATTGCAAAGTTTCAGGGCTTAATCAACTTGGTGAACTTGATTGGAGCAGGAGCTGCTTCATGTAAGGCATGAAATGCAACACTGACTTTTCTGCAAGTGCATTCTAATCTTTGTATACCCATGTACGTGCATAAACAGCCAAAATGCATAGCTTTTGATCTCCATCCAGCTGGTGTGGGAACAGAAATATTGTAATCACATAATGTATAATGAATATGGGTTAAAGAAATGTTGGCTCAGCTAAGCTAAGTTAGCCCATAGCAGTGCCTTAGCTTAGCAAATTTCAAGCGCTAATTTGGTGCAAAATTCGTGGTGTTCCTCAGCTAAGATAGTGTATCTTCCTGCAGTTTCATTTTCCCTTTAGTGGGTCTGCACTAAGCTAAGCACATAATTTAGATATTGAAGAAAATTCTGTGCTAAGTGGAGATAAGTTCTGCAAAACCACTATTAGCAGTTTAGTGGCTAAGTACTTGCTTGGTAGGTGACATTTTATACACATTAGGGCAATCATGGGACTCAAAGCTGCATATGTACACAAACATATGGCTTTACATAGGTTTTGTGTGTGCTTTTTGCGGGAAAAACACTATATTTGGTCCAAGATTATCTGGCTTTGTGAACCTCTACATACTCTTCCTGATCCCACACCGTCTCTTCTCTCCCACTTTACTTTATTTCACCTGCCTTGTGTTGGCACTGGCAGGCAATATGTCTTGAGCTTGCTTGAGCCTCTACATGTTTCATTTATGCTCTGATTTCTACAGCTCAACCCCCCTTTTTGGTTGGTTTATACACATGCATTTACTCTGATTTGACCACAGCAGCGACTTTGATGCTGCTGGATGACTCGGAAGCAGTCTTGATAATTGCTGGTCTCTCTCTCATTAGGACCTTCAACAACTTCTTCAGAGCAATCTCTGACCTTGAGGCGTTTACAATATCACAGCATGCAGTCCACCAACATACTTTCAAGGTGGCTTTGACAATTGGTCAAGCTTTCAAAGACCTTGATCACCTCCAATACGTCAAGCCAAGGATCCACAACAGACTTCACGCCTTCAAGAATTCACATTTGGGACAGTTTTCAATGGCAGCAATCAAAAGTTTCTCCAATTTGTGAGTCTTACTTATCATTTCTTTCATATCTCTCTTGCTTGCTTTGGGTCTGACAGCATCTCTTTCAACAGGCACAAATGCCAAAAGGAAACTTTTACCAATTGGGAGACCTCATCAGAAACAATCTAATCTTCCACAACAACTCCTTGGCACCTCAAACCCCAGTGAATTGGCAGTTGCGGGTCACTTTATGCTGGCTTGGTCTCAGTGGAAATGGGGGCAGTTCTGAAATGATTGGTCAAATTTTTGGTATCAGTGGTATGTATCAGATTATTCAATCTGACCTACTTGATATGATACTGACTATGTGTGAAATTCTTTAGAAGGATTTGTGCATAATTTTACTTATTGCTGTTTTGAGGCCGTTTTAAAACTCAAACAAGATTATTTGTCTTGGCCAAATCAAGATGAAAGAGATGACATCACAAGGAGGATTTGGGAGGAAATCATTTTTCCAAGACTGTGTGGGATTGATCAAAGGTACCCTCATCCCTCTGGCATTTGCACCATGCAAAGATCCAGAGGATTTCTGGACTTATAAGCATATATATACCCTTGAAACTATGCTAGTTTTCTGATAACTTTGGTTAAATAACGTATTATTTACATGGGTGGTGAGGTAGTGCTCATGATCAACGTATATTTGCATCATCACTGGTAAGTTGCTTGAGTCTCTGTTGTTGTTGGATCTCTCTTTCTCTTTGATTTTGGTTTCAGATATATATTTCTGATGTTGATTGGTTTCTGGTCTAGCTTTCTCAAAATCTCAAAAATTAGTTTGGCGACCAGGAATAAATTCTGGCCAACTCAGGCTATACTTGCTCAGTGAATTTCATTCCAACTTTCAAAACACCTTGTTCACAGACCTTAGATCAAGCAAAGAGGGAATTCAACCAAGTGTTAAGTGAACAAAGTGTCAGCCCTGAGTACTAAATCATAGTACCAATGGGCAACATATAAAACAAAAACATTAAAAATAATTATCAACTCAAGACTCAGTCTCGAGAGTCATGTTACATATGAATTTGCATAGGTAACATGTGCATAAATGATATGAAAGAGTGTGTACCTACACAACATTTCTATGACCAAAAACTACATCTATTTCACAGGTATACCACATACGTAACAGCTGAAATATACTTATAAAGCAACAGTAACAGTATTGCTGTGATAAACCTAACCTTGAAACCACAATCTGAACACACCTGTAGTGTAAAGGAATTCCAACATTCATACTATAAAAAACTTGAAGATCCAATCATTTGTAAAGATCATCACATCATCATATAACAACTTTACAAATAGCTTTATTCATTTTCTTAGAACCTTTAAACTTTGCTTATCATAAATACAAACTTTAAAGGCCTGATTCTAAGACTTTTAGAACTTCTACTTTGTCTCTTTTTGCTCATATTGTGTGTGCAGATCCATCTTAGTTCCTGATTAGACTTCATAATCAGCTGGACTTGAAATATCCATTTGTGGAAATACACCTCAGAA
The DNA here is from genome assembly GCA_022264835.1 of Melampsora americana. Taxonomy (NCBI): domain Eukaryota; kingdom Fungi; phylum Basidiomycota; class Pucciniomycetes; order Pucciniales; family Melampsoraceae; genus Melampsora; species Melampsora americana. The sequence goes on from JAIFHY010000088.1 coordinate 158,039, forward strand.
AGTAGTCCTTGAGTATTGCTTATATCAGACAAGGGAATATCATGATATAAGAAACTCTAAATTTACAGGGGACCTCTATTAGTCAGAGTGTAAAGTTCCCAGTGTTAAGATAGAGTTTAACACTACCTTCATTGATCATTTTTTGTACAAGAAGTGATTCAAGTTAGGATTGAGGACTGTGTATCAGTTTGCTCTTAATAAATTATTGTTAACAGAACAATAATCCCTTATAATCCCAGGGTAATCTTTGAAATGACCAATTAAACTAACTGCACTTAATTTGGGCACCAATACAACTCCTTGAAAGAAAATGCTGAGATGCTTGGGTCCAAGTTGTTTCTTGGTAACCAAAAAAAAGTGGCTATCACTGAATTTTTTGAGTAGTGCACTATCTCTAGTCCCTGCTTTTCAATCTATCTTCTCCCAAAAGAATGTCCACAAAAATTGTTTCTGTTTCTGTTTATACACAATATATGTATGATTTTACTGAATTAATGATATCCTCAAAAACACTCCATTTTGTTTCTTCTTTAACACCACATAATTACAATCATGCTGAATTGAAATGTCTTCAGAGACTTGTATTGCTCTTTTTACACACAGGTACAAAATTCTATTGCAAAACCCACAACCTCTATGCTCATTGGTGCTTTTTGAGGATTGTCCTACTCCATAATGTTATATGATAAAGCTTAAAATACAACCACCCATGTTTACTTATTTTGGGGGTACAGGCTCAAAAGTATAACCCATGGCATGATGTTATGGTCACAATCAGGGTCTGGGGACGGGGGTTGAGGATTTCCACCAAGTATTCCAGTAAGAATGTAGATTGTTGGATGAGAAAGAAAAGAGAACTCATTGTACAATAGTTTGATACAAAGTGGTTCTACTATCTGTGACATGTGACCCTTGTGTATCACTAATGGTTCACGTGCCTTATGGGATCATAACACATGACAAAATTAGTTGCCTCAAATCATGTTTGCCCAGTTTTGACTCTGAGGAATTCCAAATCTGCAAGGGTGATGAGATTGCTGGGTATGCCTAAGAGCCTAAAAGGAGCTGGTGTGAGCCAATGTGAGCCTGCTTTTGGGAAGATTTGATAGGTGTTCAGTTTGAAATATCTAAGCCCCAGACCAGATATGTTGTTTACTTCCAAGGGACCTGGGAACTGATGATGTCATCTTTTTCTTGTTTATATCAGTGTGTCATGTTTGCCTGGTGGTCAGACTGAACATATCTGGAAGGCTGAAGATACAGAAAATATTACAAGGATCTTAGGGAAGATAGCTCAGCTTAAACATGTATGTGAAGATGCTCAGTGCTCTGAATACCCAAACAGCAGGTCACGGGCATTCAGCTCTAGCTGTTGATTTAATCATTTTGATGTCCATCTGCCTGTGCAATTTGTTTGCTTTCTTAGGGTCGCTCAATATAGGCCAATGTGCATTTGATCAACAAGAGAGATGTGCCCAAAGCCAACTAGCTTCAAACTCCGGTGACACATGACAGCAGATCACGCGGGTTCAGACTTTAACTCTACACTCGTACATATTCAATGTGCAACACCAGATCAAAGGTGCAAAGAGAAGCTGTTTAGGTGCCAGTGATAGCCTTCATACAAATCAAGCTGGTTATATTGGATTAAATTGGACTTGATGTCATAGCCACAGTATAGCTCGTGGATAAGAAAATCGAGTGTAGTTCATTGATTCTTGAGTTTTGAAGTGGTAAAATAAAACACAATGATGCAACAGCGTTTAGAATATTTGAAGTAGGACAGAAAGATTTTACACGATTCACGCCTTCAGTCAAGCCAATTTGTCCACATCATAATGTTTGCGAGAGAAAGACTATCAGTAGTGCAAAAATTTTGTAGAGGACCGCAAAGAGTTTGACTAATCGGCTTTGAGTATCTTTGACGAATGTTTCCGAGGTTTCTTGTGAGTAGACTCTGAGATTACAGATTCCCTTGAAATAGGGAGTTTAGGAGCCTTTGAAGCCCGAGCTGGTATTGAACCATCATCGTGCACGCTTTCTGATTTACGTTTCTTTTTAGAAGTCTTGAGAATCGGCTTTTGTTCGGTGGTGGAAAGCGGAACTGATTGAGGTCCCTGAGTCATTCGATGTAAGAATGTGACCTCGTCAATTATACGGCAAAGGTGGGCTTTGATGTGATAGGTATTCGCGCCTGCGACGTTTGGAAGCAAGGCGTCATCGTTCTGATAAGGGAAAAAAGGTAATGTCATCAGTCAAAGTCTCGATAATCGCTCTGAACATATTACGCACTAAACATGTGGTTAGTGAGTTGGACACCTCCTCATAAGTTGCTACCGGAGATGCTTTGAGAAGCTCGATGCGTAAAGGTGGTGACAAGAGAACATCCATGAGGTCTGGTAACAAATCATGTGAATGCCAGGCGAAAGCCAAACCACAAACTGGAAATCTGTGAGCTAAATTTTACATACATGGATGATTACATACACACATGTAGCATGGCATGGCTCCCGGAAACAGCCCGGCCCGGCAAGGCTCGGCCCCCCAGTCCGTATCGTATGGCCCGGAGCTTTGCGTGGTCCCTTGACTTGGTAGGATTCTGCCTTCTTCAGAGCTCGCTACGACGCGCCAGACAGAGTTGTGTGGCAGTGGAGGTTCGAAAAATAAGACGTGATGTAAGATCACCAGGAACTGTTTTCTTGACTGTTTGTAATGACCATCCTATTTCAAGGGTTATCAGAGAGGAAAAAGCAATTCCTACTTCATCAACACAAAAATAGACTAAAATAACTGAAGTAGGATGCTTTGATTGAAAAGTATTAAAATAGACACTTTACATGACACCCATAAAGTATGAGAGAACTAGGAAATAGAGTGATACAACTACAAGAGAGAGAGAGATGATCGAATGCTACATGTTTACTGAATTCAATCGAAAAAAACCCACAACAAGATATAATGGTAAAAGGATATTTTTGCAAGAATGAAAAGAAGTCTGCATATGCGTAGATGAAGATTGTCAATTGTCAATAAAGAGATTGAATGATACAAATAGCTGTTACTGTCGGTTATACGATCCTTCATGCGGTTCTTGCACAAGTTCTGATTTGCGTAGAAGCGACAATTGGATTCCGCCGTGAGTGATGACGAAACATCAGACGGACTCTTGCGATGATTCTTTTTTTGTCTTTTTGATATTCTTACTCTTAACCAAAAAAGTTGAAAAGAAACAAGCAACTCCACAAACGATACCTAAAATATAAACCTACCAAAATATCATAAATTATGGTGATAAAGAACCTTAGAACTCTTGAAGAAACTTACCTGTTTTAAAGCTTCAGTGTAGGCATGAAGTACCCCAGGTTTCAATGAATCTGGAAGTTGTCCGATCCTCTCCAAGGAAGATCGGATAAGTGCCGCTGGTGCGTTAGGTGCATACTTTTCTAGGCTTACACCCAAAGCGTTGTTGAAGATGGTTTGGCTGTTTTTGAATGATTAAAGATGATGTCAAGAAACGAACCAACACAGAAGACTTATACTAAAAGATAAGTGAAGACTTACGCTACCGCGATACCGATGACTCCACCAATCAGTTGTCTGCAAGACGAAGAGAACAAAACCTAGCTAAGCGTTCACTCTATTGAGTTTTTAATATTTTAACCCATTCGATAAACTTACGAAAATGAAGATAGACTGGTTGCTTGTGGAATATCTTCATCTGCTACATTAGCTTGGATAGCGACCTATTTTCGAAAAAAATTGTGGTCAATCGCCTAAGCTCTGATAACATAATCACTATTTTTATTGACTACTTACAGTCACATTTTGAAGGGTAAACCCAAGTCCCCCGCCGATGAGAATTTGAAATCCGATGACTTTGGCATGACTTGAAAATTCATCTATAAAGGAGATCAGAGCGTCAATACCTACTCATATTCTCTCGAAATGAGCTTCTTGACATAGGCATACCAATGGTGTACATTAATCCTGTTCCGATTGTGAGAATCATTGAACCAAGAGCCAATGCAGGCCAGTAATAGCCAGTATGGCTGATTGCAAAACCTGCCAAAGCCGAACAGGTGACGATTGATAACACTGAGAGAGAGAACAAGAGTTTATTCAATGAGTGAGAGCGTCGAGTGAGAAGTATCATATAAAATTGAAAGAGCTTAAACATGGCGTACTGAGTGGAATCAAGTCAATACCAGACTTAGTGGCTGAGGCATGTTGGACTACTTGAAAGTAAATTGGAAGAAAGTCTAGAGATCCATTTAAACTTTATTCAGTATTGCTCTGAAAGCTTGCGAACATAATATTCGAGCACTCACAAACTACGCTAAGCACTTTATGCAAAACGTCAAGATAAATTCAGTAATCATATATTGCGTGCCATAGTCCAAGCAAAATGAGAGAGAAACTAACTGGATAATTTGATGAGAAGAGCTTGTAAACAAGCTCCAACTCTATAGAAGATTAAGGAAAAGTCACAAGATCAGAAATCCAATTCACAAAAAAAAGAAAAGAATAGCTTACTGAGTTCTATTTCTGAATAATCTAAAAGGTAAAAGTCCTCTTCCATTCCTTGCATCAACCCCTTTCCATTCCCATAATAAGAAAGCTACAAGCATTACACCAAAACCACAGAATGTTCCAATCACCACACCACTATTCCAGGGGTATTTATTACCACCCCATTGTAATGGAAGCACTAAAAGGATGATTACTAAAAGAAATTAAATCAAAACAATTTAAGTTTTAAAAGATATGAAACATGTCTTCGAAAATGTAAGGATCCATAAAAAATACTTACGTCCAACCATTAAGAATGCTCCGACAAAATCTAAGCTACCTAGTTTATGAAGAGCACTATGGTGAGGTGGAATCCATCTTCCGAAAGTGATCGAGTTCCATCTACGATCCACCAATTCAAGAAGTTTGTCGGTCAACTTTGAAGCAGGTGAATCAGGTATGACAAGCAGTACTGAGATGACTGTGATGGCACCACAAGGTAAGTTGATCCACTGTTGCAGAGTATTGAGATCAAATAAGATAAAAAACATGTCAGAAAATTCAAAAGTAACTAAAAAATCTTCATAGGCTTAAGATGAGAACTTTATAAAATAATCATGTCTTACAAAACACCATCTCCAGCTCAAACGGTCAGTAAGAGCCCCACCCAGAAGTGGTCCAACAACAGAAGAAGTAGCAAAGACAGCACCAAAGCTACCAAGCAACTTGGGTCGATCTTGAAGCTCTGTAATATCTGCAATTATACTGAGACATGAAATTAAGATTCCACCTGCTCCTAAACCAGAGACAGCTCGACCGATGATTAAAGAGATAAGATTGGGTGATACAGCGCAAATTAGTGAGCCCAGTTCAAAAATGAAGATCGCTGCTACAAAAATCCAACGTCGATTGTAGGTGATTAATAATTGTGCATAGAGTAAGAGAAATGAGACTTGAGTGATAAGCTAAAAAAGAACATACATAGTATTTGATGATCAGCTTCCGTTTCAGATATGTATTTTAGAAAATTTGCGAAAACGTACATAGCCACTTGCAATCCATCCGATTTGATCTAGAGCATCAAAGCTTGAAGCAATGACAGGCAAAGCAGGACTCAAAATAGTTTGATCCAAGGATATCAAAAAGACAGATAATAGCATTCCAACAAAAGCCAATGCTAATTTTTTTCCCCTTAGGATTGTACTCCTTGGTGCTTCTTTATCAATCTGATTTGTAGGGTCATCTTCCTTTTCATCGAGTTCCATTTGAATTTTGAGATCTGGTGAGTTTAGAGAGTCATGCAAGAATGATTTTCGTTCTTCTGTATGTGGTTGTACAGGCGTGATTGGCTCGGCAGCAATTCGATCTTGATGGGTTTTTGGGAGTAGTACTCCAACCTCGATGGAATCAGATTCGCATGGCTCGGGTGAATTTGGCTTGGGAAATGCGGTCTTTCCGTTGTATTATCAATTGGTCATTCAATCAAGGAAGTCTGTCAGTCAAAAATGTAGATCTTTCTCCCAAGAATGATCGGAAGGTTACGCACAGGAGGAGTTGATACTGTCGGGTCAGACATTGGTCTGAAAGTGTATCAAGAGAGTTAGTTTATGGAAGTACGCGCTTTCCAAGTATGAGCGGAGTGGGTTGAGAGAGAGTCAAGGTATGATAAGGTAAAAATCCTGGAGGCTCAAGAATATCTGCTGGCTGGATACGTTTATAGATATGTGAGGTACGGTAGTTGAAATTCTGTTGGTCGGAGATTAGAATCAGTCCTTGTTGTTGGTAAGTCCCTCCGGAGACGAGCTTGGGCCGTCAAGAGGCTGTAGCTTGGAATGAACGATCGACTCACTTCACAGCAACTGGCTGGTTGTCTGATGGACCGAAGCGCTCAAGCTGATTAAGGCCAAGTGGTTGAAGTGGAAACCCTTTCAGATCCTCGGGAGGGAATATGTTCTCTGATAATGATTGCTGATTGGAATTTGATGCTAATAATCTAACACCTCAACTAAAGGTCAAAAGTAAATATAGGAAAACTAGACGTAAAAAGTCAAACATTAGTCACTGGTTTACCATTTCGAATATGGTCAAAAATTAGCGCACTAGCGTTATGAAAACTAAAGATGTGAAACAATTTCAGGTCTAATTAGACTGACTTGAACCCGATTGCAACGAATAAGATGGTCAGGCTCAGCATTTGGTGAAATGCGATTATTCACACCTTTCCAGGGAAAATTTTATTTCAACACCACAATGCCAATCCTAGCGATCGATCTCGTTTGACGTTTTATGCAGTCACAGCCTCAACTTCTCAAATTCTGACCTCACTCAGGAACAGGACTTGATACGTCGGAGATTCAGATTTTAACTTATCATCCTCGCGGCAGTATTGCGTACGATCATTCCAGGTGATCTTATCCTGCGGCCAGGACTAAAGAGCGGTTTTAAAGCTTCCGAGTACAACCTTAGATGCCGCACGTTTAGACCGACTTGCAAAGGCTCTTAGAATACCAAGTATCCGTGACATAGCTTTCCTTTATATTTCATGGCTTTAAGTGCTTTTAGAGCCACAAAGCTACTGAGGGTGATATTTGAACATGGACGAGATGCCAACCGGAAAGTCAATTGTGTGGTATTGCAAACCACTCACTTGCATTATTTAGCATATATTCGGATTCCAGCTCGAGACGCAAAGTTGACACCAGTCTAGTGTCTGTTGGAATGCCAGCGCGCCAATCATCTCCACTTCAACACGTTATGAGCCATAGCTCCAAACTTAACTAAGTCTACTCGCTTAATGTACCGGAACCTACCACTAAAAGGTGATTGTGCTTGCCAACACCGAACTCAGCACTGATTTAAGTTCCCCTGTATGCTGAAGCTAGCCAAAGAAACAGGTGGAACTTATTCAAGTTAGGTTTCAGCCCAGGCCCCTTCAATGATTCCCATTATTTCAGACTTGCCAGAGTCTGATGGCTTGATAAGAGTCATCTCCCATGTTGGTGAGTCTGACGGCTTGAATGATACTCAGCGTGCTCAGCGTGTCAACATCATGAACCTCTTTGGTGGCTAGCTTGACACAAACCCCACCAACCGCAGAGACTTCCCCTGCCGCAATCTGCGAAGGATGGTCGTGGTTTGAGGAGGGAGTTTGTTAAGTTAGATTTGGTGGTGATGAAGCTTGAAAGGTTGTAAGTTTAAAAAGCTGGACAGTACAGGCAGATGTTAAATTGTCTTGAAATGTAGACTTTGATAGGCAAGTTCTGAGATTCCAAGTCTCAAATGGTCATATTTCGGAGTAACAAGATATCATGTGTTTAAAACAAATTGATGAATGTTGTTGAACACCCACGCGAGGGACTTCATTGAGTTGATGGATATCTGCGGGTGGTTTCGAGACTGGAGTGGTGATTTATTTCTGTGAAGTGAATAAATTTTGATTTAAGAATTCAAGTGGGTGTCAATATTTACCACTTTCATTTTCCTGATTTCCTTTTCAACTTCAGCACAAATGCCCTCAGCTCCTTGGCAGCCTTACTCCAGTACTTTCTTGGGCGATGTCTCTTCAATTCTCTTCGATCCATACGCCGACTTACTCTGGACCGGGTCATCTATCGGCACCGTCGTTTCTCATTTCCTTCCAAATGGCGTGGGTGGCTCAAACGACGAGTCAAAGTGTCTGAATCGCTACACCTCATTCAAGTCTCACTCTAATCGAACTCCAACTCGTCAGCTCTTGATCTCTGAACGAGCGGTTCTTAGCTTAGGAGAAAGCTCTGTGAAATCCACCAGTCGCAGAGGCTTACCTCATTGGTTTTCACAGTTAGCTTCACTTGCTCATCCTCGTCTCCTCCTTAACTGACATCTTTTCTCATTCTTCACAGGCATGCTCAAGATGCCCAATCCATGGCTTTTAGTAGTACGAAATCAAACGAGCTGGTCATCGCTGGATCGAAGCCTGAACTTATCACCATCAACACTGCCAATGGGGCTTTGATTCGCAAGCTAGACATCACCCCTACCGCACCGGGCCCATCCACTGCGTTCAGTGGGCTCCATGATCCTACTTACTTTCCACCTATCACTCATATAAGGCGTTCTCAAAATCTGGTGGCGTGTGGTGCTAGATCTGGTGTGGTTACCCTGCGTGATCCCAACACCCTCAAGGAAGAACATTCTATGATGGCACATTACGCTGGACTTGAACAAATGGAAACCGAAGGCAATTATCTTGTCACTTGTGGACTTTCTCTCAAGTTAAACAATCCTTTCAAAGTCACTCATTCGTATTGGTCACCGACACTGACCCGATCATCGTTTTCGTATCCGAAACAAACAGGCAAGGTCACCCAGTGCGAGACCCCCTTGTCAAAGTCTTCGACGTCCGTGCTCTACGTCCTCTACCCCCGATCACGTTCCCTTCCATTCCGTCATTGATACGATTTCATCCCCGCATGTCCTCAACGCTCTTCATAGCTTCCTCACTTGGTCAACTTCAAATTCTTGACATCATGAACCCCATTCCCGCCAACTCATTCTTTCAGCTCGATTGTGGGAGCTATATCACAGACCTGTGTATTGCGGGAACAGGCGAAGGTCTTGCATATGTGGACGCTGACAGCGTTGTCCACCTTTGGACTACTGGTGCTGCTTCAAATGTCCCTCACGGGCCAATGAAATGGAGTAGAGCCACTCAGCCAGTAGAGCTTCCAGACGAACCATCTGAACCGAATGACTCCCTGTTCGACTGGGCTACGGACGATACACCACTCAGTACTATCGGAATGCCATTCTACTCGTCCGAGTTACTCTCAGTCATACCGGTTCAAAACTACATCACACCGTATTCCCCCCTTTTCCAAGCTCGACCCAGTATCGAGCCCGATCTACTTTCGGCTGTTCATCAACGCCAACAGCAACAGCTTCACCAACATCATCTTCATTCTCCATATCAATATTCTCCATCTGTGAATCCTGTCTATAATACAAACGGTAGAACAGAGTTTGAAAAAGTATGCTATCTGCCTCATTCGAAGAAGTCCAAACGCTATCAAGCTAGCCTACCTACTTTCTCGTCTGGAGCCGTCTCGGCCCATTCAGTTGCTGGGAGAATCATTCCTGGAGTGGGCAAAGGGCCTTCCACCGACACCCGCCGTCGGCTTAGTATCCCTCTCTTTAGGAGCGAGAAAGAAAAGGAAAAGGAAAAACGAATGATACAAGGCCGAAAGCGAAGGGAAAGCGCTGAGGGAATATTGGAGGAAGAGACTCTCTCGGCTGGACTCCCTCTTGAAGATTTCGAGGACATGCCTAAGTGGTACCGCCAGGTCGAGATCAAGTACAGCAAGTTTGGGATTGAAGACTTTGACTTTGGGTGGGCTCTTCTCCTTTCCTCACCACCTTATCTAGCCATCGCATCCTTTGATCGGTAGCGCAATCAGTGGACTGATTGAATGTCAGAGGTTCTCTTACTGCACAGGTTCTACAATCGTACAAAATATAGTGGATTGGAGACACACATAGTCAACTCGTACACAAATTCTCTCTTACAGGTCTTATACCACACTCTTCCTATCCGGCATCTTGCCCAGTCGCACATCACACTTACCTGTAGCGGCACCAGTTGCATGTTATGCGAGCTTGGCTTTCTCTTCAAGATGATGGACGATGCAAAAGGTGTAAATTGTCAGACTACCAACTTTTCGCGCGCCTTCTCTATCAATCCTCGTGCTATCGCTCTTGCCTTGATGGATCATCACCACCAGGATTTCTTTCTCCATCGTCCTCTTTCCGATTCCCAGTCACTTACCTCGAGCCCCAACAACCCACATCGGTCGTATTCAAGTCTCATACAATTATGTCATCATTTCTTACTTGAGCAGATGACAGACGATGCGCGTCAACAACCAGGTCTCGGTATCACTGATCCAGTAGCCGTGATATACGCCACTAATTGGCGGACAGAGCAAGTATGCCCTACGTGTCAACATTCTTCAGCGCGTCCCACTGTTGCAAAAGTTGTCGAATTGGTCTACCCACGTCGAGCATTATCAAACGAATCGCCTCCTGGCTCTGATTTATGTACCATCCTGCGACATTCATTGGCTCGCGAAACTACTGCCAAGGCGGCCTGTTCTCATTGCAGTCAACACAGTCATCAGCGTTGGCGACGCGTATTTGATAGTCAGACTTGCGTTGAGGGACGCGAGGGACTGCCGGCGATACTAGCACTTCATGCGGGTGTGACATCAGTCGAGCAGCTAGATTTTTGGCTGGATAGCAAGCAGCAACACTCGCATCGATTCCTGCAACCTGAAATCTCGATTGCGACAAGAGCTGGGACGGCTGAACTCATTATCGGGGATGATTATCCAGTGCCTGCACCTGCAGATGGCGTTCGATACGAACTATGTTCAATGGTCTTGCAGATCGAGGCAGAAGATGAAGGACCACACCTCGTGGCACTTGTCAAGGTCGCAGACGGTGGGGGGTGGCATCTGTTTAATGATTTTCTGGTCCGAAAAATCAGTGAAGAGGAGGCTTTGGGGTTCCCTGCAGCTTGGAAGGTCAGTTAGGAAGTCTATATCAACCCCACTTATCGCAATCAGTTTGACAACCTGTCGATCTTTGTTGCAGATCCCTGCTGTTCTGTACTATCGGCGGAAAGATTTAGACAAGGCTCTCGATTTCAGTATGCTGCCTACCAAGATGGATCGCTCGATCTTACTTGAAGATATCAATGTATCTGAGTAAGTCGATCTGCAACATTTCACGGAATCTCCTTGCTCATCTTGATGGTCGAAATTTCCCTTGATCAGACGACGAGACGCGACCAAGATTCGGCATCAAGTATTGACTGAAGATGAACTCCCCGAGAAAGGCACGCTGGTGGCGATTGATGCGGAGTTTGTGTCACTTCAAGAAGTAAGATTTCATCGCACGTAAACTCTTTTCCCATATGGTGTACACTGAAGTTGCTTTATCGCGTCTCGGATAATCTTTTTTTGGGGGACTGAAGGAGGAAGTGGACTATAGATCAGATGGAACGCGAATTGTGCGACGACCAAGCCGTATGACGCTAGCGAGAGTATCGGTACTTCGTGGAGAAGGAGTCAAGACAGGTGTACCTTTTATCGATGATCATATTCAAACCTCTGAGCCCATCACTGATTATCTCACTGAGTATTCCGGAATTCGACGTTTGTGATTTTAAAGTCTGTTGACCGTCTAAGGATATAACTGATTGACTCTCTTTGAGATCTTTGTAGCGGGAGACCTCGATCATCGTTTATCACCTCATACGCTTGTACCACTGAAGGTGGCTTACAAAAAGTTGCGGCTACTTGTGGATCTAGGGTGTACTTTTATTGGCCATGGGCTTTCGAAAGATTTCCGGATCATCAGTTGAGTTGCATTGACATTCCCAAAGCCGTCTGTGATGACGAGGTCAGATCTATTGTTTTTGTTCCTTCACTCAATGATTCACATTCGGAACCTAGATATACATGTTCCACCGTCACAAATTATCGATACAGTCGACCTCTATTATATTCCAAGTCGACAACGTCGACTTTCACTTAGATTATTATCTTTCTTAATCTTAAAACATGATATACAAAACGCTGGTACACATGATTCTATTGAAGATGCTAGAACTGCTTTACAATTATATGAATTTTATCGACAATTGGCTAATGAAGGTGGATGGGATGAAGAACTTGAAGATGTTTATAGAAAAGGAAAAGCAATGGTAAACCAAGTTTGAATGATCATGAGATAAACTTATAACTGACTTGATCTGACTTTGATTGATTATTAGGGTTGGAAAGTGGTAGCGGCTGTTCCATCTACACCGATGATCAGTATAGGGAAATGATCATATCCTTCAACACAATCAGTTTCACTATACCTGTCAAATTGTAAAGTCATGACGGGATATCTCCATTAGCTTGCATATAGACATTAGTTTTAGATTTCAGATCAATTTTGGTGACATGTTCTCAAAGGATGATTTGGCAACCTGTTGTATATGTACGTAGATGTGTATGTATGATATGGATTATTGAAACGATTCTTTGAGATAAATTGAACATTCAACACCTGAAGCACACAACAGCAGTAAGGTTTCACATATCATCACATAATGGTAGGGTCTTTGTGCGATGATTGGTTAGAAGGTACTTTTGGTGAGGAAACTGAGTTTGTGTGGTGTCGTGTAGAGTGGGGCCAAAATAAGCACACCAAACATAATTTGATATTGGAGTGGTTTGATTGCATAGCTTCCTCAGAACGACGGTGTCACAAGTTATGAGATGTTAAGGCAATTTGGCAAGGTATGATAATTTCCTGTATGGGTTCAAAAATTGGGCAAAAGATGAAATTTATTAGACCAGAGATGGTATTGATGTCTAAAGGACAATGATATATGATCAAAAATAATAATAAAAAGATATACAGATTCGAAGACGGACATAATAATTGACCAAAAGGGATGGAAAAAACGAAAAAATGTGAACATCATATGACGTAAAGGTTTCTGAGATAAAAAAATAAGGAAGAAAGATTGAAAAAAAATCTCATGTTGAAACTGAACCACGAGCTCTTAAGCTATCTACTAGTTGCATCTTTTGATCCCTTAAAGTAGTTTGAGTGGTGTGATGAGTAGTTTTCAATTCTAATTTAGCTTTTGCCTTTTCTAAATCAAGTACAGCTTTTTCATGTTTAGCTTGAACAGAGAGTAATTTCTTATTCGTCTCTAATCAAGACCGAAAAAGATAAACAAACGTTCGGGGTCAATTAATCAACTCAAGAGAATTTAAGTATGAAAAGATAGGCTTACTGAATTCCTTTACTAAAGCTTTATCTAAAACTCTTTTAGCTTTGATTTCTTCTTTTGCAGCTTTTTGTTCAGCTTTGGTGGCCGAATTCCCGTCTTTGATAGCATGTTTGATTTTCTTTTCTTCTGCTTTAGCTTCTTTGATTAATACTTTATTATATGCTCTGTCATTCTTTAATGCTGCTTTAGAAGCTGGGCTTTGTGGTTCCATGGGTGATGCCTATAGGATAGTTTAGGCTTTTTGTCAGTGAAATTGGAGAGATATTGGGTTTGGTTGAGTGTTTGCTTACGGGTTCTGGTGGCGCATTATCAGGTACGACGATTGCGGGTAATGGCGGAGATGTGGACATCTTGGGTTGAAAATTGAGGAAAAGGTTGAGTGCGATTTGATTTAATTGTTTGAGCAAATGCAACAAAGACAATAAAATAGTGTGTTTAATGTATCGTGGGGAGACTTGAGGTCGACTAGTGCTTCCCTTTTTGAAGGGTATATACCACGTGAGAGTCAAGATTGGTGAAGTTTTTCAAGGGTGACCCAAAATGGTTTCGCGATGTCAAATACATTCAAAAAAAGCCATTTATCGATGGTCATTGAAGGTCGCTTTTGGTCAGATTGCATTAAAATTAGGAAAATTCTAACCAGCCCGGTGTTGATCCCTCTGACCGCCCGGTATCAGCTTGCTATCCCACATCCGGACGGTCTTGAGCCTCATTTCAGCTGTATGGTAAAATCAGTCTAGCTCTGATGTCTCGGTTTTACATCCGAAATCGAGAATTTTCTTCACTTCAAAACTCATAAAAGAATTTCTTTAAACCAAACTGGTTCAATTTCACATCTTCAACTTGAAAGAATGAGTGATCTAGAACTGATAAACATTCTAGCTTTTATTGTGAAATATTGAATTGAACGTCAAAGATATTTGCGTGAACTGATCCAAGTTAAAGAAATCAATCTTCTTTACTTAGGCCTATCATTATATTGGACGCGTTAGGAAGGAATTTCTTGTGAGAGGTTTGAGATTGTCCAAGTCGAAAAGTTGGCTCACATGCTCTCAGGCGGAGGGCGCGGACGTGGCCACTCGCTGAAGACTCTGTTACGCTGACCCCAGGTGATTATGAAGGTCTAACCCATCGATTCGACGGCTTATACTAGCTTATACCGTTGATAATCTGTTGAAGTCAAAGGAAATAGCGCGGTGTTACTTTGACACATTTCGGACTGATGCTGAGCCACTTCTCGACTTTGACCAACTGGCGCTAAACAAATGAAGTGATCGAACAAAAAATTGAACGGGGTCAAAGTTCGATTCGAACACGATCTCCTCTAACTTGAGACTTGCAAAATTACATGAGGGGCGGAAATATTTTGTTCTAGAATCAACTCGAAGGGTTTCTCTCGAAGGCGAGCCGGAATCTTCGGCCGCAATCCGGATACAAATCACGGTCTTCGTGGTGTGCAATTCAAAGTCCAATCGTACCTCGGATTTTTCGATGACTCTCCAAGGCACGAGAGACGCTATAGTGTGATTATTTGTAATTTTGGTGTGATGGGTTTTCAAATCGTAGAAGAAAACTTGACCACCCCTCCCACCAAAAAACATGTTATGCCCCACAACCAAATTATCAGAGATGAGCCCCCTGCTTCTTGGGAAGAGATTCCCCTCTTCATAATTCTCAAAAAAAATGTGCCAAAAGTTGTCCTTGAGAGGATAACTTCCTCTCCTCTCTCAAGATTTGGACAGTTGCATTGGTACACAGCCCTGTAAAATCATCGAGAATTAGGCATATCACCTGTTTCGTCTCAAAGAAAAAGAATGTGATTTGAGTTTTCAATCGAAGGATGTCTTTCAAGAAAGCTATCTTTTTTCATGAAGGTCTAGATGCTTCTATACATCCGGCGTGCCTCGTACTCGTGTAGGTCATCCTCGGAGGACCTAACACCGTACTCTAATTCTGACCGTTGGGTGGGGTTACGTGGCGATGACTGTGCACAACGTTGCTGTGAGGATCCATACTCAAGCTGAATCTCGGTTTGACAAATTCCGGCACCGGGGTCACAAGTAACATGCTGAGTCAGTGAGCCTGCCAGATCAAACGCCATCGAATACCTTACATAATTTGGGTTTGTCTCTAAAAATACATATCCCTTTCCTGAGAACTTTAGAAAAGTCGGATTGTGTATATAAGGGCTCGAGTAAGATGCTGATCATTTATTCGCCACCAAACTGACAAAGTCAAACCTGATATTTGATTGTTTCGATAAAATCTGATATTTTTATTGTATCCAGCAAGCCACACCTACAAAAGTAAAGCCTAGGTAAATTCCCTTTGACTTCCTACGTGCAGGGTTTGAGGGTTTTACTTTGACTTCTGACCTTGAGTTGGGTTGGGGTGTTGGATTGATTATAGTTCAGTTAAGCGATCAAGTATCTCTCTTGAAAGTTGAGGATCAGTGAGCCTTCACAGGGTTGCCACCCCAACTACTAATCCTTAATCAGATTGGGCTCTTCGATCGATCAATCGACAAGTCATTCACCGTAAAACTCAAAGTGAGTCGGTCGTCCATCTTAGCTGCATCCTTTTGACGGCCAAAAACCATCTGCGGAGGAACTTACCAACAAGAAAAACTGGTTCTCTAATCTCCGCCCAGTAAACTTTTTTCCCGCATAAATAAAGCTCTTACAACCCACCAGATCCGAAGCATTATACTTTTTGAGCCCCTACGCAGTCACCTTGAAAAGCCTTTTACCAACTGCCTCTTTTCACCCCCCTTCAGATTTATGTCTAACCCTACAGTCTCAACCCCGGTTGTACGTGACCTTTCGATTGTTTGTTGCGAAGTGATTTCGTAGTGGACCGATGATCACTTGTAACTAACATCCTTTCTGAATGGAATCATTATTTGAAAAATTCGCAGACTCCACAGCCGGAAACTCGACCCATATCAGGTGACTCCAATACCATTGAGGTTGGAGTACCACAAACACCACAGACACCTAATAGCCCTCATGATCGAAATGTGATCACTCCTGAAAGACTAGCGGCAGAGGAACGAGAGTTGTTCTTGAATCAATCTTTCAATTCACCAGTTCTTAAGACCAAATTGGAAACTGATGAAAAGGAAGATGAACTCGTGGATCCAGTTGATACAGTCGTCCCAAAGAGTACAATCCTAGCAGGAAAAAGATTAGCATTGGCCTTTGTTGGAATGCTTTTGTCTGTACTTTTGATCTCATTAGATCAAACTATCTTGAGTCCTGCTTTGCCTACCATTGCTTCAAATTTTCATGCTCTGGATCAAATCGGATGGATTGCTAGTGCCTATGTTAGTTGTAAATTTTTTTTCCAATCATCCAAAAAAGAAATTCAGACTGATCTGTTGTCTTGGTTGCTTTAGCTTATCACTCAAGTCTCATTTCTATTACTCTATGCGCAATTATTAGTGACATATAATCGTCGTTGGGTGTTTATAGTAGCGATTATGATTTTCGAACTAGGTTCACTAATTTGCGCTTTATCACCTAATGTGATTGCTTTAATTGTCGGTAGAGCTGTCTCTGGTATGGGTGCAGCTGGAATCTTCATTTCTTGTTTGAGTATCATTGCAGATATCACAGAACTTCAAGATAGACCTAAGTTACTGGGTAGCTTTGGCGCTGTCTTTGCTGCTGCTTCTGTTATTGGCCCACTTCTTGGTGGTGCTCTTACAGATCATTTGAGCTGGAGATGGTGTTTTGTAAGACATCTTTCTTAACTTATCATCTTGAGATTCAAAAGAGTTTTCTAATAAACGGTTTTTTTTGATTTGATTTCATATCATTTTTCTGAAACAGTGGATCAATTTACCTTGTGGAGCTATCACTATCTTTTCAATCTTTCTTGTGATACCTAATACACCTGCTCGACCTTTATCAGGCAAACTTGTTGAACTAGTGGATCGTAGATGGAATTCAATCACTTTCGGAAAATGGATTCCAGCTCATGATAGTGTACTTCATAAACTAGGTAGTTTAGATATTGTGGGTGCATTCTTAATGGTAGGACGTAAGTACTCTTTCTGTATACTCATACTTTTCAACACGTCTTGAGACTTGGTTTGTTTTTAGTTATCATATTGTTGGTTCTTCCATTACAATGGGGTGGTAATAAATACCCTTGGAAAAGTGGGGTGATAATTGGAACGTTTTGTGGTTTTGGTGTCATGCTCGGTGCTTTCTTGTTATGGGAATGGAAAGGAGTTGACGCAAGGAATGGAAGAGGACTTTTGTCTTTTAAATTATTAAGGAATCGAACTCAGTCAGTTTTTTCTTCTTTTATTTTGGTATGAATTGAATTTTTGACATTGTGATGATCGTTCAATTTTTTCTCTTACAGAGTGGGAGCTTGTTTGCAAGCTTTTTTCATTAAATTGTCCAGTTAGTTTTTCTCCATGATAACCTTTTGATTATGACACAAAACATACTTACTGAATTAATCTTGACATTTTACAAATAGTGCTCAGCGTAGTTTGTGAGTAGATACTTCAGTTTTATGCTTACAAAATTTCAAAGCTTTACTGAACAAAAAATTCAAAAAATGGATGTCTAGACTTTCTTCCAATTTACTTTCAAGTAATTCAACATGCTTCAGCCACCAAATCTGGTATTGACTTACTACCACTTAGTATGTCATTTAATAGCTCTCTTTCAGTTTCCTTGATACCTTTCCCGCTCAACTTGGCCACTGATCAAATACATTTGTATTCTGAATCTCAGTGTTAACAATCGTTGTTTCGGCAGCCGCAATCGGGTTTCTAATCAGTCACACTGGTTACTACTGGCCTGCATTGATAGTTGGTTCAGTGATTCTCACAGTTGGAACGGGACTTCTATACACCCTTGGTATGTCTATGTTTTAAATCTGTCCATTTCATATCAAGTGAGAAAACGACATTGACTTACGCTCGGATGTCTTGTATAGATGAATTTTCTAGTAATGCGAAAATCAGCGGATTTCAAGTGATGGTAGGGGCAGGTCTTGGTCTTGTCCTTCAAAATGTGGTTGTGAGTAGTTATATGAGCTTTAGGTAATGTAGTAGTTAAAACCTTTCCCACTGACCATAATAACTTCTTCAAAAATAGGTCGCCATTCAAGCTAATGTAGAAGATGAAGATATTCCACAAGCCACCAGTCTATCTTCTTTTGCGTGAGTATTCCAACAAGTCAAAGGACTCAGAAGATTACCAAACATAGTGAATGCTCAGCTGACTTTGTTCCTATTTGCCTTGAAGACAACTGATTGGTGGAGTCATTGGTATCGCAGTAGCGTAAGTCTTCATTTTTACTATTATGAATGAATCTACTGTGTGAGTTCTTCTGTTGACATCGCTTTTGAACCTTTATGAACAGTCAAACTATCTTTGGTAACGCATTGAGTGAAAACCTGCAAAAATTCGCACCTGAAGCACCGGCTGCACTTATCCGATCCTCTATACAGAGCATTGCACAACTTTCGGATTCAGTGAAACCTGGTGTAATCCATTCCTATACTTTAGCTTTAAGACAGGTTAGTTTCTTTGAAAGTTTCTTTTGAAAAATGAAAACAAAAAGTTGATCATGAGTTATGTATGATTTCTCTTCATTTTCTTAGGTTTATATTTTAGGTATCGTTTGTGGAGTGGCTTCTTTCTTTTCTGCATTCTTAGTTACCAATAAGAATATCAAAAAGGATAAAGAACAATCAAAAAATCAAGCACATGAAATGTGTGTTTGATTTGATAAATCATCTTCCTTTAAAATTTTGATGATGATGAATGAAAAAAAAAGCAAAATGTAATCAAAATGTATTCATTGGTTTTCAAAACCTATCTGTATTATTCAATCTCCTAATTTCAGATTAATAACCTCCATCTTTCATTGACAATTTCTTTTTCTCATCAATCTCATGATTTTTTCTCTCGGTTATACGTGTTTCAAAATCTCTTTTCTATGGCTTGCATAATCTGGGTGGGTTTCTTGTGGTTTGTATAATGTATTACTTGGAAATGGTATAATTAAACTTACATCAGAATGTATAAAAAATACTAAACCTGATGTTTGGTGCGAAACCCAAGGCGTAAGCCAAGGGGATAAAATTACATAAATGACAGCACGACCTGGGGTGGCTAGAGGCCCTAAATACTATAAAATCAGATAAAACAATAAACCAGAAAACAAAAAGAAAAATATAACAATTTGAAACAAATAGAAAGACAAAAACAATAGCAAAACACTAGAAAAAATAAACGCATAATAAAAAATGTAATAATAAAATGTAGAATAAAACAAATTCATTACAGCTTTTTTTAAAGATAAAAAATGTTTAAAAGGAAAATATTGAGAAAAAAAGAAAAGAACTAAACTGAAATCACACAAAGAAAAATAGAAAAAATTTTCGAATAAAAAAGAAATAGGGATAAATGGGAGGGAGGGACGAAAAAGATAATAAACTTGATAATGAGAAGGTAAAAAGGTGATATAGAAAAAATCAGGAAGTGGCGACGGTAAACAGCAATGGGAAAGTTGGAAATGAAGTGGTCAACAGCCAATGATGTCATCACTGTTGAGTAAAGATATAGTAGAAATCCGGCCCGTCAGTATACATATAATACTCGTCCAACTTTCCCATTCCCCTGTGTTAATAACAAGTTACCAACATCGAGAAATGGTATAATTAAACTTACATCAGAATGTATAAAAAATACTAAACCTGATGTTTGGTGCGAAACCCAAGGCGTAAGCCAAGGGGATAAAATTACATAAATGACAGCACGACCTCTCCGCCCGCCTAACAGCGTACCAAAAGAGTGGTGAAGAAGGAGAGGGAGAGAAACAATTGTTAGTAAAAATCTTAAGCTGATATGTTCGAACCGGAGAAACAAAGAAAGAAAAGAAGACAAATATATTTTTTCTTTCTTTCTTATATCTTCAACATCTTCTTATTAAAAAGAAAAAACTTGGCTGAGTCTCAAATAGACAAGACAAAAATGCCATTAACCCAATTAAAAAGAAAAAGATCATTGAGCAAATGCAAGGCATCATGCCATTAACTAAAAAAGAGCCGAATAAAGGCGAAAACCTATTGACCAGTTCTAAAAGAATACAAACCAAACACTTACTTATTTAAAAACAACCTTTGAACCCACATGAGAAACATGTCCAATGACATGATTTTGATTCTCCGGTAACCGGAGAGCAGCGTGACCTCGAACGTAAATTAAAAAAGCGTCCGAGGACCAACGTCCTGCGCTTTTAATATAATCCATCGTGGCGCCAGCCTGCGCAAGAGCAGTAGCACCACCAGAACGTAACGAGTGACCGGAAAAAGAGTTGTCGAAATAAAGGTGGAATTTATTGAGGAACCAAGAGCGAGAAGGCGGAAGACCTTCTGAAGTAATGAATAATTCTGACGAAGAAATAAAGTTTGTGTCTCGAGAGCGAAGATAAGATTTGATAAGTTTGATTGGACAAGCGGTCGTATTTTCAAAATGTTGGATGATAACTGGAGACCCAAGGCACGACGTGTCGCTTTTAGAGTAGGGAAGATGATATTGAATGAATTTTCGACATTCTGAAAATTGAAGAGAACAACGTAAAATAATTTTTCTTTCATCCAGAAGTTTATTAGAGTCTGGAACGGTAAGTTCCCCCAGCCTATGAAGACCCCCAAAACCAATACCTAGCATAGCAAGAAACAATTTGTCATCATGAGATGATGAAGACTTTTTGATAACCTCTTCAATTTGAATCAAAGATAAAGCTTTCTTTCTTGTGACCGGTTTTGAGAAGTTTTTCAAACAATGTTTCATAGTGTCGATGACGTCTTGATGTCTTGTTTCACAACGGACCAGCGGAAAATTTAATTTAAAAATATGAGCTATACCAACTAAATAGGCTTGAACTGATCTTGGAGAGATGATGCGGCTAGAATAAGAGACGAAATCACATAAATTTGAAGAATTCGGAACACAGAATAGATTAAATTTCTTGCAAAAGTTAGCAAAACTTTTAAAACCCGATTTATATTTGGCTAAAGAAACTTTTGAAATAGTCGAACGTCGGTCTTCATTAGAAAGGATTCTTAAATCATCCAAGGAGATGTTCAAGACAGCTTTCTTCTTTTTGGATTTACCCATGAAGTAGAACCAGAATAAAAATTGTTGACGAAAAGGTTTTCTTCTGTTCCTCCAGAAGCTAAATTTGGATTGACTTGAAAGTGATGAATTGAAACCGCATTGATTTTCTTCTGTAATGCTGATAATTGAAAATTCGAGATGTTGATATCCTGACGTGATAAATTGTCAGCAGCTTCATTAAAACTTTTTGATATGTGCATAACCTTAACATCAGCTTCAGCGCCTAACAACTGAGACACACAATATCGAAACAAAGGTCTCACGATCTTATTAGGGGAATGAGAATTAAACAAATCACAGACTAATTTTGAGTCAGAGTGAATAAAGATCCGTTTTGCATTCTGCATGATCCCAAAATCAATCGCACAGATTACCCCTAATAGTTCCGCCCAATAAATGTTTCGAGTCGGAGGAGGAAGCACTGAGAAACGACCAATACGAGAACTGGGTTCCCATACACCTATACCTGACATGCAAGCATCTGAGAAAAACACTGCATCAGCATCCTTCAGCCCCCATCTTGAAGATTCGAGAAATCGAACGCCATCTGAAAGTTTGAAATAATTTAAAATCCATCTCAAATCATCTTGATTTTCTTTGTTCAAAGGAATTTGAAGATATTTTTTATACTTCCCCGCCGTCTTTTCATATAAACTCTGAAGAGCATATCTACCCCAAGGCATTGAGGTACATGCCCAAGACGCATGACCCAACAGTTCTTGCCAACCTTTCAATTGATGTTTAGGTCTCAAAACAAACTCTTCAATGACTTTAAGTAATTTCTTCTTCTTGTCTTCGTGTAAGAACATGACCATTTTATCCGCATCGACCACATGACCTATGATTTCAATAACAGGACCAAAAATCTGTTTTTTCCAAACCCATGGAATACCCAAAAAATCAAATAAGTATAACAATTTAGCCTGCGGTGAAGGAATCACATGATCTTTAAATTTAATGAGTTCATTCTTCCTACAGACTCCCCAGACATCATCCATCATGTTGTTCATTTTCTTGATGCCAAACTTGAATTCAGCTACCCAAAGAATTAACGAAAAAACACCACACCAAATATGTGGAGAGGCGGAAGAACCGAATGTAAGGTTAAAATCAATTCTCTTCTTATCTTCAATCCGCATAATTTGACGTAATTGATATTGTTTATGAAGTGGAATAATCCTAAATGCCGTTTCTACATCTGATTTCCATAATAATAAATCATCGCCATCTTCTTTCATGTCTAACATATATGGAACAAAGCTTTTCAAAGTATCATAAGTGACCGCAATGTTGTCTTTATCAATCAAGTCATTAGGAGAAGGACGGCCAGCGCTCATGTTAGAACATACGCGCATCTTTACAGAATCTTTCTTTGAAACCATTAGTAGTGGAATAACCTTCATCCCAGGAAGAAGAGTCGAAAATTCTTGTGAATATCGTCCCTTGTCGATCTCTTCTTGGCATTGACTCTTCAGAATTTCTTTGTGATCCTCACAAGAAGAATGATTCGGACCGTCTATGACTTCTGAAGATGGTAAAGATGAACTTGGCCAAAAACCAATTCGCAGACCTTTCAAAACCGAATCCACAAACGGCCTATTCGGATGGTTGATTAACATAGATTCCAAGCGATCCACGTTAATCGGAGTATTAATTTTGAATAGATAATGATATTGTTTCAATGCGAAAGCCGCATCAACATCTTCTTCTAAAGGAGGAGCATCTGGGAATGGCCTCGCGGATAAGCTTGATTCAATTGCAGGAGAACTACCACGATCATTGACCCCATCCCAAATGTAACCCCTTTTAAACTTATGAGAAGAATCTTCGCTCAAAATAAGTTTATCCGAATCACTTGTTGAACTAGTATAAACAGCAAACTGTCAGTTAAAACTAACCAAAAAACGAAAAAACCAGAATAATGAAATTGAAAATAGAGAAAACCAACCCGAAGCAAGATGGAAAATCTCCTTCAGGCTTTATGATCAACTCCTGCATGTCCGTCTCGACAACCTTTGACGTTACATCGGTGCAATCGGGGACATTTAGGACCAAGCCTGCAGAAACCGAGATTATATGCGAAACAATAAGTCTCTTCCTCCCGCATATTCCTGGTGTCCTTAACCCCCAACCCATTCTTGTACTTATACAGATGGTTATAATATAATGGAGAACTTTCCGGCTTATGATCCAGTTGAAAACGTGGGAAAGACTTCTGCTTAGAGGAACTTTGAAAAGGACGAGAACTAGTCGAAGCTTCTGGTTGATGATGTTGAATTTCGAAAGCTTTCGACATATACTTCTGATACAAAGTTGAAACCTCACGATGGTTATAGTCCCCAAATGACAGATTACCCCTTTCAGCGAAATTACGGCGGAGAGCAGCATCATAAGAAGCCACACAAGTCCAGTCTGCCTTAGTACCATCAGACATAAATAAATTCTTGATGAATTTAGAATATTCGAGGAAGTCTTGATAACAGCTTGGAAAAGCTTCTTGATAAGTTCTTTGCAAGATATCAAAGTAATAAAACCATTCTTGTGCATCCAATAATCTTTCAGATAAAGCCTTATTCTCCAAGGACAGTCTCCTATCACGACCTGCCAAGGTAAGAGGAGCTTCATATCCTTTTTGTTTAGCCAAATATTCCCCTTTGATGCGCCGAAGGTCGATATATTCTCCTTCCAAAAGTTCCTTTGATAACGTTTTTGGAAAATCAGATGGTCTAACTGATCTATTGAAACCATTAACCGCCTGAGAAAGACTACCCGCATAACCCTTTTTAGCACGAGCGAACCTGATAGCACCCGGAGTATAGGAGGCCTCTGAAAAAGGACCTGAATCGGCTCTGGAAGACCAGTCCCATTTCTTTGAATTCTTGGCTGCTGATCTATCCTCCGAGTCCTCCGAATCATTCGAATCAATGTCGGTTTTACTATCTCTAATCCTCTTAGAATTTTTCCTTTGAAGAGAAGGAGGGGAAGATTTCGATCTCTGAGACCTTCCTTCTTCACGAGCAAGTTCCGCATCCAACAAATTTCTTGCGATTTGAGCCATATCAATCTCCTTTTGGGTAAGAATATGAACCTGCGGAGATTGACTCCCTCTATTCTGATTAGACTTCCCTCTTCCAGCAATTGAATCCTCCGGAAACTTTGGATTAGAGGCCAGATCGAAGACATAAACAGGGTCTTCGTCCGATCTAACTGGCCTGGTCGGAATAGGACCTTCGTTTTTATGGACCGGACGATCATTGGATTTATCAGAGTCAATAAGTTCTGAGGCGAACTTTGACCAATTAAGGTACCAATTAGGGCTGTCGTAAGGAACGATCTCGGAATATAGAGATCGAACCTCTGCCATGGTTTTACTATTGGAACCACCCTCTTCTTCATATGCGGAAGACAGGGCAGCCAGTTTATCTGAGACCACTTTAGCGGCGTCGTAATCGAAAGAACTGACATCACTCATTTAGATTTTTAAATGATATGAAATAAAGAATTCGAATTTATTCTTTTTAAGAACCTTTTAGTTTTGCCAAAAAAGATAATAAACTTGATAATGAGAAGGTAAAAAGGTGATATAGAAAAAATCAGGAAGTGGCGACGGTAAACAGCAATGGGAAAGTTGGAAATGAAGTGGTCAACAGCCAATGATGTCATCACTGTTGAGTAAAGATATAGTAGAAATCCGGCCCGTCAGTATACATATAATACTCGTCCAACTTTCCCATTCCCCTGTGTTAATAACAAGTTACCAACATCGAATAATGGCACTTGTAATAGTGTAGAATCTTTGTGAAAAGTATAAATATCTATGGGTCGCTTGGACTTGGTATCAATTACTCCATCCTTGAGATAAATTCTTGAAATATTGATCTTATCAAATCATGGAATGGTTGAGGTACCAGCAAAATCCTCATAAGACGATTGTCATCGAGCTAATGAATCAGGTGAAGTCCTGTCATGTGTATGTATGAGCCACCGGTGGTATGAGCTTCATTTCTTCACAAGACGACGAACGTGCGTACATGGGTGTATATAGTTGAGCTTTGACTGACCTTTACAATTACGATGTATGTTATGCGTGACTTGAAAATTTGAATTGAATCGTATTGCCCACATCATTGGAATCGTGATCCAGCCATTACTGTGACAGATATACATGGGGAAACATGAGCCCACTGTATGGAGGGGAGCATACATAGACACATTCAGCGCTTTTCATCACAAGGTGGAATCCTCCACTACAATATCTTGTATGACCTTGTACATGTGCCCCTGAACGATGACGGAGGACCGCACTCAGATTGTTGTTTAAACGAGTTTGTACTGATGGCAATTTGACATCTTGGATATTCTCTGGGTGGCTTTTTGGTCGTGATGAGCGGATAAACAGTAGGAATCTTGGAACTTGGATTTATCTATGTACCAATGAGCGTTTATAGAGAGTATTAGAAGTGATATAAAACTCGATTTCTTCAGTCTCATTCTGCCCCTAAGCTTCATCTTTCCGTTCGAGAAATTCCTATAATTTTTTTTGAAAATACCTTTCGATCTGTCGATAAAGAATTCTAACCGCTCTACTCTACTCTTAACAAATTCAAATAATTTATTCTCATCATGATTTCCACTCCATTCTTCATCGCTATCTTAGCATCTTTGGTATTCTCTGCCTTCTCAACCCCGATTACACCTTCCAATTCAGATATGACTTACTCTTTTAGTAAAGATATTGATTGGTCTAATGGTACAATTTATGATTCGAAAGGAAACGTAGCTGTGAGGACTAAAATGTGTGGTGGGGTGATCACCTATATCGTTAATAACACAGCTCAAGCCTTCTTCAAAACAGTACGTATCCTTTCACTGTACTTACAAATCCCTTTCTTCTTGTTTCAATTTCCCAGTCTCGAGTCTAATTACTGAAACCAACCGATTCTTCCTAGCCCGCTCGAAACTGTGACAAGAAGGTTGTGGCTCGAGATGAGGAGAAAACTACCTTTACCTTACACTACGAATCCATCCAATACACTTTATACGCTTGGACCGTGACCCGAACTGATGGAACCAACTTCGAATGGGTTCCATACAGCCCTAGTACTGTCGGTATCAACAGTGTTGAAGGAATCGTCTCACTTTATGGTCAACCGAAGAAAGAAAGTAGTCGAATCTACTGTTAGTTGATCTTCTTTTCTTTACCTTTTAAGATCGTTGAAGCACTGGAAGAAGAATGTGACCCTCAATCGATCTTTTGTTTCTCTCTAGTGTCGCAGCATGATGGAACCAGTGGAGCTTTACCTCTTGGTGACGTATACACTTTCAAAGTTAAAGCACCCGCACCTGACAACATTTCACTCGTAAGTCATTTCAAAATCAATCACTTTTTATTATTGGTCTAAACCTGATGAATTTCTCTCTACACATGATCTCATTTTAGTGGGAAACCCTTGAACTGCTTTACTTGTTGATTGCTCGTAAGCAAGATTGCCCAAATGTGGCTTGAAGCGTTTCATGGAATTCAATCTTTTCCCATTTTTTCTTGCCTTCTTTATGTGTACTTTTTGATGTTCTCTTTGAAAGACCGATTTGAACGAAATGAAAAATGTCTCACAAGCAATATATATATATATTATGATTGTTATCTTTTTGAGAAGATGAGGCTTGTTCTCTTGAGCTAGATTGAGAGAGGATGGAAAGTGATTGTCATCTCTAGAAGATCTTAATAAATCTTTCCATCAGAGTTAGCTATCCAAAGAGGAATTTGATGATGAATTGTGTTTTTCTTACAACCTTTGTGTCTTTGAAGTTTGATGACTAGACCATCAAGATAAATCCAAAAAAAAGAAAATCAGATCAAGAATACGAAAACTTCGAGTGATAGAAATAACGAGATGAGTGAAAGAAGCATAGAACTGATCAATGGAAAAGCTGATCAGTTTACTTTGAGGGATACATTTTTAAAATACGCTTTGTACATGAAGAAAAAGTGAATCAGGAAGAAGAGAAGGAGATTGATAAAACTTAAAATTCAAACGATCAACGTATCAAAACATCAAAACATCATGTAGGTAAGATCCTGATGATGAGATAAATGAGAAAGAGTTGTATCAACTTTGATGTAAGATCCTTTCAAGCTGGTATGATCTTGATTTTCTTCAAGTGCTTTCTATGATCTGGTGAGATCCCTCAAGGTCCAGTTCGAAACTTCATCAAGTCTTCCCCAAATCAGATTCGAAATCCCAAAGGAAACCAAAAACTCAATAAACTTTGATCAAACTCAATTAATTTGACTTCTTGAAGTTCTCTAGATGGATATCTTGATTGAATGGAATGAGTGGCCAAAAATTCTAAGATCTCAAATGGACTTTTGGGTGCAAATCAGGCAGGTAAGTGTGAAGTTGAAGGTGTGATCTAAGATTCAATCGAGTTTCGAAGATTTGAATTCTTCAAGAGAGAATGATATTGAGATCAGATCATCGGATGGATCACTTACATTCATCTTTGATTGAAACGAATTCACCACCACTTCTTTCATGTCAACTTTCTTAATTCCTTCAGATGGGTTTGATTGACTTTTGTTTGAGTGAGTTCATGCTCAATGGACTGTTAACAATCGATAAGTTTGATTTTTGAGCTTTAAGAAAACTTGATTGGATGAATGGAATCGAATTGAAGATCAGATTTGAAAAGCTAGAGTGAAGAAAGGAAGAAAAAGGAAAAGGAATGGAAGAGATGAGAGTTTACCAATCCATCAAGACAGTTCTAAAGTGAACGAGTTTTTGTCCTTTTTGTTTTGATAAAGCTTGATGATGATTTTA
This sequence comes from Melampsora americana, assembly GCA_022264835.1. NCBI lineage: Eukaryota > Fungi > Basidiomycota > Pucciniomycetes > Pucciniales > Melampsoraceae > Melampsora > Melampsora americana. The sequence goes on from JAIFHY010000088.1 coordinate 186,352, forward strand.
AAAGATGATGATGATGATGATGATGATATGATGGATGATGAAAAACAATCTGTGGGGCTATAACTCTCTGGAATGGATCTTCACAAGTTAGATAGGAATCAGATAAAGGTTTCCTGATGGAGAAGTGATGGATATCATCAAAGTGTATTGAAGAGCCAATCTATTACGAATCTCAAACTCAAGTGGTCATCAAACTGTCTTGGAAATCCAGTTTTGGGTTTTAAAAAAAATTCAAAGCAAATCCAATCCAATCCAAGCTTTTCATTCTTCAATTCATTCACTCTTTTTTCAACTTTCTTTCATTCCAATCTTACTCAAACCCTCAATGACAGATTCTAACTCATTACCTATCTTACCTTCAATCTCAACTCAATCACCCATCACCATCGGAGTCTTAGCTCTTCAAGGTGCCTATGCTGAACATATCTCTCACCTAAGACGACTCGCTTCTTCCTTTCCAGCTTCGAGTACTACCACAGCAAATCAATCTAATCAACCTAATCGAAAACTTTTGAATCAATTTACAACCATTCAAGTCAAAACAGCCAAAGAATTAGAGCGATGTCATGGTTTGATCATACCTGGTGGTGAATCAACTGCCATTAGTTTGATCGCTAGTCGACAGATTGATGAGAGTGGGTTTAGTCTCTTAGATTGGTTGAAGAGTTTTGTAAAGAGTCGGAGTGTTTGGGGTACTTGTGCTGGTATGATCTTACTCTCTGATGAAGTCATTGAAGGTAGTATGAAAAAAGGCGGTCAAGAGCTCTTGGGTGGTCTACCCATCATCATCAATCGGAATCAATGGGGTAGACAAGTTGAGTGAAGGGTTGATCGATCTGTTGATGAGAAACATCTTCATCATCTTCTTCATCAATATCCTAATAATCAAATCTTGTGGTTCGTTTTGATTTGAACTCTCCTAGACAGAATCCTTTGAGCATGAATTACAAATCGATGGGATTCGAGATTCGAACCGAGCCTTTCCCGGAATCTTCATTCGAGCTCCAGTGATTCATACGATCAAATCAACTGAACAGATCAAAACTTTAACATCCGTTCCAATCTCCATCTTACCTAACTCAAATCAATTCGGTCCAGATGCTCAAACGGTGGCCATTCAAAAAGGAAGATTATTAGCTACTAGTTTTCATCCGGAATTAAGTCAAGATAGTAGATTACATGAATTTTGGCTTCTAGAATGTGTTCTTCCAAATCTTTGACACTTTGACTTCTTTCACAGGAAAGGAAAAAAGTCTACGTCTCAATTCAAATCCCATTCTTTTTTTTCTTTTGCTTCATAGTTTATCTCTATCTATATCATTCACTTAAAGCAGAAAGAGATCAATGTTCTTGATTTCTAAAAAATTCAATCCCGATCAAAAGATCTGAAACTGATCTTTAAGTTTCAAATCCGATCTATTCATGAACACCGGATTTCAAACTCCTCTTTCATCATCTATATATATATATATATGCAGAAATCCTTTTCATCTGGGTCTTTCTTTTGTCAATAGATTTTCATTTCATCAAGTCCATCTTTCTTTTATTGACTTCTTTCTTGAATTACTTCTTTCTGATGTGTCTGTTCTTTTGAAATCCGCTTTGATGATGTATCTTCAATTCCCTTATCGCTTTACCTTCCACTATTGTAGTGTACAATTCATTGTATATGCCTTAGTAGCTCAGTGGTAGAGCGTTTGCCTAGTACCTTGTCCTAGCAAAAGGTCCAGTGTTCGACTCACTGTTGAGGCATTTCTTTTGCCTTCTTTTGGCTTGTTTTAGTCCTTCGGCTTTTACCAGTAAAGGTAAGAAGTTCAAAAGGACAGCAGATCAAGAAGACTGTGGGAAAGAGATGGAGTGTGAGGAGGGTGTTGGTTGTAGGTGATTGAGTTCTCCTTTTTGATGAGAATGTTTGGAATTGTAAGATGATAGGTAACATTCACCAAAGCTTGAAGGGTCAAGACAGAAATCTTAAAGAGTGATTGAAGGATGAAATCTGATGTTAAATGAGTGTGAGATTGAAGTTATGTAGAAGAGAAGATCTTATGTAGATATATATAGGCAGATGAAGGGGAAAAGATGGATGGAGAGGAGAATTGAAAGGAAGAAGTGAATTGAGAAGGAGGTGATGATATGATCAGATCAGCTGATCCAAAAAAGATTTCAAACCTTGACCAACTAAGTCAGAAAGAAATCCAACTGATCATTTGATTTATCATTCTTGATGGACAGTGTGTCATGCTGCAAGGTCTTTGATTGGTTTGGACCATCATTTGGATCCTCTGCCATGGGCATGAGATGGTATGACTACTAATTGTGAAGGAACAGCTTTGGTGTGTTATAATCTAGATGGTGTTTGCCAAGAATGACCTCACTCCTCCTCAGGAGAAGAGGAGTTCATGCAAGCTCTATTGGTGGATTTGGATGAAGAAACCATGGTACCTGGGCCTTCAGGTGAGTTTAGTGACTGTCTATGTTACACAAGTGCTGATGCTGGTGTGTTTGGACTGGGCAACACGGAGTGATTGTGCTCTGCTTGTAGACACCTGGTGCCCACACCGTCTCCATTGGTGATATCTACTGTGGTCCCTTTGTCATCAAGTGACACGATTGCACCTAGTGACAACCACCTAGTTTGGAAAATTGCAATGCAGAACTGCAAGAATCTCTCAAGTTGTCTATCGTTCAAGAAGAAGTGAGGTTTTGTCTTTTAGGTATATATTGATTTCTGACTATAACACCCTTGGACATGTCATTCACCCCTTATTTAACCCATAGGAGTTGAATTACACCATTCAAGAGGCCAAAGATGCCAAAGAAGCAACGGTCAAAGTGGTTTCTTGAGCCACTGAGCTACGCAACAAGCATGCAATCAGGCATCAATTGGCGCCACCTTTGGCTCAAGTAGATCTGGACAAGGACAGAAGCTCCAAATCAGGTGAAAGCACCCAAAGGCCTGGCAATTTGATGCGGGCCATACACAAAATTCTAAGTCATAAGATTGTAGGTGAAGATAATGTAAATGGTCACATGATTAATGTCACCCTCAAGAGCACCCAAGCCACCAAGAAGGCAAACCAATTCATGTTAGTGGCCCTTGATCAACACTTGGAGCAAACACATATCATCAATACTCAACGCATGCAAGAGCTTGCTCATAGTCAGGCTTGCCTTGACCCGGACTCAGAGAAGGCTTGTGTGACCCTTGCCTTGAGACAGGATGAGCTGGACACTTCTTGTGCACATTACAAGAAGAAAGAGCATCAGATTGAAAACTTGAAGTCATAGTCATCTTGGTCTCTCAAATTGAGCTCAATCAAAGAATATCAACAAGACAACTTTAATCTCACTTGACAAATAATTACAAAACCATAGAATAAGTCATATATCATCAAAGATTGACCAACACATATTTTGCACTACTCATGTAGAATTACCAGTCCTACATATAAAACCAGATTTGAACTTGTAAGACCACCTAAAGAAATCAAATTTTTGGCCAGGTCAGATATCAACAGCTGCAGCCAGTTGGCAGGTAGCCAGATATGCCTCCAACGTTGAAGGTGCTGCGACCCCACCTAGCGGACTGTGACCACAACAGATTAACAGATTCTTGATGATCACCACACAGTGATAAAGGGTATTCATATTGTTGACTTAAAACCTAAGGTTGTCTACAGTATTGAACAAAACAGGATTCAATCATGTGACTCAATCACTGTGCCAAATCATATAAAAAGATGCCACTTACCTTTATACTGAGCCATGCGGAAAATATTATGCAGACAACCAAACTCATGTTCCACTGCTACCCAAGCACTTGACATGACCGTATTGAAATGAGCTTGGTCTCCATCCAGATTGCCACCTGGATAGGGTGTTAGCATCACAGCCAAATTTTGATAGTCTTGGTCACCATAAAGCATCATTTGTTGTCCTTCAAATCCTTTTGCATCACTTTCTAAGACCTTAATCAAGCCAGACATCCTCAAGATTGTGGTATTGTGGCATGAACCAATGTAGGCCTCTGTTAAATTGGCAGTGATACCAATAAAATATCCACAAAGCCTGCCATCATCTAAACCATATTATCCAAATTTGCCAAACAAACCTACTCAGGTGTCACCAGGGCCTGATGTTTCAGACTATGAACTTGTTTGTGGACATTGTAAAAAACACTCTGGTGGTATTTTGGCCATGCCATGCACCACACCATGCCTACAATAAACATAACCATTCTTAATACATCACAAGCCTTTCACAAATCAAACACTTACTCACCAATGAGGAAACCCACACAATTATCCATTGGACAATTCTTAGCCTCCACTAATGATGCAGCAAGCCATTCCAACACATCAGGTAGATAACGATGAGCATTCCAGCTTAACAATGGATCCCGGTCCTCATAAATCCATGCTTGAACCCAGCAACATATCTGACCAATTGTTGAGATATCATGTCCAAAAGTCTGAGATAGATCAAAATAACAAGAAGGTGTTGCCAAACAAGCCATGTAGATTGCAAGAGCAGTGGTACCAACCTCCTTAGCCAGATTTGGTAGTACAATCAAATTTGGAAACCGACCCCAGTGGTGAATTGTCAAGATCTCCTCAGGGTAGAATTGGGTTGTGAGTTTGCTGATGTGCGTATGCCCCAAGTGTTGACGTTGACTCAATGATTCAACAAGTCTGGGGGTGGGCTGCCTCCGAGCCGTGTGATTATTCAAACCAATTTAGGTACCACTAGACCAGCAAAACATGTGAGTTACCCAAAGCTGGAGACCTGAGTGGGAGTCCTTTTGGTTGGAATTGTTGAGATGTAAGAGATATAAATGTGAAGTGTCTATGGTTGGTCAAAGATCATTCCGAGTGGTGTAAAGTTTTGTAGTGGTATTAGAGTGGTTACCTAGGTAGCTGTGCTTGGTTGGACTGTTGGTTATGCTAGTGAGAAATGTTGTTGAACGCGCTAATGCGCTGCATTGAAGAAAGGGGTAATATGTACACTGGGGTGATAGTTATATATACTTGTCCTCTGTTTTCCTTCACAGCTTACGCTCTTGAGTATATTGTGTTGATGTATTTTTACTTTCTTCAGACTTCATTTATGTTGCAAGGTGAAATCATTCCTAAGAAAGTCTACCTGAAATGACGATGTTGTAAATTCAAATTTTAAGTAAAAAATTTATATTTCAAAATATTATTGAGCCCCTAAACTACGTATTACCAATGTTTTTCCAAATTTCTTTTACATCATAGTCCTGTTCTTAAATGTTATAAATACGCTCTTTTTCTCTCTAAAGTTTCTAAATCACTCAATCATTTTTCTCTAAAAATTCTCTCTCATATATTTCTCAGTTTTATTATAAAACGTACATTTCTCATTTTACTATTATAACTAAAAGATCACCACGACACAAAGCTCGTTGAAAGGAATCAAATTCAGGAGGAGATTTGCGGCCTAGCTTTTTGTTTAAGGTATTTAGTTATATTTAATTTAATTTATTTTCTCTTTCATAAATATCTAAATTTTTCTTTATTTATATATATATAGACATAAGTAGGAAAAACTCTATATTCCTGATTTGCATTCTTTTTCACCGATTTCAAATCAGTGTTGATCTTTGTTCTAGGTACAATACGTTTTTCTTTAAATACTTTGTCTTATTTTCAAATACTGTTTAGATTTAACTAATTCTTTGTTCTAGTTTTTGAGAAATTTAATTGTGTTTTGATTGCTACAATAAAGACTAAAAGATCCTATTCGTTTCAATTTATTTGTCTGTTAAAAATTCCTTACCACATGCTCTTCATGTTTTTCTTTGAGCTTGCAGGTAGATAACTCTTTGTATTCTTTCTTTTTATGTGTTTCAGTTTTTCTGATTTCTTTTCTCTTGACCTCTAGGTCAGTTCTATTTGTGTTGTTGTCAACAAGCCAGACGCTTAGTCTGATCAATGTGTCCTGTGCCCTCAGGTGTGTAGACTGTCAAAAAGAATCAACTTCATTTATTTGTTTGTTAAAAATTCTTTACCACATGCTCTTCACGTTTTTCTTTGAGCTTGCAGGTAGATAGCTCTTTTTATTCTTTCTTTTTATGTGTTTCAGTTTTCCGATTTCTTTTCTCTTGACCTCTAGGTCAGTTCTATTTGTGTTGTTGTTGACAAGCCAGAAGCTTAGTCTGATCAACGTGTCCTGTGTCCTCAGGCGTACTCTGTCTTTGACTAGCTTCTAGGTGTTTGATCTTTCTAAGATATGAACTGAATCTCGAGGGTCACCTAAACTTTACAGGAATGGGAGGTGGTGGTCTTCCATTTGACGAGTTCAATTGGTAATTGGTGAGAGGAACAGAAATCGAAGAAGATTTGGTGAGAGTTGGGATCCGATGCGTCGGAGGAGAAGCTCAGCATTCACACTGAGGTGTCCATTGTCGGACATCTGAATACCTGGGCATGGTTTTAAATAGTAGGTAGGTGTGTGACATCCTGTGGCATATCACTTAGACTCTAACTAACATCTTCCGCAGATCCAAAATTCAAACACCACACTCTAGAAGCGGTTTTCCTCCTCATAAGTCGCGATTACCTGACAAACGTGCGCCTGGTCTCTATTGGCTTTATCATTCTCGATGGATTTACGAACAAAGTTAATTAAACTCCAATTTGAATTTATAACTCATGAATGAATGAGATCATCACTTGATCAATTTCATTGATGGACTCTGTGTAGTAAAGGCGTGTAAGCCAACGTTGAAAGGTTTGAAGTTCGATTTGAGATTGATTGATTGATGAAATATGAGATGAGCTGTGATTTATTGAAGATCATAGCTGAATGAAGATTGTAGGAAGTGATCTCATCAATCCAACTCATGACGTCACTCATCTCCATCTCAAACGGTTTTCGAGTGTGATTTGTTTATTTTTTTTTGAAATTAGATTGACTTAAATACCTTTGATCGATGAGCTTTGTTGGTTTTCAATCATCACCATCATCATCTCTTACATACATATTTGATTTTGATTGATTCAAGACTGATTATAAATTATCCATACTCATATATATATTCAAAAATGGCATTCAACAGTGCAAACCAGAGTGGTTTAGGAGACCAATCTGATCAACGAGCCAGTCAGTCTATCTCAAATCCAAATCAATGCTGTTCTCTTTACTTTTTACCCATACCCATCAAACAATCTCTTTGACTGCTTTTTCGTCTTCTTGATTTATCACAATGACCTGTTCATTTCTTGTGACGTTATGAAGATCGAGCTCTTGGAAGTGAAGGGCTAGGTATGTGTTTAGAATTCAAAATTTGAATCTATCAAACATCTCATGGGCTCAAGCAATTTGATCTGTCTCTTTAGGCGGTCATCATCATCATCAACACGCCGGCTCAAAAGGTGAGTTGACCCAACCAGGAATAGATCTTAACCTTTTTTTGAACTCATATTGTCTTCACTCTCGTCAAAGTTGGCGAAGGGCTCGCTGGAGACTACTCTGATCAAGGTCTAGGTAGGTAACACTTTCTATATCATATGGTCGACCCTAGACAAATTTCGACAAGACATTCATATGTCTACTGTTCTCATCAGGCGCTCGTAGTGGTGTTGCAACGGGAGGTGTTGGCCAACCAGGTGTTGGTCAGGCAGGTGTTGGTCAAGCAGGTGATTGACGTATTTTTCAAAAACGTTTGATACCTTTGTACCAAACTAACGCGTTTAATAAACTTTCATACCTCTTGTAGACAATATCACTGGGCACGGTGCACAACACAATGTTCTTGGTGCACATGGTCACGAAGGTGTAGGTGGTACTACTTCTACTGGCAACAAACCTGGTATGGGTGATAAGATTAAAGGAACTTTTGAAGAAATCAAGGGAAAGGGTTCGTACATCTTTTCCAAAAGAAAATTCTACTCTTGATACTTAAAACCCGATTTGTCTTTTAGTCACCAAGGATCCTGTGACTCAGCTTCAAGGAGAGGCGAGAAAGAAGGGTGATTTATCAGGTCATCAGCAAGTCGGTCTCGACGGTTACTGATCTCGCATAGTTTGTAAAACGATTTCAAGCTCGTCTCTAACTTAAAACATTGTATTAAGCAATCTCTAAGTCCGATTTGCAAATGAACTTTTTCTCTGTCCTCTCCTTGAGCCTTGAGTGCTTTCATCTTGTAAAATCTTAGTGGGTCGGACTTGACGTGATGTTGTGTCCATCTGAGTTTGGCGTTCCTAGACTTTGATAGTCAACCGAGATGCTATGGCCACTATGAGCCTTACGAAGATGAGCCCGCGTCTTGATCACCTGAACAAAGAGAACTCTACGAACGAATTTAAATTCACTCGTTGGAATTCGAGTCATCTTGTTGGTCACCAGCCTACATGTTCCTTGCGTCTTATCAACGTAACTTTTTTATGCATTGCTCAAAGTACCTAGAACCTGCGGTGGAAGAAGAGAAGGGAAACCAAATTTTGAAAACTAGGGATCTGTTCCTGAATCCTTCAGCTTTTCGTCTCTACAGCTACCCCTAGTTGACCACATGGACTAGAACTATGCTCACAACGCTGATTTAACAAGACGAAACTCTCATTTAAAAAATGTGTACAGGTCAAGGATCTATACAAGACTCATAACATGCATCCTTTGTGCAAGAGTTCAAACTCACAATCCCCTGGAGCTACAGGAATAGACAATGATTTCACGTTTTTCTATCAGTCGTATTGAACTATCGGAGGGAGATATCTATAACTACTTAATGATAAGAACCATCAAACTTCAAGCCAATACGGACGGAACAATCTCGTTCGATGTTATGAAGAACTGTGGATCTGTTGAGATGTGAAATGGTATGATGTATGTACTCGGGATCAATCTCGTAGCGTTTGACTCGAGGACCCGAGTTCAAACGGATGAATCAAGTAAATCCAAGATCTAGCGATTACGTAAGCCAAAAGGACATCAAAGCTCAAATCAAATATTGGATAGCTAAATTTTAAATTTATGTAAGTGTGTGTCTCTGGTGTGAAGTTATGAAAAAGATTTGGATTTGAAAGTTTTTTAATTCTGAATCTTTGATTTGATTTGATCTACTTTTTTTTAAACTTTTTTTTTTGAATGAAGTCTTACGAGAAATCTAAGATTTATATTAAACCATCTAGCGATTTGATTGGAAGGAGTGATAGAAGAAGTGAGTGAAGAAATTGAATCTCGATTTAAATTTTTGAAGATTTGACACACCAAGGGGAAGGGGGTGGGTTTTTGTGTGTGTGGGGGGGGAGAAATTGAATGAATCGAATTTGATTGAAATCGTTTTAAATTGAATTGAAAGGAGGTGATCATGTTTTAGTAGGTGAGAGTGTTTAAATTCGAAATTTTGGAATTTGAGGAAGATGAATCAGTTAAAAAAGATTATTTTCTTTCATCCTATCTAGTCTTAGATTCACGTACTTTTCCCAAAGGAGGTAAGTCAAATCATCCGATTTTTTGGAAAAATTTAAGCATGATCTGAAACTGAATGTGAGGGTTGAAAAAACCCGATCACTTTATATATAGAACTTGATGAGGATTACAAAAACTTTATAAATGATGCAGGTCAGAAGATCTTCTTTCTGACTGGATCGAATATGATCCTCATTTCAAAATACATGAATTTTTTGTTCGTTTACAGACCTTGATTGCGGAGGAATGAGTTATAGAGAAGCGCGGGATGCAAGACTTCGATCGATGAACGAGATAAGATCGAGTGGAATGGAGATGAGAGGTGATTGTATTGAAGATCAAGAAAGAGGTTCGCAAGAAATTCTTTGATACATAACAGATTCTAAATCAATTTGAATGCTCATTAGTTCTGATACCCAAACCTGATTTTTTCTAATCTATGATTCTGTCCAATTTCATCTTGAGTTCTATTCCTTCAGTCAGATCAGAAAAGAATTTAAAACAAGATGAAAGGATCAGAGGTAGATTAAGATGGATTGGGATCATTACACCTATGATGAACAAAAGTTTGATGAAGACGATCATTCTGTGTGGAAATGTGGAAGATTTTTTAGAAATCGATCAAACGAGCTCAGGTTTGATTAGACCACTTTTCAAGAAATGACATATGAAGTGATGGACTGATCTTCTTCTTTTTTTTGTGAAATTCGATTATGTACTTTATCATTAAAGATTTCAATTCAAATCTTCTTTATAAAGGAGGTAAGGGTTATTTTTTTTCTCTCAATTTCAAAAGTTTGATCATGATTGATTTTTAAAACTTGTTTGATTTATGAATCCAATCAATAGAACTTGATGAGGATTACAGAAATTTTGTAAATGATGCGGGTAAGATGTGATTTTGAAGTGGATTGAAAACAAAAAAATGACATACTTGAAATCAATAACTTAAAAAATTCATACTCATTTTGAATACCTTTACAGATCTTGAATTCGGAGGATTAAGTGATCCAAAGGCTCGTGATGAAAAACTTGAAATCCCAAAGAAATTATGTTCGAATGAACCTGATTTGAGACAGAGCTCTATGAAACTTGAACCAAGAGGTTAGTTAATCTTCAATTTCATCACTTCACCAAGAAAAAAAAACTCTTTAATCTTTAGCTTAGAATACTGATTGTGTATCTGAATTTTTTTTCTTTGGATCGATCAATCTAATTTGAATGAATCCACATCATCTGCAAAGAATCTAAAACGGAAGGACAAAGGGTTTTGAGAAAAGGTTTTTTGGATGAGAATGAGAGGATTGATATTAAAGAAATGCTTAATGAACCCAATGGATTCTTACGTAAAGGAGATTAAAGGGAAAGTTGAATTTTTTGGAGTGATTAAAAGTAAAGAAGATGGATTTTGATCGATTTAATGAAATTAAATCATCATTCAAATCAAAATCATTCTTGAAAATTCAATCTATCTTACTTATCTTTTCATCCTTTTTTGAAACTTTTCTTTGAATATTTGATCTTACTTAATTCATTAAGTTTTTCTTTTTCTTCTTGATTCATTTGTTTAAAACTTTGAATCAAGAAAACTTTTAAAGAAGATTCAAATGGTGATTTATGGAATTCGTTTGATGAAATTCATTTATTAATCATTCAATCTGAAATAACATGAATTTTCAAAGGAGTTTGAAATGATTCAGTCTGATAAATTCAACCGGTCTCTTATGTAGCTAATTCCATAGATGAGAAGAAACTAGACTGAGACGTGATTCGTGTAAAAGAAGACTCAAATTTGACTTAAGGACATGCTGATATGATGATACTGAGAAAACTTGATCTTTTTTCTTCTACTCAGTCATAATTAGCTACACCTAAGGATATTTAAAACTCAATATGGTTATTTTACTCTTGAACGTGGCCGGATGTTGATACTTCAAGATGACCGTCAAAAGAAAAATGCACCAAGATCAGTAAGATGGAATGATTACTTTGTCCATCTCACTCAATTCACTGAGCTACATACACACAACTCACGAAGAGTTAGGAAATAATCTAATTCTTCTTCTTTGGTTCATCGGAATTGGGAAAAGTTCGTATACAAGAAATTGAGAGAGAGAAGTGAGATAAAAAGAGAATTGGTGAAGAAAAGAAGAATGGAAACTGTGTGAGGAGTTCGAGAGGAAGGGAGCGGAGGTAGCCGTGAGATTGATTTACTACAGTCCGATACTGAGACTGATCCTGACCCTTAAATGAGGAACCCTACTCGCTCACCTCCGAATACTCTTTTGTACAATCAGTACATGCTGAGAAAGTGATCAAATTCTCTCGTTAATGATTGAGATTTCTTAACGCGTTTCGGATTTGACTCACTCAAGTATACAAGGTCTTTCGGTTTGGTATTGTAGCAAGTAGTACAGTCGCCTCTGTGAAAAGCGATAGCCAATTATTTGGACCCAAATCTATCAGTTTTGACAGAGTATCTCTTTTGTCAAAACTCTGTCAAAACCGATAGAAATCAAATTGCACTAAAACTATCAGTTATGACAAAGAAGTATCTTTATGGTGAGCGGTTACAAAGGAGCTTTGGAAATGAAATTTGTGAGGGTTTGCTGCTTGGCAGCTTTGACGCGGACTACACGGCAATGTCTGACAGATGCCCTAATGGCCCTTTCATACCCTCTTGCTACATCACTATCATCATAGGTCAAATATCCAATCATGATCTCAGAAGCTTTGAGAAATGCTTCATGAGTTGGTCGAGGTGGAGGTGGTGGGTTTTCAATTAAAGCCTTCTCTTTTGCCTCTTCATGAATGCTTTCAACAATCTGTTCAGGAGTCCATTCTTCTAATCCACTTGAGTGTTCACCAATTGGATTAAGGAGATTTGAGATTGACATGCGATTTGGCAGATGGACAATCTTCAAGCTTTCAAGACTGTCCAAGTCAGAGATCAAAGTTTCTCTAGCTTTGTCTTCAATGATCGGGTCCAAATTCAAGTCTTCAGAAGGTGGATTATCATTGGTATTGACTGATCCATCTATATTTCAATCTGACAGAATGCCAGACTTTTTCCAACAATTCGCAATTGTTGTATTGGAGACCCTATACCAGGCCTCAGAAGCAAGTTTCATAGCATCCAATTGATGGATTTTGTAAATCTCGCCAATTGGGGTGTTGAGCTCGTAACGATCGATTGCGTAATTGATAAATTCAGAACGATAATAACACTTGAAGTTGGCAATGATTCCCGCATCAAGTGGTTGGACGTGAGATGTGAGATTTGGAGCAAAGAATTCAAGTCGAATGTTTGTTAGAGGTTTGTCTGGGTTGACTGAATGACCAGCAAAGTTGTCGACAAGGAGTAGAATCTGGCGGCCCTCCAGTTTAAGCTCTTGGTCCCACGCTTCAATCCATTCTATAAAAAGTCCGGTCTGCATCCAAGCTTTTGTATTGTTCCGGTAATAAAATCCAAGCTGTTTGCCTGTCTTTCCATGAAAGCAGACAGGCTTGTTGGCTTTCCCTATGACAAGAGGTTGGCGTTTGTCGGATCCATTGGCATTGGTGGTGAAAGCGTATGTTAGACGACGCTTGTCTGACTTTATCCCGGACTTTGCATTAAATGCTAAGCCCTTATCCGGAGGCATTCTACAAAAGTTTCAATTACATAAATAATTTGTAAAAAAAGTAATCATTGAATTGCAGACTTACCCATAAAAAAGGCCAGTCTCATCCATGTTATAGATGTTGGCTAGATTGTATAAATCAGTGATTGCACGAACACGGGTCCTTTCTGCAGAAACAGTTTCAGGTGCAGCTGAGGCTGCCTCGCCATGACGTTTAATCGAACGTAGCCCAATCCGGCTTTTGAAGCTTGTCAACCATCCCTCAGAGAGATTCAGTCGATCCTTGTTTGGTATTTTGAAAAGGTCTGCAAAGCAATTCCACATCTCACGTAGGATTGAGCCAGTCAAGATGAGACCTAAGTGTTCAGCCTGAGTAACCCAAGTCTCAAGTGCGTGATTCACTTGTGGATGCTCAGTCATAATTTTTCGCTTGGCATGAACACCAGTGCCAGAATTATAATCAGCACGCATCCTTGTCTCTTCAGCCAACCATTCCGAAAGCCGAGGCTGTCCAAATATCAGGTTGGGATAGATCTCTTTAAACCTTTTTGCAGTCTTGGTTTGTATCCTCCCATTGGCGTGATGCCAATCCAGAATTTTGATTCGTTGTGAAAGGGTTGGGTTGACCTTCTTTCCCTCTTTTTCCTTTGCATCTGTAGGTTTTTTTTTGGCGGAAGGCTTTGGCTGTAAAGTGTCCGTACATTTACGCTTTCCTGGAAGAACAGTTCAAAGTTCAGTCCATCATTGAGTGAGCTTGAAGATTACACTTTCAGTTGAAAGTCTGTAGACTCACTATTGATTGCTTTTGCATCAATTGCACTGGGCTGGTTAGCCTTGAGGATTAGGACCTCCAATATGGCCTTCTCCTCTTTGTTGAACTTGGTAGCGGCATGAGAAACATCGCCAACCTCTTTGATTCTTTCCACCACCCTCAACTCGTCAATCAGGTTGGCTGATTGATCCATGAGCCTTTCATCAGCTTCGGTGAGTTCTTTGCCTGAACTTAGTAGCTCCTTCAGAGGCTTTAAGCAAGCATTATTCTCGGTTTTCAGGGTTTCAAAACCCTTTTCAATTTGAGATACTGTGTATACGGAAAGATTTTTGGGAAGCATGATTGTAGAACTGGTGAATATTGATGCGAGGTGAAGATCCTGTGTTGAAAATTTTTTTTGCAGTATGAACAAAAAAATACACAAAGACCGTAACCACAAGTCATGTGCCCGCTAAATTATCGGTTTTGAAGTTGAAAACTTGAAAAACAAGTATCGGTTATCGGGTATTACAGGTTTATCGGTTTTTCGACCAAATTTACTGCAAATAAAAACTATTCGCCCCAAAAAGTATCACTTTTTGAAGAGTATTGGGTTTGACGTGTATCGCTTTTCTGAGAGGCGACTGTAGTGTGACTTACGGAGCTCATACAAGCTGTAGGTTGGGAACCCAATTTCAAGGGGTACAAAGGATTGAAGTCATCAATAAGAAAAAAGATGATGTAGGAAAGACTTGCTACGCACAGTATTTGACACCATCCAACCAAGTGTAATCCAAACATCTCTGTTTGCTCACCTTAGGGTTGTTCGGGGCTACTCCAAGCTCTCGACAGTTTGTCATTGGAACTGTTTTAGAAGCTGAAAGTTGGATTTAATAAATTGAGATGTGAGAGTCAGCTTTTTGGTGAGAATTGATGATCAGATGATGAAATCGTATATTAAGAAGAAAAACCTACAGCCATTCGAACAACTTGTATATTTACAAGAGTGTTGGTGGGATGGCTTTCCCTTTGGCTGAGCCACGATGCAAGCTTGAGAATTGAGAAGAGATAGGTTCAGTTGAATCGCGTTCAAGATTGACAGGAAGAAGAAAAGTGTAACAAACCGACAGTCACCACAGGAGAAGGGTTGGTAAACACTCCTGTTAATCCATGAGTACACTTGAATGTATATCCAAAGGTCTCGGCGGATGATACAATGAGTGAGCTGAAAGACAAGGTGGAGACTAGGACAGTAGCCTTCAGGGAGCATCGGTTGAACATCACAAAGCGGCAAGAAGGACTGTGACGAAGCTGATGAAGAGGTGAACAATAACCGTGGAGGGTGAAACTGTTGACAAGCCTGCTTGTAATTGTGTTGGATGCTGGAGGCAGTCGATGAAATAAGACAATCTTTTAAGAAAATATAGATCGAAATGATCAGTCTTTAAAGGCAAACCCCTCGACCATTGGACCGATAGTTGTCAAGTACTTTGATTCTAAAATTAGAAAGGTTGCCACAAATGCTCGGAGCGTCGATCAACAACATGCGAGTTTAAAATCAATTGTAATGGATTTCAGGGGCCTTGGACCACATGAGCCATCAAGTCAAGTCAGGTCGAGTCAAAGCTTTTGTATGCCAAAATAGCAAGCCTAACACAGTGATCATGATAGGAGATATGTAAGGAAGCTGTAAGGAAGAAGAGGTGATCATGATCTGAACATCAGCTCTTCGCAGTGGCCAATTGCTGATGTAGCGAAACTTGTAAACCATTTTTTGATGAAGTCCTATCAGATGGATGAGACAAAGTTTTGTAAGATTTACAAGATCAATTTCTTTCAACTCACTTGATTTTTTTTTTGAATGGACTCCACTACACAATAGCGTTTGAAATGAAGCACAACAAAGAATTGATTTCTAAATATTAAAAATTCCAAATTGAGAGAGCCTTCCTGGAGTCCGAAGACCATGATCAGGTTCTTCTAATCATTTTCTACTTCGCATTTTGGCAAAAAAAAGTTTAAGAGCTTCAAAAGTAGTCCAGCGATTTCTTATATGTGTTTTCTTTGACCGATCTGAGAGATGATAGACTGACTTGATTGTTGTTGATCATTTCGAGTTCCTTCTTGTAGGTTACAATGTGAAAGTCGAACCTAATAGTGAATCAAAGACTTCTCCATCGTCGAATCTCACGAGAGAATTAAGTTGAAGATTTAGCGATTTGAAACCATAGTCAGTTCACCAGTCAGTTGCTGAGTTTTCGATCAGTTGGGCTTCTTGACCATGTGACATATAACTCATCACATTTGTGGTACGCTCGTTCGTGATGATAGAAATTCAATCGGCTGATCGGTACTGATAAAGTCATTCCCAGGATTTGGCGAAGTTTGAGTAAAAAGGAAGTCTTTACCACTGAGACCAAATCAAGGTTTTCGGCATAAGGTTCGCAGTCTATGAATGTCAGGAATTTAAGAGTTTTGAAAATACTCAGCTATCGGCGATTCCAATCGGTGTTAAAACACACTGAGCCTTGCATTTCTTTTTTTTATTAATCAAAACTGACCCAACATCGTTATTTTGTTTGCAATCGTAAGATGATATTGATAGATGTGATATTGATGAAGTAAAGATTGACCTATCCTATAATTGAAAAACGTACTACCCTTGGTTCTTTGGACTCTAATCAACAACAGGTGTAGAAGAATTAAATTGCAAAAACTCAACATGATAGGGCAAGACATCAAACTATAGCAAGAAGCTCAACTGTCATCCTGCTTCAGTATTGCAATCGAAGCTTTCGCTGCTTCCAAAACTCCAAATTGCGTCATGGTTGTACAACAACTTCATTCTGAGTTTAACTTGAATTATCTTCTTCTCTACCGCAACTCATCATTATTCACCGTTATTCCAATTTACCGTTACTTCTATCAAGATACTAAATGAATTGACGGCAAATGTTGCAAATTAAGACCTTATCCTGTCCTATCACTTCTTCTTCGAGAAAAAAAAGTGGAGGGTTCTTCGTTGGTTTTGAGGCATGACGTCATGGACTTGGTAGAACGCATACATTCTCAAACGGTTTCAACCATATGCGTAGATTCCATATCGATTGTAAGTTTGAAGATACATTGCGTTCGGGTATGTAGCTCAGCCTCTACTCTCCTCATCTCGCTTGTGGGTATATGCATGGATGAAACTTATCAGTCATATTGCTGAGAAACACTCGATGGTTATGACCGAGTGATAAGACTGATTGAAATTGATGCTTTGCAAGTTTGCTTCTCACTCATAGATAAGAAAAGTTGATATTTCAAATTGCCGCCTACAATCGGCCGAGTCCAGTTCGGAGAAGAACCAAATGAACTTTTTTTTTCAAAGTTTTTAGAGAACACACACGATGAACCGGGATTGGTCGAAACTATGATTATAAGGCCTGGTTTACCTTGATAAATGGAGTTTGAAAGACATTGTGCGTTGTAAAAAAAATCTGGACTGGCACGTATCAAACTAGACTCAAAAGAAAAAGGATGATACTCAAAGATAATGAGTTCATTCTGCATACAACAAGGTAAACTGGTCACTAAAAGAAATGGCGCGACATTAATTTACACTTGAAGAATTGATCAGACCACTTCGATGAGATTTCTACTTTTGAAGTATTATAAATCTGGACCCTGATCTGATCCTAGGTAGACAGCCATCTTCAAGGACAGTTTCTTGATGAATGTGAATTTTCTGATAAACCACTCTCTTTTATAGCCTTTTACTGTTTAAACTATCCACACTCTCCTAACAGCCTTCCAAGAGTCACTCTCTTTTTTTTTCTTTCTCTTCCCAATTTCACTATACATAAAGACAATCACCCATCTTCATCACATTTAATCACCATCACCATCCCTCTTAGGTCTTGATTAATTAAATACCCATTATCCAATTACAAAAATACTATCGCAGAATACTATTACCTTCTAATTAATTCACCACATTTGATTAGACTTCATCTCCATCTCATCAATACCCTACTTCATCGATATATCCTTTTTTGATTCTCAATCAATCATGTCTAACACCATACAACCCTCATCGTTATCCCCAGAAATGTGTAATAACTCTGAGACTATACAATCTACCCGAGTTCAAAGTATTATTTTCAAACCAACATTGAAGTTCACTCCAACCCCAACTTCTACCGTAGAACCTCAACCGGTCGAATCAAACAAACAAAACCAAGATATCAAAACCAAAAAGAAAACCACCCTAACTGATTTACCAGTCGAATTAATCGAAATCATCATTGATGAAGTTAGAGAAGTATCAGAATGGCAAAAATTAGAATTATTTACGATGTGGAAAGACGGAAAATCAGGTCGTCCAACTTGGGAAGAGTCTACAAACCCTATGAGTGAAAAAGAATTGATTGTTAATCGAAGAAGAAACCTTGATGGTTTATCAGGGGTGAATCGTTTATTCAATAAACTTTGTGAACAGACGATGTGGAAGGTCAGTTTTTTTTTGCAATTTCAATCAAATGTTTCACAATCTAATTTTCATTGCTCTCATTATCAAAACTTAGGCTCTCGTTATGGTAGATAACTGTTCACCGGACAGGACTCAAATTTTAAATGAAGAAATCGGTGTTAGACATGGTGGTCTTGTTCAAAAAGTATACTTTACCTTACCAAGCGATTTCTTATTACACAACGAGCTCAAAGTCTACTATCCTGAAAATCAAGACATCTCATATCTAGAGCCTGAAGCACTCGAATGTGATGAATATCTTTTTCCAGCTCTCGTCAGCCATATGATGAAGGACCTTCCCAACTTGGAATCCCTTACCTTATCTGAACCGAATGATCTTGACCAAACTGAAGATCCGGATGAAATTCACAGGGTCTTGAACCTTGCTTTACTCCAAATGATCCCAGCTATCGCATCTTCCTCTACTCTCAGACACCTCGAGCTAAGCCACATGGATTGTACTTCCATCCATAAAAACTTCATTCAACGTTTATTACCACAACTACCTCAACTCGATTCATTATCACTTCATGCTATCGAATTCGTACCGGAAAGTATCAGTTGCGAAAAACTCGGTCAATCAGTTTCAAAGTTAACCCAATTGAAAACACTCTCGATTACTGCAACTGATTGTGTTGATTCAGCTTGGCGTAAATTTGAATGGTCAGGCTCAATTGTTGATCTTAAATTAGAAGGATTCAATTTCAAAGGAGAACAAGATTATAAAGTCATTGATCATATGGCACCTAATGTAGTTCGATTAATTCTTTCACCTGATTCACCTATTGATGATTGGGAAGATGAAATGCCAACTCAACATGTTTATAATTTACCCAATCTAATTTCCATCGAATTAAAAACTTGGTGTGAAGATTTAACTCCAAGATTTCAAAATTGTAAAAAATTGGAAAAACTACAAACCGTTATGAATTTACAACGTCATTCAAATTGGGAAATCATTCCATTATTGATTTGTTCAAAAGTTTGGCCTAAACTGAATTTAATCATTTTACAAAATTCAAATCAACATATGATTCAATATTTCAATCATAGTTTAGGTCCTTTTTGTCATAAAGCTCGAATTGAACTTAGGACTTGATTTCTTATCTCATCAAAAAAAAATTCTAATCATCTTACCTTTGATTCTTTTTTAACAAACGTTTTCTTTAACAATTTTTTTTGTATATAAGTCTTGTTTCATAAGCTCTCTATTTAATGTATTCCTCAAACCTTTCCTTCCTTTGGACCTTTGCACACTCTTTTTTTTTTCGTTTGTCTTTTTGCCTCGTTTTTTTTAAAACTCGTTTGTATACACCCTTGATTTGAATTCAAATTTATTTTTTTCGTTCTTATCTTAAAGAGAAAATGAGCTTTTTTCCCTTGACGAGAGACCATATTCTTAAAGGAATTACATTTCTTTAATCTCGATTTTCAAACCTTGTGGCCAAACGCAATTGAGGGGTTCTCAATCAATCCACAATGAACTTGACATCGTGTTCAAGTCCATTTCGTTGTGCCAAAGACAGCATGTCACCAATGTCAATTGGAAACTGGTAATTTCTGTTGTATCAAAACATTCAACACGGTCACGGAGAAGACTTTTAAAGCACAAGTCTGATGTGGGTTTTTTTGGAGGGGGACTTGTGGTTGTCGTATGATACAGTCTCTGTAGCAAAGATCATTTGAATCAGAAAAAGAAATCACTCAAGTTGCCCTTCTGATGTTTACAAACTTGACTCAGTAAGACCTCCTTGCAGCTCATACAAGTTTCACGCTCCGTTCTTCCTCTTTGGGTTATCATTCCGGTTCACCAAAGATGTGACTATGTCCTAGTTTTTTAAGATTTCTATTGAGAACTGTCTTCTCTCCATTGTTTACGATCCTCGGACGCTTCTACACATATGCTTTGAATTTACCCGTATATATATCTTTTCGGCGTTACTTATGGTGCAATTTTGATCAGACTCTTACTTATACCTCAAGGCCTTTTAGTTGAATGAAGCTCTTACAGTTTCACGAAATCTTCAAAACTCTTTTCTTCATCTTCACCTTAATCTTTCCACAACTCTTGAAAGTCTCTGGAGGATGGATTTTCGAAAGAGGATTGAATGGGACCTCAAGAAGAAGTATCAGTCTATCGAAGATGACAGCGATGGGACAGATATCAAAACCAGCAAGTAGGATTAAAGAAGCTAAAGTGTTTATGGTCGAAGGAAAGATTGATAATCGACCTAGATCACCTCATGGGAAATTAAACTCTAGACAACAAGATCAACCTAATCGATCTGAACCCAAAGATCATCATGATTATCTTACTTTAAGATCTTCTAGTAAATCTTTGTCAAAAAGAAGACGGATCAATTTTCAGGATTTGGATTACAGGATCCCAAAGGAAAGGCAGGGGAGGTCAATTCGTGTGAGGAGAAGTGATGAAAAGTTTGAGGGATCGATATACGTTTAGTACGTATCGCTTTACAATGTATTCATCTTTGAGGGAAATGAGCCAATCTAACTTATTCCCGACACTACTAATGAAGATTAAGAAAACATACTTCCAACCTTGCTGAATAATCACCTCAAAATTGCAATACCATCATTATTATATAACACTTTGACAAATCACTTTTATAAAATCGTGATCTAATGAACGAAACAAAAAACTCGAGAGCTTTTCAAGATGTTATATGACAAGGTGGAGGAACAATGGACATGAGTTTCGAAATTCTTCGATGATGATCTTGTAAATTTTTATTTATTTATTTTTCTTCGAAAAAAAGGGTTTGATTCATACCTACAATATCAACGAATTTGATTCAAATATTAAATTTTTTGAAATTCATCAAATCGAAATTCTAAATTAAATTTGATTTATGTTGTACATATCTCTTTATCATTTGAAAAAGTTTATGAGCTTGAGTTAAACTGATCATTTTTTTCTTCTTCTTCTTCTTTGTATCTTAAATTTGTTAAATCAAGGTGTCTAATGGATCATTCAAGATTAACTCACAGAAAGACTTTTGACTTTTGATATTCTTATATTAACTCAAAAGTAAATAATATCATTTATCATATGAAGTTTGAGGTTGATTTAAACATTGAGTGTTATCAATGTAAGATCAAAATCATTCACTTCAAATATGTATAGAAATATTGAAAAGCCAAAGAACTTGGTGTATGAAATATATGTCAACTTGGGGTTAAAAATCTGATCTTGATATGATAATTGAGAGGGATTGTGATGTGTTTTACACCTTCTTGAGTGGCTTTTCTTAATCTGCGATGACTCTTTGTTTTGAACACGACCAAAATATTTATAGGTGATTGTAATCTTAGTGTTGTCATTGTCAGCTTTTTTTCAAGCACCATTTACCTTTTGATCAATCTGATAAGAAAACCCAGTCATTCATTGCACATGTATAGTCACCCACATCAGTGAGACATGGCGTATTTATTAGCCACTTCATATGTTTATCTGCATGAAGGACGCACCTGGATTAGAAATTAGGGCTTTTGATACAAACATCTCAAGGCTCTGAAGATTTCTTCTTCTGATACTTCTGGATATCAAAAGTTCTATGATCATTTCAAAAAGTTCAAGAAAGCAAAAATGTTAGCATCATGAAACCAAAGTATGTCTATTGGAACATATCTCTGGTTTGCTGTCTGCACCAATTTAAACGCATAGTCATATAAATGAAAATTGCATTTTGAAATCTCATTAGTCAAGATCTTAATTCTGTGCGAGTGGTCAGAACCAGAAACAGATGGAAGCATCTTAAGCTCCTCAAGTTATAAGTAGTGCAAGAGCAGTGATCAATCTTGTTGTGAAGCCCCAAGTTCGTTTCAAACCTGCAACCCTGGACTGGATCCGCCACCCCCACGATACTGTCACTCGACCTTCGGCTAATTTCGGGGTAGTGTGACGGTACCGAGCAACGGGATGTCTTTGTAACGGTTCGATCCTAGAAAACTTGAACACAAGTCATAAATTTAAATCAACACTATATACTTGTTTTTTTATATCATTAACTTTTCAGCATCATTGCTTCAACATCTTCATTCACTCACTCTCGAAAAATCTCTTAGGATTTCTCAATGCCCGAAAACTCTCGGGGAAACTCTCGAGCTGCACTTTTTGGTTCACAAGCTATCGTTTGCACATTCAAAGAAATACGATTTTGGAATGAGAACCTATATAAACTTACTAAGCTTCCTTTTCTTTTCTATAACAATTAGGATCAAGCCGTATGTGGAATTGGAGCTGGATGTATCTCAGTTCTTTGCATGCATCCTTTAGATTTACTTAAAGTGAAATTTCAAGTAGCTACCACTCCTGTTCATCTGAAACCTACTCTTTCTCAAGTCAGTCAGATCGCTTCATCAACATCCACTCGACCGAAGATCATCACAAGTCTTGGTGAAATTGTACGTTCTGATGGATGGAAAGGGTTGTATCGTGGTTTAAGTCCAAACATGGTAGGCAATGCAGCTAGTTGGGGTCTTTACTTTATGTGGTACGTATCTCCTTCAATCCTGATCTTCTACCCATCTATATATTCAGAACTTATGATACGTCTTCTCTTGGTGAATAGGTACTCGACTATCAAAAAACGTATGTCTACCAGTGCAGACGGTTCAGAAACTGGGGTTAAGCTTTCAGCCACAGAGCATCTTTTTGCCTCGGCTTCCTCTGGGGTGATCAGCGCGATGATGACAAATCCGATATGGGTAGTCAAAACACGGATGTTCACTACTCAGGTCCGTTCACCAGGTGCCTATAGGAATGTATTGGGTGAGTTGCTGTCATTTTCTATTGAAACAAAACTTGAGCACTCCAAGAGTTTATAACTCAACTCAAGAGTCTGAGAATGAAACTAATCAGCTTTGGTGCCTTTTTGATCCCTCCATCATCTTTTTTGGGGGAAGGCTCGTCAATCTGAACAGACGGACTGATTAGGATATCTAGAGAAGAAGGACCTAGAGGACTTTGGAAAGGGAGTGTTTTAGCCCTTGTTGGGGTTTCTAATGGAGCTATTCAATTTATGACTTATGAAGAACTTAAGAAATGGAGACAAGAGGTTAGGAGACAGAAGAGTGGAGTCACTTATGCTTCGATGGGTGAAGATGATCCTACCGCTTTGGTATGTTTTGGTTCATGGTGTATAATATAATCAGCTTTTCTTGAATCTGTACTGATGTCTTTTCTCGGATTTGATAGTCGAATATTGAGTATGTGATCTTGAGTGGAGCAGCTAAGTTGTTGGCCATAGGCATTACTTATCCATACCAAGTTGTGAGGTCTCGACTACAAGTTAGTTTCCTATTTGAAATACTCTAGAAGACTACCTTCCTTTACTGATGAGGCGTTCAATCTTCAAGAGTCAAATGTACCTTTCCTCCGCGAGCCGCGTTCTTGAATCAACAGCAAATCTTTCAACAACACATTATCATTCAATTCCTCACTGTATCACACATACCTACCGCACTGAGGGTTTTAAAGCCTTTTATAAGGGTCTGGGCACTAACGCAGTTCGAGTACTCCCGGGTACATGTGTCACGTTTGTCGTTTATGAAAACTTATCAAGATGGTTCCGTGAGGTGGCCGAGAAACGATCTGCATTGAGCTGAAAGTGTTATAGCTTTTTTCAAACATATTACCTCTCTCCAATCACGTGGTAATGGAACACGATCTGTATGGATTTGGAATCCCTTTGAAAGCACTTTTTTATTGATTGATGACTCTTTACATATCCAATCATTCTTGAGGTATTTCAAACTTCAAAAGTTAGATTCATAGCATTCGAACTTGACTTTAGTTTTTCTTTTTCTTCATTGAATTTGTGACCCCCTTTATTGGTAAATCGTTCTACTCATCCTTGTACATTCCTTTCTTCTTCTTTTTCTTCTTCTCATGCTTTGTTAATTTTTTTGTATGCATACAATCAGATCCCAAAAGAAATCTTTTTTTTCTTTTTTTTAACTTTCTCTCTTGAAGTCAAGATGATCATTGAATTTTTTTTTTCAAAAACATGATTGAATGTTTTTGAAGGGTTTCAAATTTTTTGAAACATAAAAATGATTTAATTTTATGAGTTAGAACTAATTGATGAGTTTATGAGTTAATTTCTTGGTTAAGAATCATCGTATGTTCTGTGAAAGAACTTGATTCGTTTGCTCTGGATGTTATCCTGATAAATCGATGACACAAAATTCAAAGGTACCTGTGAGATTCCAAAAGTCAAGATGGTTTAGATTAGACGGCTGTTTATGGAAATCAAATGAGCCTGACAGATCAGCTAGTTGCAACTTCAGAGAACCCAAAGTGATCCGATATCCAGAGCTTGAGTAAGAAATGTGCTGAAGATATTGAGCTAGAACAAGTGTGAGCACCAAAGGGTGAAAAGAAGTACTCATCTGAATCAAATTAAATTTACCTCATCAAAGGCATTACGTAAAGTTAACCAAGTCAATCAAAGGGTTCAGACTCGGTGCTCTGAGTTGAACACAAACATGAATCATTTCATTGACTTTCTTCACTCCTCATCATCCATCCTTAAAACTTATCACTCAATCTCATAAGAACCGACTGATTATTCCTCATTAGCTGACTTGTTCATGGATGTTCATCATATGCTCTCTTATGATAAACTGAGTTTCAACAAAAAAACTATTCGACTCATGAATCACTTCCTTAATCATGAATTTGTTGATGAGGTATTTAAAGTGATCTGATCCAAACCTTTGATCACTTTTTTTTCAAAAAAGCTTTACTCAATAATTCAATTTTCTCTCTTATCTAATAAATCAATTTCTTTTCTACCCCTTTTGTGTTTGAAAAACTATAAATTACAAAGTATATAAATAGTTTCATCAGTTTTGAAAAGTTAATGAAATGATGAAAATAAATCATTTTGGATTATTAAAGAAATCGAAATCAAATCAAGATAAATCAGATTCGTTTTTTTGTCAAGGGATTTCTTCAATTGAATCTTCTAACTCAGACAAATCGAAAGAAACTTCAATTTATTTTAATCAATCTTCTAATTCAAATCGAGTCAAATCTTCTCTTCCTCTTCATCAAACTCAAACTCAAACTCATCTTGGTTATCAAAATGGATTTTATTTTGATTATTATAAAGATTCGAATTTAAAATCAAATCAATCTATCGAATTTTATTCACCTCCAAATCTTAAATCTAAAAGAATGAACTCAATTAAAGACAAATCATCAACGTTTCATTATAATGAAAAACGAAATGGAATCTTATTTGATAAAGAGACCATGAATCTAAGAAATCGTCAAAATCAAGTTGAAAAGGATCATCAGTTTGAAGAAGATCAAAGGTATGAAAGATCAGATCTTAGGAAGATTTATGGTACAGAAGTCATTGATTATATCAGGTTTGGTCAAGATGATCTTCTTGATGATACTCAACATTCTAGATCTGATCCTCATTATTATCGTGCTCATGATAGATACATGAGAGATGAATTAACTTCTACTCATCAGTTTCAACACCCAAGCTTGAATTCTTATCCATATAATCAAGGCTCTTACTATTAGATAAGATGTCTGTGGATTTGATTATTTTGATTTCTAATTTATAAATTGGTTTAAGATTGATTATATAATGTATATCCTAAAGTAAAATTCATATTTAAAAAGATGAGAAAAACAAATGATAAACTTGAATGAAATGAAACCTTCATGATTCAATCTATTCAAAAACAGACCAAGATTTAAGAATTGAAAAATTGAATCAATAAAAACCAAGAAATCTCAATGAATATTCACCAAAAGGAAAACCCCCCTTATTCGAAAATGGAAAAACCCATCAAAAGAAAAAAACAAGAGAGAAAGAAATCCAGAGATATGTAGTTGTTTTTGTTTTTCTTCAAAGAGAGTTTTTGAATTTAATTTCCTCTTTGAGACCATCTCATCACATTCCTTCTCACTCTTTTCTTTTCAAATCCAACCAATCGATTGCCTAACCTCTGATCTTTGATTTCTAAAAAAACCTTCACTTCTTGATCTCCATTCTCATAAACCAAGACGTTTAAAGGTAAACAAGGTTCGAATCCTTTCACAATCTTCATCTTCGCCGATTCTTCTTCTTTCAAACTTGAAAAACAAGGTGAGATTAAGTAAATCATGCCTTGGATCGGATCGATGGATCGGATCAAAGCTAAACCTAAACAATTCGAATCGGTTGATGAAAGGAGAGAGACGAGTGAACCGTTTAAGACAAATGGTAAATGAGAAGTTGGAATCGATTCATCTAACAAATCAATCGAAACCTCATTGGATCTAATCATCACCGGTCTTTGTTGATGTAATCGAGTTTCGAAATCCCATTGATCGAAGAATTTGGTCACTCGATCAGTTGAAGAAGCATCATCATTTGAACTTGTAGAATATAAATAAGAGATTAAGTTTAACGTTCTAGATTCATGAGCTGGTAATCGAAGTGAAAGAGGTGTATCTCCAATCGGTTCTAAATATTCCATCTGAATCTTCTCTTCCTCTTCTCTTTCCATCCCTCTTTCTTGATTCTCAAATGTATAAATCCTACTTGGATTCAAAAGTTCACGAATCTTATTTAATAATTCAAACCCTAGTCCGGTGGTCCAACCCATCGTATTAACTAAGATCGGTACTCGATCTGTACATTTACCGCTTTGATCGATCTGAATTGGATTCTGATCTTTGTCTTTTGAAGCTTGATGTTTACGACGTTGACGTGTGGTAAGTAAAACAGGTTCATGATCATTAAACTGATGAAATTCAAACTTATAAAAACTAATCAAATCTTCTAAAGCTTCAAGGTACCTAGTAGGAGATTCGATAGGAGAAAGATTTCCAAGATAATGAGATCGTAAAGAACTTTGAGGGATTGATTGAAAACAAAATGAAGGACCGATCAAAGGTTTATTGATCACATGTAATGAGATGATAGAAGGTGGTGTGAAGAGTGGTTGACCTGGATCTAGATCTAGTAATGCGATTTGTTCAAACTTGTCTAAAAGTTTATTAAGTAAAAGTCGAATAAAGGTACTTTTGCCTACCCCTTTAGGACCTTGAATCAAATAACATTCTTGAGAATTTCCGATTGGGTTAGATAGATTGGATAATGAAGTGAGCCAAGTTTTAGGAAGTTTGAAGGATGATGTTTCAGGTGTTAAAGTTAAGATCAAGTCCCATGTTTGACCCATGATCTTAGTCTCTGGGTTTGGTGAATTGGATTGATTCCAAATCGGTCGTTTTGGTCCATTAGATGACCAAACTGAATCGATACCTTCTATTCCTGTTTGTAAGTCTTGAATTTGAATGATTGCATCAAAATTGGATACATTCAAATCGATGTCTATTGATGTTGTTGTTCTTGTTGGTACGGTAGATGATTTTAATGTGGTTAAGATTGGTAATGGATGACTCATGGGTGCGAAGACTTTGAGTGATTGATTTGGTTTTCCTGATTCAAGTCTTGCTCCATTGATTTCAATGGTTCCGATCAAAACAGTGATGAAAAGTGTACCACGAAAAATCAAATTCTATGAAACATCATCAGATTTTAGATTTTGAAGTTTGAATGATCAAGTACGAATTCAATGAGAAAAAAAAACAAACGACATCAAACTGACTTCTCCTAATTGGATTCCAATTATGATTGATTGATTTTGATTATGATTTTGATCTTGATCTTGATTTTGATGATCATGATAAATCATTACATTTTGTTGATCACCAAACCAATTAGGTTCCCAATTAGATACACAATCTAAATCAGAAAAAGTGGATTTAACTTTTCTACGTTTGAATTGATTTGACTTTTTAAATTTTGATGATGATGATAATGATGAAAGATGAATTGATTTTTTCCTTAAAGGTGTTTCGGATTCTATTTGTGATGGGTTTTGGGTGTCTGATGGATTTGTGAAATATCTAGATTTCTTTTTTGGTTTTTCAGGTGAGCTTTGATTGAGTGATTGGTTTGATTGGTTTTCATCATCAGTTTCTTGATCTGAGTTTAGTTTGATGGAGTGAATCGAATCAAAGTCTTGTTCTTTTGAATCCAATGTTGATTGATCGTGTTGATGGGTTTGAGTGAGTTGAGTTTGGTTTGATAATCCTAATCTTCTGGCTGCTACTGCACTCAATCCGTTTGAATTATTTTCTTGATTCATTTGATTGGTTTTATTATTCTTGAATTTGAAGTGTTTGTTTGATGGTTTGTTGTTGTTGTTGTGGTGGTGGTGTTGATTATTTTTGGTTCAAAATTCAAATTGTGGTTGATTTCCGATCGGGATGTCATTCAACTGTAACTTATCATATCATTCATGTGAAAGTTTAATTTTTTGTCAATCTATTTTTCGAATTTTTTTTGAAAGTTCTGTGACATTTGAACCATTTTGATTTTACAATTTAAACTTTTTTTTTTGGTAAAAAGTAAAGAAAGATGAATTCAATCTCAACCACAAACAACAAACCAATCACTAAATCAGAATCAATTCAATCAAAACCAAAGAAAATCAAATCACCTAATATCTATTCCAAGCTACTTCCAATCAATCTAAACACTTCAAACACTTATCATCCCTTCACTTACTTAAAAGCTCGTCTCTGGTCATCAAATCATGCTTCATCCCATCAAATCATCTTGGGTACATTAGATCCGGATTCATGTTCAGTTATTGTAAAGGGAGAAGATCAGTTTCAAGTACTTTGGAGATGTGGGTTTTTTGGAAAAGGTAATCTTTCGAGAAGTGAACCTACTTGGTTACAAAGAGCTAGGAATAGACATGCTTTAAATGTTACCAAATCGGATCATGGTCGTAAGTTTAGAATAACAACAATCACCAAAAAGAACATCGAAAACTTAAAACAAAAAGTTTGATTGATTTGTTTTTATTTTCTTTTGGAGTGAATAGTTAAACTTACAGCTGAAGAATTAACTGCTAAGAGAAGGATTGAAAGAAGAGAAGCTAAGATTGAAAAAGCCAAAGAGAAAGAACGTTTATTGAAATTAGAAGAAATCCAATCCAATCCATCAAATCAAGAAAATCAAAATGAAGCAAATTCGGTTTTGATTCAAGAAGAAAGTTTACAAATCGATCAAGAAGATTTAGTAAAAGAAAAAGAAATGGTGATGATCAATGGTCATCAAACTAAATCAGTCGAATCAGGTTTTTCAATTGAACTTTTAAACGAACTTGAAATGATTCTTAATTTAGAACATTTACAACTTAAACCCGAAGATGCATTTTTCCTTTCTTATGGGATCAATTGTTTACAAGTGGAAAAAGAAACCTTTGATGAAGATTCTGAAGCAACCGAAGTCAAAGGTCAAAAGGTATGAAGAATTTCATCTTCATCACCTTCATTCAATTCATTGATCATCTGATTTTTTTTTCTTCTTCTTCTTCAGAAGCAGATGATGAGTATCGATGACTTATGGAACACGTTTTGTTCGAATGCTAATCCGAATACTCAAAGAAAACCTGATAATGCATTCATAGTTTCGTATGTTGCTTATCATCATTTTAGATCATTAGGTTGGGTTGTAAGAGATGGAGTGAAGTTTTGTGTGGATTGGGTTCTTTATGGATCTCGTGGACCAGTAGGAGGTCATGCAGAGTAAGTCTGACCTTTTTTTGGCTTTTTGATCATCCACTTTTAACAAATTCATTGGATCTGGCTCTCTCATTCTTTTTAGGTTTGCGGTTTGTGTGATACCTGTTTATGAAGATCCGAATGATCAAGAAGAAATTCAAGTTGATTTATCTAATCAAAAACGAAATTGGAATTGGCTCTCAACTGTAAATCGAGTATGTTCAGGTGTGAAAAAAGTAAACTTGATCTCTTTAAACCAACTCTCCTCCAAAAAGACTCATGAGCAGATCAGATATTGACCTTTTTTCTCAAAAAACTTTTTGGGGATTTCCTTTGTTTAGACACTTGTTTTGGCTTATGTGATCATACCATCTAAAGAAAAATGTGGAATTGAAGAATTAAAGACACCTGAAGATTGTTTGAGATTATATTCGGTTAAAGAAGTGGTTATCAAAAGGTTTATTCCTTCGAGAATGAGAGATTGAATTTGTTTTTTTCAATTATGTTTTTAAATTCATATTGAAGGTTTTGTTTTATACAGATTTTTTTCACATTGTAGGGTTTCTTTACACTTGTGTTTTTTTATACTTCTTTTTTTTTATTCAGGTTTGGTTTGATGATTTCATCAAAAGTACATAAGAGATATGTTTAAGGGTGATTTTAGATGGAATTAGGAATAAGGGGTATCAAGTTAAAATCTTCATGACAAAAAAGTGTTTTTTGTTGAATGTTGTACTACATAAATCATAAATAAGACCTCGAATCTCTATTCCTCACAACTTCCTAGGCTCCCCTCCAAGTTTGGCACAAATCAGGCCCATCCATCACCTTGGCTTGAATAAAAGAACGAGCATCCGGCTATTGGATGATGATTCCACATTTGGATTCACAAAAAGTATGACGCCAAGGATTGAGCGGTATCAAGATTTTCTGGCTTTGACTTCTTTCGACAATAAATTGTCTTGTACCAGTCAGCCTTCTCATTCTATACGTTGCTTCACCGCCTGAATTTATCATACATCTCTTTATCAGCCGCTTTACTGTACTTCCTGTTGGTTTTGTTATATAAAAATTTTCACCAGTATCCTCTCAAGGTTGATGTACTAGTTAGCCTTTTGTTGACCTCAACATTTTGATCAAACTTTTCAACATGCATTAACTTCGAACAACAAAAGTACTACTACAGCTGTTAAGACGAGAAGCCAAACACTACTGCAACCCTAAAGTGAGATAAATTTGAAATGATCTAGAAAACCTCAATCATTGAGGAGCAAATCTTATCACTTTCATCGTAGATTGAATTCAGCCAGTGGTAGTGCAGTCAATGTATGACAGTCATCTTTCTCAAAGCACATCATATCACTGCGTGATCTTTACAATCGATTTATATCTACGAATGTTTTTGTATTTTAATTCGAGATGACAATCTCTTTCAGTGTCACCGAGTGTAGCTGAGCCTCACAGAATCAGAAGAAATGATCAGGTTTCCCTAAACTTAACAAAGTCCCACGCCCGCCTCGCGAGGCTGAGGCGAGCGAGGGACTTATGCCAAACTTGCACATTTCATAAGCTCAGGGTTGAGGCTTTTGCAGAGAGCCATCTTCAAACCCTTCTATCTTTTTCCACACCGAGGATTTGGGTGTGGTCCAAAGAAAAAAGTTATGCGCCTCACTCTGGCGCATAATGTACATATTTTTTTTCCCGAGGAAAGAGCTCCCCTCTGTAAAAAAAAAGGCTTCAAAGTTTGGGGCAGGAGAAGCATATGTAAGTCAACTGCGGATCTAAATTATGTCCAAAATCAACAATATGTCCAATACTTGACCAAAAGTCATCAAGAGCTCCGAAATTTAACTTGTCTGGATTTTCCAAAATCCAGACAAGTCTCGATAGCACCACCCAACATCTTACGTCGCCCAAAGAACTCCTTATTACATCGCTCAATCTTCTAACTTAAATCTTTCCCAGTTATCATGCCGCCGCTCACTCGCAGTAAATCTACCGGAACCTTGATGGTCTCCGAAGGCAGCCAGTATGAGCTTGCGACACTGGTCAAAAAAGGACCTCAATACCAGTGTGCCATCGCTAAAGGCAACACTTCAATCAGAAAGTCAATCATTGAAGATGCCTTTCGGAAGCGATATAAGATGGAACCACGACCATTACAAGTGGAATGTGTCCTGCTCCTCATCGGATTGTGGAATACTTTCCTATTAGCCTCCACTGGCTTTGGAAAAAGCAAGGTGCCCGAGATGTACCTGGAAACCTTGTCAAAGGTTGATAAGCCAATTGTGATGGTCATGAATCCTCTGGATGCACTTGGTGATAACCAGGTGACATCAAAGTACTTCATGTGTACTTCATTTTCTCTGGCTGACCAGACATCACTTCACGTAACATTAATTGTAGGTTTTGGAGAAGACCAAGGATGGTTTCACGGCGGTGAGTCTAACTCAAAAGACATTCAACGACGCCACATGTAAAGATATACTTGAAAGTAAATACCAGTTCATTTACTTGGTGAGTAAACCCTGTAATACACATTGAACAGGTCAACTCTATCTCTGACAACATGTTCATCAGAGCCCGGAGATATTTCTCAATAGTGCACTGTTCACGATGTTGTACTTTCATCCGACATTTCAAAAGCGCCTGGCTCTGAAAGTAATCGATGAGGCTCACCTTATATACTGCTGGGGTTTAGTTGCGAGTGGTTCAGCTAAGAACTTGAGCTGTTTCAAGTCTCTTCAAGACCGTGGAGTTTTTCGCCCGAGCTACGGTAATCTTTGTGGGCGATTTCTGGCAACCGATCATGCCCCTATACTACTCATGTCGGCTACTTGTCGACCAAAAGCGATGGATGCTATTAAAAAAAACCTCCGTCTTACAAATTATAATCTTGCAGTGCGGATGGCCGAATTGGTTCGCCCAGAAATTCGATTGATTCGGATGAGTATGAAATTCCCCTTGAAATATGCGAAAGATTTACATTCTTTCTTTGGACTGGCCAAGATGGTTCCAAATGCTGAAGTTCCCCCCACACTGATCTACTCAGGCACACAAAATGGAACCTGGGAAACTCTAAGTGCAATCAACGAAGCTAGAGGACATCCAGAACTCTCTTTGGATGGACAGAGTCCGTTTGCACGTCGTTACCATGCTGCTACTGGCACCGACGACAAGATTGATCGCGCCGATAATTTTGTAGACTTGCTCTACTCGGTTATATGTTGTACAATGGCGTTGGGTTTAGGGCAAAATTGGAAGATTGTGCGGCGAGTAATTGTGATGGGTCGAACAGAGCCCTCAGCGGTGGCTCAGATGATTGGAAGGTGTGGCCGCGATGGAAGACCTGGTGTGGGAGTCTTGTTAGTGGAGGAAAAAAGGGGTGGTGCAGGCGCAAAGAATCACATCAAGGACTTCCTTTCAGTCAGTACAAACCACATGTCTGATGATGAACGTATGGATGCTCTTGCAATTACTCCTGTTTGCCTCAGAGTTGCGATGGCAGTCGATAACTAGTGAGTTAATGTCTCGAATTCTTTGCTTTATATTCTTTCATCACGTTAACTATCCCTCCTTCAGTGTGGGTCACATTCCAATCAGCTTCCACGACAAGCATTACCTCGAGGAGGAAGCTCGTCAAAAACACCTTAACTTTCCAAAGTGTCTATGCTCAAACTGCGAACCTCAAAAATCCTTAGAATTTTTAGACCGGCAGCATCAAGCGACCAACTCAAACTTCTCACAAATTGTCTTAGGTCAAATGACTGGCCCTATCATTCATGATAGTTGTTGCCCTCCTTCTTACTCGAACGAAGCTCCCGACCTCAAAGCTATTCTTCCTTGCCCCGACACAGATCAAATACGAAAAATGCCAGTCTTTCAAGCACTTGTCGACAATCTTATGGCGAATGTTGATTTGTTATATGACCGGGCAAATCCTGACAAAGATTTCCCCATCCGTCGCCGTGTGGTTTTCAATCAACTCGACCATGCATGGCCTATTGCAAAAAACGCTGATGCTATTACGCAAGGAGCCTCACTCCGAGCGATTCTTGGGAGTGAAGCCATAGATGGTATATTCGACTGCATCTTGAATTGTATTTCAGACTGGCAACAATCGTATCTATACCAAATGAATATGAAAGACATCGATACTATGAGATTAGAACGAATGACCAAAGCAAAGAAGAAAGCGGATCAGGCAGCTAAGCGAGCTAAGTCTCACCCTAAGAGGAAGATAACTGAAACTGCCAAGATTGAACCAGATCAACCTTTCAAAAGATCTCGCCCTCACTCTTCAGCAGTAGCCACTCTAACACCCGCCAACATGGACTCAAATTATACTCAGTCATCTTCATTCAACTCAAACCAACATGTTGACTCTCACAATCGCCTGAATGATCAATATGAAAATCAGCCATCACTGCCTCATGTTCCTTTTACACCTCAACTGGACACGCCAGTTATCTTATCACCAGCTTTGCCTATGAACTCTCAGAGACTGCCGCCTTCAAAGTCTAGAATCATCACACCCACATCGACGACTGGACCCTCAACAGCTATGTTCCCTGCGAGATACCTCCCTCAGCACTCTGCAATTTCCCCACTAGCAAACATTTCAACACGCGTTAACCAGCCAGATTTATCTGTTCCCACTTCGCCACTACTACACCAAAGGTTTACCAACAATGTCACAAACATGGAACAACAAAGGTTTCATGAATATGGCTCATACAATATGTTGTGCCGTAATCAACCTAAAATTACGACACCTCGCCTATCAAACTCGACCCAAACGACATCATTTCTCCACCATGATATCAATACATCTAGATACCGAGTTTCTCAACCTAGACCTTCAATGCCCCAAACTCCTGGTCCAAATATCCATACACCAAGTCCGACTATGCGCACTCCTTTGTATAATTCATTGGACAACTCTCAAAAACACATGAACGAAGTCATGAACGAAGTGAATCTTACACAATCTGCCCCTCTGATGACACCCAATTCACATTATCCAGATCGGCGAACTTCGGGTCCTTCTATCACTACACCTTCCTACGACTCCAACCCAAACTCTCTTTCTTACAACCCAAATCACAACTCTCTAAAAATGCGAGATATGAAGATAATTACACAATCTGCCCCTCCAGTAGCAGCTCGCCGTTCTCATCATATGACACCTCTAACTGCCTTTCAGCCGAATCAATCAAATATTAACACAAATGTTCCATCAAATCAGAACTTTTCAAACCGTTCAGTTTCAGATGTTGTAGGACAATCTACAACATCAACGACCCTTCCCGAACTATCTACCCAGAGGAGTTTTGAACATTTGGCATTCCGAACCCCGGATCCATTCGCAGATGGATCATAGTTCCATTGGAACCGCTGCATGACTTATGGTGAGCAAGTGTTGTCTATCATCAAATTGAGGTGAAGGAACTGACCTTCTTCTAATGTGTCTCGATCATCACCGGTCATATCATCGTCGGGGATGAGAGTAGGAATGGGTGGGTTGACTTTGGACATGTCGTGGCTTCGAGTACTTCCCCAGCAATATCTGGATGAGCTCTTATGAGTGTATTCTGTTTGAAAAATCTCCTGTAATTTAATGAAACCAGTCTCCATGAGATTAGGAAGTGGTTCCGGTTGCTCAGCTTGGTTGTTAGGGCCAAAAGTCATGTCGGCTACTCTTGAAAAAGCCAGCATCGATTTTGGAGTAATAAATCTTTTTTTCTTTTGATATATACATTGAAAGCCTGCCCTAATTCTTAATATAGCAAGTATGCGCTGAAACTGCATAGAAAAAACACATGAGTTTGACAACCACTCCTTGCCCGCCCCAAACTTTCCTAAAGAGCACATACCAGTTTAATACATTGAGCATATCGATCCGCAAGTATTTTGATCTTGGTACCTGCACCCTTCATTGAAAATGAAGTTTCAAAATGGCATGAGACTCGAGATAGTTCAAAAAAAAGGCCGAATTGGGACACACCGCGCGATTCAGGAAATACTTTAACCAATAGATCATGTGTTCAAGATGTAGATCTTTAGCTTCAAATCTACCAGCAGATCCACGAGCCGAAATCAACATAGCCCTTTTGATCACATACGCTAGAGCTTTTGGAAGATAATGTTCCAAAAGCAGGACCAGGCGAGGGAGATGTTGAGCATAGTGTGACAGGCCGGTGTTCCCGTGTGCCATCACACTCCAACGTTTCCACATCCTTATGAGACGTCCAATATCACCCGTTTTGGATGCTTGGTCCGCTTCAATGTAAGTGGCCAGCTGACGAAGGTGAAGTCGTAGGTTGTAACCACGGATATCACCTGAATCCAAAGCAGATTCAAGCGCTTCTTCAGAAAAATACTCCCGGCTTGTTTCCTCAATGATACTTATTGCGGTTTCAGTATCTAACAGATCTGTCTTTCCCTCTCGTTTCTTAATCACCTGACTATAAAAAAACCCTTTAGACGTATCCAAACTTGAAACAAGTTTCGAAACAAACTTACCGAATGCACCATACCATGGTTGCAAAGTGTAGATGAGTGATCATATGCATGATCACTCCAAAGTCCTTTTTGGAAACCGGTCGATCGGCCTTGCCTGAAAGAGCTTCCCAACCTTTTGAGAAAGGTAAGTCTTTCTCATCGGCCGCATCACCCCATCCACCTAAAACCTGCCACTGACCTACATTCCACATCGTGTGTGCTGCACCTGGTAAAGTAAGGTAATTAATCATGCTCTCATATCTCCGACCAGCTGGGTGGAGTTTAGCTCTATAACTTTCCAAATTGATGCATGTTCCAACATCACCTTCAATAATCTGCAAATCATCAGGAAAGTCCTTCATAAACCTGCCAGTCAGGTTTGCTACATGATCAAGAACCTGTCCAACCCCCTCCGATGAGCCACATGAGAGATCCATCAGCGGCAACATCTCCACATCAGCCTTTTCAATTGGTATTGGTTCCAAAGGCGGCGGTGTGCGTGAAAGTTTAGGTACCACGTTAGGAGTGACCGTACGGTTTTCCGTTACAATGTAGTCGAGATAAGCCTGACCGAGTTGGGCTTTTATTGTTTGAGCCCAATGTTGACGCTCTCGAATGTTGGGTAGGAAGTATTTAGCATGAACTTCATGATCTTCAGCCTCTCGCATCGCTTTCACAAAAGATTCCAAAGTGAGGTCTTTCGGATCCACTTTGTCTATCAGATCCTTAGACAGAAAGTGAATATAACCGTATGTTCCATGGAACATACGGGTGTTTGCTTCAAGTCGGGAATAGTGGATACGTTCTTGAACATCGAAGTTGTCAAGGACCAGGAATGGCCGTATGGGATAGTCCATAGCCACTCGGCGCCTAAGCCTGCCTAGGCTTCCCTTACCCAGTTGGCTGATTGCTCGCATCGCCGTTCGACGGGAACACAATAGCCCAATGCCATGTAAATACTGACTAATTCGCTGGCTGACCCCACCGGCGAGGAAAGCAATACCGTTTTCCATCTGAAGACCGTTGACTGTTCTGTTGCTTACAAAAGCAATCATCGAACACACTGTAGTAGCCGTCTGTGTTCGAACAGATGATCAGGCATTTGGTTGATTCAGTTGATGAGAAGTAGAGTGGCCTACAGTATCAAAGCGCAACTTAAGTTGCTCATTCCTTTCACCTGGCCTCACGTAAATCACCCCTTCAATGGCATCAATCCAATCATCTTCATCTCCGATTTCGCTTGCCTGAGATGTCTGATCATCCTTCTCATTTACTGAAGTATTGTTGAGTAAACCATCAACATCAATAGATCCATATTCCACTTCTGCATCGGATTCGTCTCCTGCTTGTGAGCTTTGTGGCGTGTTGAAATCCGGATGGCCTCTTTCAGATGAAGAAGACAGCGGCGAAATCGCATCTTCATCCATAGCATCATTGCTCCTAGCTAACCCAACGTCATCTTCTTCGCTAGATTCATCTTCTGAATGGCGAGGAAATCTATTAACGTGGCGTGCATTACCCTTGGGCTCGTCTGTAAGGTCAGCGAAATCAGGCCTTGTTTGCGGCCGACCAAAAGATAGGCGATGTCGTATTAGTTGGTAAAGAAAACTCATGCCGTCTCTCATTTGTTGAGACCTTTGGTCAGAGGTCTTCAAGGTAAATAAGGAGGCCTTCACCGCCTTTGCCGACACATGAGGAGGGTAGTAATGGCTTCTCCAGCGGCGGCTAGCTTCCATGTCCACTATGTCCTTGGCCTACATATCACATATGGAGAAACAATGGCATCAGTACCCATGTGAAGAACCCTGAAAGGATATACTCACCTCTTGGAGAATGAACATCCTCCAGAATTTCCTACCGTTTGGCTTTTTGCAAACCAGCTTTTTGATTGAAGCTAACACAGTCAAGGTTGATTGCTGTCCTTTTCTTCCACCCCAATATCTACGAGACAATTTAATCACCCCCCCTTCGTCCTCCGCCGTGAGGTAGGTCTGTAATATCTCCTTCATACTGATGTTGGACCCATGGTTTCTTAATCGAAGGATTATCTCGACGGTGAGTTTGATCATTTCAGATGTGACCAACATGATTAATGCAATAAAAGAATAAATTAGGCAAGGAAATGGATTTGTAGAATAGAGAAGAAAGTAGCTAAATGAGCCCAAAGTGATAATTAAGATGGGTTCATTGAAGTCTTGGAAAAGAACAACAGTTCCAGTTCGAATCAGTGTGTTTATCTCAAAGGAGATAATGTGTATCCCCTCGTAGATGCTCGCCTCAGTCGCTTGGGTCAGTCCAAGTTGCAACATCATATATCACGCTTTTTCATTTGGAGTCACTCTTAAACAATCGTAGCCTGATTGCATCCTGGTTTGACACTTTAACAACCGCTCAGCTGTTTCGCAGCTGAGCTTGGGATTGCAGTCAGGTTGAACGATAAGGGGTTTAGCCAAAACATTAAGTAGAATTGGTCGACCAAAACCAATCCTATTCAAAACCACTTAGGACTCGCAGCATCTACACGAGCGGTTTACACATTACAGGTGCTCACACGTTCCAAACTTTGAAGCCTTTTTTTTTACAGAGGGGAGCTCTTTCCTCGGGAAAAAAAATATGTACATTATGCGCCAGAGTGAGGCGCATAACTTTTTTCTTTGGACCACACCCAAATCCTCGGTGTGGAAAAAGATAGAAGGGTTTGAAGATGGCTCTCTGCAAAAGCCTCAACCCTGAGCTTATGAAATGTGCAAGTTTGGCATAAGTCCCTCGCTCGCCTCAGCCTCGCGAGGCGGGCGTGGGACTTTGTTAAGTTTAAGGTTTCCCATCATTCAATAAATCATAATCATATCTCACGTCAAATTTAATCTTCTATCTGTTTTGAGAAAACACAAAAGTTTTTTCAAATCATAGTTATATATAGGGATTTATAGAAGTGTGTCTCAAGCCAGGTCCATCTAAGAAAAACTTTCTTGGGTTTTCAAGTTTTGCATCACGTGCTTTTGGATCACTTAAGCCTCCATGTTCAAGATCTTGGATCGAGATAAAGAAAAGAAGAGTAGTATGATGGATGAAAAGTAAGTAGTTAAAAAGTCAATGAGTTCAGTTAGGTTTTCGTTTGAATTTTTTATCTAGGATAGTTAAAATAAAAAGTTCTTACCTGCATCATTTACAAAATTGTTGTAATCCTCATCGAGATCTATTGATCGATTGTAGAAAAAAGATTCATTGAGATTTAAGACATAGACGGATTCTTGAAACTCAATTAATATGATTCCTTACCTCCTCTAGGTACGATATTTAGGTCTAAATGTTTAATGAAGAGGTAAAGATCCATTGAAAGGTATCAGTAATGAACCGTATCAAAGAGTTCAGTTTTGATTTCATTCAGACCTTTATCATTCACTTCTAAAAAATCTTCTTCATTTCCACAAAGATTCACTGCCTTCATCAAACCTTTGTTCACAATCGGTGTCATTTTTTCTATCCATCTAACTGTTAATCCCTCTCCTTGTTTTGTATTCTGATCTTGGTTCATATCCTTTTCTTGTATTTTATTCTGCTCTTGTGTTATTGAAGAATCGAAACCAAAGATTGATTTTCCCAACCAAAAAAGATTAAAGGATGAGTTTCTTGTGAGAGAGACATGTATTCATTAGAGTTAATGAAATTGATACGAACCTCTTGCTTGAGTTTGTATGGGATTACGTCTCAAATTCGGTTCACTCAATCTTCTTTCAGTTCTTGATTGAAGTCTTAAATCACACTCTTCTGGACTACTTATTCCTTCACATCCCAAATCTGTAAACAATCAAATAAAATTCATTCATTCATCAAAATTCATCCATGAAAGAATTGGTGAATGTATCGTGTGTCATGAAATCCAAAAAAACAAAGAATCTCCTTACTAAGACCAGTATGATTTAAGAAGTTTTGATAATCTTCATCAAGTTCTATACAAGACAAAAAATAAGAGATTCGAATTAAGTTTTTTTTTGAAAAAACTCGTCATCTTTTTCTCAAGCTGTGATGACTTACCTCCTTTGGTTCCTTTATTTTAAATTGAAGAAGTTGAATCATGATCAAAGAAAAACAATCATGAGTATATCTGTTCCGATAGAATGTTATATTTTTTTAAAATTTGAAGTATGTCTTAATTCAATTATTCACCTACTAGATCCTGATCTGTTTCTTTCAATCAAGAATAAAAGATTTTAATCAAAATCTCATTCATTCATTCATTCATTCAATTCTTGTTAGAAATTGATGATTTCTATGATAAATTGTCAAATTTGAAATTGATCAAAACCTTTAACTTACTTCTTATCGGATCAGAGAGAATAAGACGACTAGAAGGTTTGATGATTATATTATCTTTTTCAGGATTCGTCATTGAATAATAATAAATTTAAGAGATGAAGAAGATGAAATCGAATTAAGAAAAGAGAAATAAAGAGAACTTCTTTCTACTCGTAAAAATTGGTGTGGATGTCAAAATTAAAAGGTATACACATCTTTTTCATTAATTTTAATTCCTCATATCGTAATCGCTAGATCTAGGATTTACTTGATTGATTGATCTTTTTTGAATTCAAACAATCGATTCGAATTCAGTCAAATCCTTCTGAAGCAGTTACGATGATTCTCAGAGTTAAGGAAGTTAAATAGGTCAGAATCAAGTGGTGTTGAATAGTTGGAATACCGTAAACTCAAGCTTGCTACGGTGCTTGTACCTGATGAAATCAAATGAATACACGAATGTTCGTCAAATAGCACTGCTTCTTTGAAATTTTTTTTGCGTGTTTGTTGATGAGTTCCTCAGTGTGATTCAGTTTAAGTGTGCTCACAGAAAAGGCGAGATCAAGATTCTCTCAACCGACATTTCTTTGAACTCACAGACCAAAGACCAGCAGAAAGCACATGAGGGGTAGGTCCCTCATGTGCTGATACATGTGGTTTATTTCAATAGCATGTGTTCAATTTTGAGGGACTTTATTAACTTTAGCAATCCGTTCCTCACTAGACCAGAACTCGCCAGAGGGCATTCCTGGGTGCTAAAGTATTGTATCACGAGTTCTTAATGAATTTCTGTTTGACATTTTCAGGGTATCAAAGTGAAGAGGTGATCTCATTCAATGATGAATAGTTTCAGTTCATATAACAGTTGATGATAGGTCTCAGCCTATTACCTTGATTGAGTTTTTAATTATCTTGATCAAGAGTAGTGCACCTTCCAATTAGGATTATAGGTCAACAAGCTTTTCATCCAGATCGATCGATTAAAATCACTTTCTGTTGGGTTACTCTTACTTAATTAAAAGTAAAGAGTGTAGTATTTGATCCACTTAGGACTTCTGCTCTCTTCATATCTTCAAAACTCTTCAACTCACTGCCATCGATGGATTCCAAACCTCGGGTCAAAGAACTTGACTCAACCTCAGCCTCAGCAATCACCACTTCAACTTCTGATAGCATTCAAGCATTGTTAGATCCTAGCGATGACGTCATCAGTTCCGACCCAACAATTGATTCTCCAATCAATTTAAACGATCATACCACCAATGTGATGAGTTATATGCCAAATGCTAAACAAGCCCTGGCCATCGGAACCTCAGCGTCCGATTTTGGGTTTCAAATCGCTAAAACTTCAACTCAATTTGGTTTTTCAATTTCTCGTAAAATCGTTGGAACTATCTTTGATACATTATCTGGTGTACCTCCTACGTTCAATTTACAAGATGAATCTCAAAGCGAGTCAAGTCAATCGATGATCTCTAATACCATCAATGCAGGTATTTCATTAGCAGAATGGTGTGCACTTCATTCAATAGCTCTTGGTCAACAAATCTCCAAAACTAGTCTCGATCTTGCTTCCTCCACTGTCTCACGTCTTGATGGGTTTTATAAAGCTCATTTGAGTGATCAGTATACTACCTTCAAAGCTCTTAAACTGTTTGTGAAGATGGTACGTAAACAATGGCGTGAAGAACCTGATCACGATCCTCCAGGTGGAATTTCTCAATTCGGAATTCTTGATATTCTAAAAGCGCTTTCATGTTGGGCTTTACTTCAAAATTTAACGAGTGCGATTTATTCAAAAAGGATCATAGGAGAATTGAAAGAAATCAATCTTTTAGATCTTCAAAACTTGTCTGATTCAACTCATCAATCTGATTGGACTTCCTTAGAAAATGATTTACGATTCGTAGTAGATCATCAATTGAAGACTGAGAAGAGTCAAACTGATGGATCCTCGCAATCTGACGCTGAGATCATCACCGGTCATCTCGTCCAATCTCCCAAAGCGCCCATATCCAAGCTTGAAGATCAGTCCTCACAACCTATGACATCGGATCAAATAACACTAATGAACTTCAAGAGTTATGCTGGACTATGTTCGAGTAGCTATGGAGGTATAGGTTACTTGATATTTGGAAGTGGAAGTGGGTCCGGGCGCAAGCCATCTACCAATTCTAAAGAGTCTAAGAATATCAAGGAAGAAGAGAATCCTTTGGATGAGAAAAAAAAAGGTTCAGAAGAGATTGGGAGGGACGAAGGAGTCGTGACGGATGAAAAAGGTGAAACCAATATGCCTGGATCTTTCTCTGCTCCGGTCGATTCAACTGGTGATCAATCTCAGGATGATAAAGAGCATAAAGGGGGGAAAAGTGGCAATCAAGCGGAATACCGAACGTGGGATCTCCTTCTGGGTAAACAGTACGTGAAACATATATGGATGATAATGATAATGCTTTAGCTAATCATCAGATTGTCTCCCTCCGAATCCCTAAAAAAACTAACTTAGTGATCGAGATCTATTGCAAGATTTTGGGGAATTACACGAAGACGAAACTGGGTCAAGCGACTCACTGGAGTTTGATTTGATTTCTGAAACAGATACGATTGATTGGTACGAAGGAGAACCGGAACCGACTGAATCAAAACCAGTCCAACCAGAACCAGCTCATCTTCCTTCAACTCGTCAAGCTCCTCGTTATTTTATTCTTACGGATCATGCACAAAAGAAAGTGATCTTGTGCCTTCGAGGGACGTTTTCGATTGATGATCTTGCC
Source organism: Melampsora americana (assembly GCA_022264835.1). Classification (NCBI taxonomy): domain Eukaryota; kingdom Fungi; phylum Basidiomycota; class Pucciniomycetes; order Pucciniales; family Melampsoraceae; genus Melampsora; species Melampsora americana. The sequence goes on from JAIFHY010000088.1 coordinate 229,860, forward strand.
ACTGATCTCACTTGTGAATATCAGACTTTCGATCCTAAACATTATTGGGATGTCCCTTATCCTAGCACTTCTGGTAAGTATCTGCTGTTCAAGCCTTTCAAGTGTGAACTTCTCACTCTTTTCTTTGTCAACTCGAATCTAATGGTTGTTTGAACTCATTGATGTTTAGACTCCAAAGAGGACAAATTATTCAGGATCCATTCTGGGTTCGCGGAAGTGGCTCAAATGATTGGAAATTCGAAAACAGGTGCATTGACCAAAAGCCTGTTTAGAGTCTTGAGAGACCTTCCTGGTTATAAACTCGATTTAGTAGGACATTCATTGGGTGCTGGTGTAGCATCCATACTGGCGCTTATGTGGGCTGAGTTGAGTAACAGGAATGCATTTCTCTGCTTAGCTGCATATCAATTCCTAAGACGGGCTTTGTTTTGGTAGTCCTAGGCTTGGAACTACGACAAGCAAAGGTGGTTTGCCCTTAGGTGTGCCAGTCAAGGTTTATGGAATCGCTCCACCGTTTGAGTTCCACTTTTTCTTCTCATCATCGATCAAGTTGATCTGAACATCACTTTCTTTGAAATTCAGGTGTTCGGTTTCTGCTCAACTCTCATCATTGAGTCGGGAGATGATCAAATCATTTGTTTATTCAACAGATGCAGTCTCTAGATTATCACTTGGACATATTTTAGATCTCAAAACGGTTTCTGCTTGGATTTGTCATTCTGAAGCTCTAACACGTCAAGAACAACAAAAGTCAAGTACTTTGGATTCTAGAGCTTCTTCAGTACCTAAGGCTGGGATTTGGGAGAATGTTAGAAAATATTATGGGATGAAGAATGAGATTTTGAAAGAAACGAATGGAGTAGTTGATGAAGAAATGAAAGAACTTGAACAAATTGTATGTGACCTTTTGTTTCACATCATCTTCATTCTTTTTTTTAGAAACACTTGAATCTTTGATAACTGATCTTGATTACCCAACTTGTGTTTCAAATTTGGACTTTTTCTTTGAATGAGACAAAAAAAAATAGTTGATTGCAACTAGAAAAACATTAGAAGCGAATTTGATTCATGCAGAAACGTTTCCACCAGGTGAAATCTTTTGGTATATTTCAAAAGGATCGGATTTAAGATTTCCAAAGTTAAGTTTATCATCATTTTCAGAATTGAAGAAAAAAGAAGATCAGAATTCATTAGGTGATGAGAATTGGTCAAATGAAAATGGAAGATTATTTAAGGTTTGATTGGATTTTTTGAATTTTTTTTTTCTCTTCCTTGTTCAAAAAAAAGTGAAAAATTGAAAGATTTGTTTTTGTTTTTCTTTTTCTTCTTTTATTACTAGGTTATTGGTAATGTAGAAAAAGTGTTTAGTCAAATGATCTTTTCTAGAGAAATGTTGACATGTCATTTACCTTCAAGATATTTAAAAGTGATTCAAGATGAGATTTAAGATATATATAAAGATGGAAATCCAATTAGATTGTGTTTGTGAATATGAAGGATTCATTGTGTTTGAATTTTAAGTAGTGATCATTTTTTTTGCATCAGGTTACATATTTATGTTTGTTTATTGTTAGGTTTGTAATACGTTTTTTTTAAAGATTTTGATCGGTACGAGATATTTCGAGAATTCGGTTCAGTGTGTTTTGATGTATAAGTGACCATGTAAGATATGATGAGGATTGTATGTATTGTAGGATGTTTGTGGATCAACTTGTAATCAGTCAACTTTCTTAAGCAAGAAACATTCAAACAACTTGGAGTTTTTTTTTTACTTTTCCATTGAGAAGAAGATGTGGTGCTTTATGTGTGGTTTGAGTGAAATGAAGTTTTTTTGAGAACTTACAACTTGAAATGATTTAAAGATTTTGAATTCAAGTTTCAAAAAGAGGTGTGGTTGAGGAAGACTGATTTGATAACTTGGATCTCACCAAGGTAGAGAAAGAAGAACGGCACTGAACCTTTTCATCTTTTGTTTATTTGTTTATTTCTTACGTCCTGGGTCATACTTAATCCTGGATCACCTGTAAGAGTTGATTTTTCCATGTTCTCAAAATGAGAACCTGCCCAGTAATCAACTTAGATCTCATCAACATAGTGAGATCATCACCTCAAGTTCTGAGTCGCGGTTCATCCTTTAACTTTAAGAAATGTTAAAACCACGATTCACTCACAAAATAAAAACAATAAAAAGATAGAAGGTGTGGCTAAAAGTCCCTAGGTAAAATACCAAGGGACGGTAATTTCAAATAACCTGACCTAACACCCCACGGGGTGGACAGTGGACAACATACAGCAGCACGCTAACACTACAACATAACAATATACCAAAAAAAAACAAATAAAAAACATATATATATATAAATGTGCCCTTAAAGCAAAAAATAATTCAACAACACTCCAAACAACCATTCCCTAAAGTTTCTTCTTCTTCTTATCTTTTTTTTTTTAAAAAAAAACAATTATAAAGGGAGGAGAGGGAGGGCCGAAAAAATGAAAAGTAAAAATGAAAAGTAACTAAGAGAATTTTTGTGAGTGAATGGTCAAGAGAATAGAAAGATGAGACGGTAAAGAAGAAGTGGTAAACTTCTATGACGTCAAATCATGAGTTATAAATAAGAACCCGACCCGTCAGATATACATGAAGCCCTGTTTGTTTTAACATTCCCTTCTGTTAATAACAAGTGACCAACGACAATTCCTTCCTTTCAGTCTTGGTACTTAGGTTAAACCTAATTCGAAATCTTTGTTTCAGATTTTGAATTTTTTTCTTTTGAGAAATCTGAGAAATCTGAAAATCAATAAGAAATGTGAAAAAAGAAGAGCTTCAAGAATGATTGAATGATTGGAAAGATTTTCCATTTTACATAATTGTGTGTACAAATATGAGTGAACAGATGGATTGACTAAAGTTGTAATGATTTGTTATCTTTTATCAAATGTTGTGATGGATACAGTAGTCAACAAATATGATTGTTAAGGAAGATGATTAGCTAGTTACGGATAATGTCTTGTTAGATGTTTTATAGATTATGTCTAGTATATATTTAGGATGTTGTTACAACTTGTTTCCATTTCTCTCATCGAATTATTAAAGTAATTTTCCTCACTCTAAAACCCAGACCTAGGAAGACATGAATCTTCCTAGGATACACCAGAGCCCTTACAGTATAATTCGATCATTAAATTTTTTTTCGCGTCTTCTCCTTCTTTTTTGTCTGTTCTTTTTTTCTTCCTTCTTTTCTTTTTTTATCTTCTTTTTTGTTTTACATGCGTTATGTGGTTCATCTTTATGTCATTTGTGGTTAACACTTTTTAAGTTTTTAGCCTTATACATTGGTGTCTTTTTTATTTCCTCGGACGCGCCTTTGCGTGTTTTACACTTATGTGTGAATTTAGTTTGTTCTCGTTGTAATTTCTATTTTCTTCTTTTTTGGTGTTTCCTGCGTGTTAGGTTGCTTACCTGCGGCGGATTTACCTTTTATTACCTTTTTTCGTGTGTGTTCCGTATCTGCTCGTTACCTTTTTGGTGGTTCTTTGTGCTTTACCCTCCTGTTCATAGGGTTTTTGCTTTATACTCGCGATTGTTTGATTATCATGATGTCATTTTCATTTGGTGTTTCTTTTTATGTTTTTCTTATCTTTCTTTGTCAATCTTGGTCTGGATCATTCGACTCAACGTTTACATCTCGTTTTGCGACTTCAGCCTTTGTCTTGTCTCACATTATCGACTGTTTGCTTTACCTTTCGTCTCATCCACCAAAGTTTTTATACTCAACTACGGCATGACTTCCAGGCGCTCCACTATTTCTGGTGATCTACCAGTTGTTCTCACTGCTGATGAGCAATCTTTCGCGGATCGATATGTGACACCTGCGCTTCGTGCACTTCAGACTTCTTTCGAGGATAGGCTGGCTACCGTATCGGAACCCGCCGTCTCTCAGCTTCGCACAGAGTTGGCCACTCTTCATTCTGAGGTGATCAACCTCGCTTCTTCTGTGACCACTTTGACTTCTGCGGTTCGCGAGTGTATGACCCTGTCGGATTTCAATCAACGGGTTGAGGCTCGTGTGGGGGATGTTCTCTCTTTGGTTCGTGCTGATTTGGCTTCCAATATGGCCAATTTGCGTAAAGAAGCTTCTGCCGCTCGCGAGGATGTTGTCGGTCAAGTAAATTCTCAATTGGACTCTTTACGTTCCTCTCAAGTTTCGGTTGTCCGCGTGGAACCTGCCCCTATTCCCTCCTTGTCTTTCAATGGGGATTCTAAGGCGGTTACTTGGTTCATCAATACGGTCCGGGATTCTCTCTTTTCCCATGAGGCTAGTTTTATGGATGACTCTCGTCGTATCAGATGGGTGGCTCGACATTTTCCACCCTCGACGTCCTCTCAGGAATGGTGGACTAGTCTTCTTCGCGAGAACTCGCGTAGCCATGGTGTTGCCTTTAATCATCAATCCTCCGGTCTTACTTTTCAAATTCCGGCTCTTTTGTCTCTTGAAGCATTTTTTGATGAGGTGGCTGCTCGGTTTGGCGACAAGTTTTCGTCCATGACGATCCTCAAAGAGCTTCAGGCTTTGCGACAAAATCGGCTTTCCGTACTTCATTTTAATGCCAAATTTGATGGGTTGGCTTATCAGTTGACTCTCGATGAGCTCAGTTTGATGGACTTGTATAGTAAGGCTTTGCATCCCGACATTTGGAATCGAGCGATGAAGCTTCCTGATTGGCAATCAGTATCTACTCTCAAGGGGATGCAGGATTTGGCTCTTCTGGCGTCTCGGCAGGTGCAAGATCTTAGTCTTGCTCGTTCCTATGCTCATACGGCTTCCACTCCGCAATCTCATCGACCGGTGAACCAGTCTCAGAGACCGGTGAACCCCCCTCAACCTTCTCGACACATTCCTTCGGTGGTTGTTCCGTTTGATCCCAATGCAATGCAAGTGGATGTCAATGCGTTTCAGACTCGCCCCTCTCCTGCTCGACCTTATCTGTCTCGACCTCTTCCAGCCTTGCCTACGACTGTTAGTCCGCAATTCTATCGCCAGTTGTGTCACGGTAAAACACGTTGTTATCGTTGCTTGAAGCCTTATGATGAGACTCATCGGGGTCCTAATAATCGCCCGATTGCTTGTCCTAATACAGGGGCTACTACGGTTGAAATTGATGCTTTTGTGATGGCTTGTCAGCAAGAAACTGCTCCAGTGGCGGGTATCTCTTCTATGATGCCGTCTGGACGTCCTCCTCAGACCCAACTTACTCACCAAACGCCTATCGCAAATAATCATAATCTTCAAATGGGGTTTCATCAAGCTCCAGGGGCTCTTCAAACTTCCCTTTTATCCAGTTTTCCTCCGTTACCGCCTGTTTCTCCGTCTGTTGCACCATCGGCTCCAACTGCGGCGATTTCGGCTTTATTTCATCAATTTCATGATAGCGACGCTCCCGAGTTTTATGATCCTGCGCTTCAGGAGGAATTTTCAGCTCATAGACCTATGTTTGATCCTTCGAATGACGGTATTCAAGAGTCCCATATTTCGGCGATTGCGTTTCACGGGGAGGATGGAAGTGACTCTCGTCTCATTTTATCAGTTTTATTGAGCTGCGGGAATAAATTTTTTCCCGCTCGTGCTTTAGTGGATTCTGGTGCTTCTCGGAGTTTTGTCGATAGATCCTTTGTTTCGGAGCAATGTTTGTCAGCGACACCTCGTCCTTTTCCAATCACTTGCATTACTTTTGATGGTTCAAGCGGTAAAGATGGCTTGGTCACTCATAAGTGGGACGGTCACCTGTTTCTTCAAGGACTTCATGAAGATCATTCATTCCGATCCGAGATTTCACTTGATATTACTACTTTAGGAGGATATGATATCATTCTAGGTATGGATTGGTTGAAACAACATGATGGTTGGGTAGGAGGTCCTGGTCCTTCTTTAAAATTGGAGAAGCCGGTTTCTGCTCTGGGTTGCCTTAAGAATGGTAAATACCAATCTTCACATATCTCGTCAATTCCTTCTTCAAACTTTTCTTCTCGTCTTCATCAAACTTCTTCTGCTTCACCTTCTTCGTCTACTCCAAATTTATCTACACCATCATCGAATTCGTCTATTTCAAATCCGGTGTCGACTCTTCCTACTCAATTTGCTAAATTTGCTGGTGTTTTTACTCCACAGACCGCTTCAGCATTACCACCGCATCGTATGGGTTTTGATATGGCTATTAATCTGAAACCAGGAGCAGTTCCTATGTTTGGTGGGTCTTATTTGCTGGCCAAATTGGAACAGTCTGAATTGAAGACATTCTTCTTCCGCGGCCGCTCCTATTTTTTTTGTCAAAGTTCCTGGGAAGAAGAATCAACCATGTGTAGATTATCGATCTTTGAACTCTATGACGATTCGCGACAGTTTTCCTATCCCTTTGCTTGGTGATTTACTTACTAGGATAACAGGTTGCAAGTATTTTACTAAATTAGATCTTAAATCAGCTTTCAACTTCATACGAATTAAGGAGGGTGATGAGTGGAAAACGGCCTTTCGCACTCCTTGGGGTCTCTTTGAGTGTCTTGTTATGCCGTTTGGATTAGCCAACGGACCGGCTTGTTTTCAACGCTTCATTCAGTCTGTTTTATCTGAATATTTAGGTGTTTCTTGTTTTGTGTATATTGATGATATTCTTATTTTTTCCAAGACTTATGAAGAGCACACGTTACATGTATCTCAGGTTCTTCAACGTCTTCAAGATAATAAGTTATCTGTTTCTCCTGATAAGTGCCAATTCTATGCAAATGAGGTTACATTTTTAGGTTTTGTGATTTCGGAATCTGGCTTGAGAATGGACCCTAAGAAATTGAGTACTATTGCAGAATGGCCTTATCCTACTAACTCTAAACAACTATTTCGATTTTTAGGTTTCACAAATTTTTATCGCCGGTTTATTCATCATTTTTCTTCTATTTTGGCGCCTTTAACAGCTTTGACTCGTAGTGGAGTTAATGTATCACAAGGATTAGCTTCACCTGAGTGCATATCTTCTTTTCATTTGTTATTAAAATCTTTTACTACTGCTCCCCTGCTCTCTCACTTTGACTTTGATAAGCCTAGGGCATTGCAGGTAGATTGCTCGGGGTTCGCTATGGCAGCAATATTATCACAATCTGACGGGGAAGGAAATCTGTTGCCTGTTTCATTCTTTTCGAGAAAATTGACTTCGTCAGAAAGAAATTGGCAAGTCCATGATCAAGAACTTGGTGTTATTGTCGAATCATTTGGAGAATGGCGAGCTTGGTTGACTGGCACTGAAACGCCTGTTACAGTGTTTTCTGATCATGCTAATTTGAGATACTTTATGACTTCTCAGAAACTCACACCTCGACAAGCAAGATGGGCTTCTTATCTTACTCAATTTCACTTTCAAATACTTCATACTCCAGGAAAAAATAATCCAGCAGATCCATTATCCAGAAGACCAGATTATGAAAACTTTTCATCTGATTCTTCACGTCTAACTCTCCTGAAACCATATATGATAAAGGAAGGAGTTACGGTCTGTTCAATTGATACTTCTTTTTCTATACCATCTCATGAAACTCGGGACCTACTCATTAAGTCTTATGAAGGAGTTTCCGAATTTATAAAGCCTCCGCCATATTTTTCATTTAGGGGTGGTCTTTGGTGGTTCAGAGATCGTTTGTACGTTCCTGCTTCATTACGACTGCAAATCCTTAAATCCTTTCATGATTCCCCTTCAATGGGACATCCAGGTATAGCGCATATGCTCAGTGTTATAACACGTACCTTTGGATGGAAAACAATTCGAGAAGATGTTATCAAATACATAAAAAGCTGTGATTCATGCCAGCGTGTGAAGCGTTCCACTCAGGCTCCTCAAGGAACTCTTATTCCTTCAAACATTCCTGATCGACCTTGGAGTACAATTGGTATCGATTTTATAGTCAAATTACCACTCTCATCAGGGTTTGATTCAATTTTAGTTATAACGGACCATTTTTCAAAAGGAGCTCATTTCATACCATGCCGTGAATCTATGAATGCTCCTGAATTAGCTTCTTTGTTCATTTCTCAATTTTTTCGTTATCATGGTTATCCTGATAAAATTGTCTCAGATAGGGGAGCTACTTTTGTCTCTACCTTTTGGAAATCTGTTCAATTACAGTTACGAATTCATCCTGCACCATCAACTGCATTTCATCCACAGACTAATGGACAAACTGAACGTACTAATCAAACCTTAGAATCCTACCTTAGACATTTTATAAGTTATAGACAGGAAGATTGGAGCGATTGGCTGCCAATGGCAGAATTCTGTTTCAACAACACACCTTCTTCATCTACAAAGCTATCTCCTTTTTTCGCATGGCAAGGTTTCCATCCAAGAGCAAACAGTTTTACCGAAATTTCACAAGTACCTCATGCAGATCAATTCGTGGAACATCTTGAAGCAGTTCATTTAAATCTTTTAGTTTCTTTGAAACATGCGAAGGAACAACAAGCAAAAGCTTACAATTCTCATCGAAGACCAACTCCCACTTACTCTAAAGGGGAATTAGTTTGGCTATCTAGACAAAATATTACAAGTGCTCGTCCCTCTCAGAAATTAGATTATCGACGAATTGGTCCTTTTCCAGTAGTAGAAATGATTGGGTCTAATGCGGTTAGATTAAAATTGGGAAGTACCTATTCCCGTTTACATCCTGTCTTTAATATATCTTTGATTTCAAAATATTTTGATCCTACTATTGGAGGAAGGCCTGCATCTTTACCTGATTTATCTGATCCTCTTACCTCTGTTTTACCAGCTCGAGATTGGCGACAAGTTTCAGGAATTTTGGATTATAGAAAGAAAGGGAAAGCGGCCCCGGAATATCTTATTCGATGGGCAGGAAGACCAATCTCAGATGATACGTGGATACCTCTTCCAGATATTTCGACAGATTTAGATCTTTTTATTCTCATTTTTCATCATAAATATCCTCAATTTCCTATTCCCTCTTCTGTTTCCTGGAAACGCTCTGAGTCAGGATATCAAGCAGCAATACCTTTCTAAAGAACATGAATTTTGAAAAAAAAATTTCCTCTCTAATTTTTTATGCTTTTTTTTTATCTTTTCAAACAAAGTTTTTGTTTCCTAAACGGTGATCATTATTGTAATGATTTGTTATCTTTTATCAAATGTTGTGATGGATACAGTAGTCAACGAATATGATTGTTAAGGAAGATGATTAGCTAGTTACGGATAATGTCTTGTTAGATGTTTTATAGATTATGTCTAGTATATATTTAGGATGTTGTTACAACTTGTTTCCATTTCTCTCATCGAATTATTAAAGTAATTTTCCTCACTCTAAAACCCAGACCTAGGAAGACATGAATCTTCCTAGGATACACCAGAGCCCTTACAAAAGTGATCAAACTTTTACAATTGGAATTCAAAAAAAAAAAAAATCATTGAATTTGAAAAACCAAAAAAAAACTTCAAGTATGAAAAACAAATAGTAAATCAAGGATAGAAGTTCAAGATCATGAATTCTTCACAATTGACGAATAGTCAATTGATGGGTGTGGTGAATCAAGCTTTCGATCGGTTCGTGATTTTTTAAAACTCACTTTTTCTTCTGAATTAGGTTCATTCAGAGAATAAAGCAGATTGGTCGAATGAGTAGTAGAGCTACCTTTATCAACTTTCTCATCCTCAGCTGAGTTGTTCTAACGAGTAGCATTGCCTGAACTGATTGAAGGTGGATCTGTTTTACTGGAAGTGACAGTGGTACTATTGGAGCTTCCAGCAGAAGTATCACTAGATTTTTTCACTGGACTTGTCTCAGTCTCATTACTATTTTTTTCCTTAGAGAGATCTGAACCTGTTACATTTGATTTAGTTAGGGATGTCTGAAATCAAACAAAAAAAAGTCAGTGATGATTTCTGAGATCGATCATGGATAGAGAGAGAGAGACACACGGTCTTTGTACTGTCAGAAACACCTCCCGAGCCGGTATCAGTACCGTTACCTTCATCAACTTTAACATCATCACCTGAACTAATTGAAGGGGTAGCTGTAGTATTAGGAGAAAGTGTGCTACTGTTGGGATTTTTGGTGGTAGAGTTATCGGTTGCTTTTTCCAAATTGGTCTCCGTCTCAGTACCATTCTTGGTTGTGACAGGATTGGTTGGAGCTTTTGATTCGGTAGAAGATGTCTGTGATCAAAATTGAAAGTGACTTAGATGTGAATTTTTTTTTTCGAGATTGAATAGATAAACCGAATCACCTACAATGTTACTAGTCTCAGCGGTACCTTCTGATGCAGCATCAGTCGTCTCATTTGAATTAACTTTCTGAGCTTTCTGTTCAGTTGAGGTGATCTGTATTCAAACCCAAGAAAACGTTTTTAATAAAAGCTCCACGAACTTCATCTCTGTTCCTTTTTTTTCTTCCCCCCGTCACACTCACATTTTTCGTCAGATCCTTGGAAGGTCCTGTGGAATTTGAAGCACCAGTAAGAGTGATAGAGGAAGCGGTTGAATTTGTTTTCGAATTAGATTTTTGATTATTATCTATTGAATGAGATCCGCCTGTTATGCTAGAATGACCTCCAGACATACTGTGACCTCCAAGCATATGGAAAAGAGCAAAAGTTCTTTTAAGGAGAGGTGAACTTCTGGAAAAAAAAAGAGGTTGGGTTAGTTATAATCAGACACATAGAGAAGAAGTTCGATTTGAATGATTGATGAGTTGATGTGTTTGAAATCGATCGACGTACGTCGTCGGATTCTCAACATCCGCAAGACCACGAGGTGAGGTAATTGCTTTTGAATGAGTTTGATCCGAAAGGGTGATGAAGATCATGAGGATGGAAAGAAAGAAGGTGGAGACCATTGTGAGATGGATTGGACGAAGAGAATGGAAATTGAGATCGAAAAGAAATGATCACTCGAAAGAGATGCTCCTACTAGGATGAGGTATGTGAAAAGTTTATGTATTGTACAATGAAGGGTGAAATGGATTTGATAAGTGAGCAGATTTGAGGATGAGAACATTGAGAGAGAGCGTAGAGGATTACCTTTTAAAATCCTGTAGAATGGTATGCTGAACCTTTGAGATAGGCTTGAAATTCGAGGTAACAAAAGGATATCGTTGTGCCATGTTGAAGGTCAAGGAGGAGGACTTTAGGGTCCCTTTGCGGTCTCCTTGAATGATATCATAGGGCACATTCGAATATCTTGTTGAAGGATTGTATGTTACGTGGTGGATTGACGTGGCATTGGTAAAAGATGATCAATTGCTGAAGTCTTCAAGGGTTAGCTTCTCATTTATGCTGAGAGAGATCTAGATGAGGAATTTTCTTCAGCACACTAGATCTAGATGGGTGACCAGCTACACTGATGACAAAGGGAAAGGACCAAGGAAGAAAACTACACCAAAGGATGTCCCTCCTTGGATACCCATGATCTCACTATCTCGAGGTTTGCACAGTGACCGTGAAGGCGTGTCTCTGTACCTCTTAGAGCCCCCGACGTCTGGGGCAGCCCACACGGGTTTGGTGCTGATGTTCAGGTTGACGTTTATGGTAAGAATCCATAGCAGCATGATCTGAAACCTTTGTCTGAAGACGCAAAAAAGTGACAAAGATTAAAAAGGTGAAGACCTGTGTGTGAGGCAAGTTTTTCGATCAAGACCCGTGCTGAGTTGGAATGCAATGAGTGACGAGAGGGGTGTTAGAGCATCCCCAGCGGACTACGGACTCTTGGAGCTCCGATTGTGGCTGAAGACCCACCACCAGGCTGATTGGGGCCCGCCTTTGTCAGTCAATTTGATGACTGCACAGCGGACCACCAAAACAGACCTACGACACCCGCTATTGGCATCACAATATGCCAATAGACAGCTGACCCGGCCGGTACCTATATCTGTACACATGGTTACTACATGTGGTTCCCAGCACGTGGAGGGCAGGACACGTGATCTTGGAGCTCCGACCAGACCCCCCAGATGTGGAGAGTCTCGACAAAAAATGTCGGAGCTCCGACCCCTGACAACGGAGAATTGGTAGTCCGCTGGGAGCGATTTTGGGACTTTCAGCCCCAAAATCCTTCGGAGCTCCGAGAGTCCGTAGTCCACTGGGGATGCTCTTAGTTGCCTGATTTCGACCCATACTTCAGTCTCTAAGAGATGATTTGGAAAAATCCTTACGATCGATTGTAACAAGGCATTGACTTTGTTTCAATTCAAAACACATCCTTAACCCCTGAGAAGAAATTCAATCTGAAGCCCTTCAAAGGGTTTATCAACTTCTTTTGTCCCTTTTTCCATCAAGGAACTTCTATCTTCCCTTACATTCCCATTCCGAAAACCTATTTGACCTCTATCTAAGAAATTTTACTTAAGACTCTCATTGGATTTTATCTTTTTCATCTCGTCTTTTCACTTTACTTTAACTTCAATTTTCCATCACTTTACTTCATTTTCACTTCCATTTCTTTCCTCAGCCATTCGATCTTTCTCTGATCAAGATGCACACTTCAATCTCTTTACGCTTCATCTTACTAAGTGTGATTTTAGCTTTATACCAATCTCATTCTACTCAAGCAGTATGGAATCCTACTCTTCAAGCTAGAGCTCTTCTCAACAAATCTGGAATAATAAGGTGAAAACAAGTTCACTTTTGATCTGTCTTTCCTCCAACCTGCATTTTTGAGGGTTAGTGAACCTAACCCTTTTGTAATGTTTTGCCTTTTTTCCCTCTTTCCAAATCATAGCTTCTTTCCCAGATCAGAAGGAAGTCTTCCTTCCAATACTACTACTACCACTACTTCATCACCTCCGATCAAAAGACCAACAGAAACTTGTGATTATATTCTCAAAAACATTAAAAGTAAAACCGATTCTAAGTAAGTAAAACCTACCAGATCACTCATTTCAAAACCCAGTGTTAATCATCTATATCTGTTATAAAACAGAGCCGAGCGAAGAGCAGTAGATTCACACTCTGCCGGTTCCCCTGTTGTTAAATCCCGTTCCTTGAGGTGAGTCAAACCTAGAGATCCTCACTTCACTACCGCAGCATTAATAACCAATGTGCCGTAAAGCAGAGCCCAGCGAAGAGCAGGTAATCCACAGACTACCCAAGATAAATCAAATCAGATCAAACCTATCCATGGTCCAAACATCACCGATTCTTGTTCTGAATTAGAAAAAGTCATGAAAGCTGAAATCGAAGCTGCCCAACAAAAGAATGGTATCGCCGCCAAAATCGCCCAGACTCCTTCGACCGCTTCTACCAAATAGCTTTTGACTCTCACAGCGCTTGAGGTCAAGTGCTAGATCGTAGTATGACGATCAGTTTTTTTCCCTTTCTCTTCAAATCCTTTTCTCCTACTCGTTTCATGTTTACACACTCTCCAAATCATATGAGAGTATCCAAAACCACAAAGAACAATAAATAAATATCATGTATCATGTATGTGTATGTGTATGTGTATGTGTATGTACATTGTGACGCGAATTCCAAAATCAACATTGTCACATTTCTTTGTTATCAATCCAAATCTTTTGACATCTGCCCATGTATGTTTGCCCTTTGTCTCGATGGTCTAGCGATCAAATGTAGAAACCCTCCATCAATTTGCTGCATCGATATTCATCATGATGTCCGCTACACCTGGATCACCCATTTAATGGGAGACCCACAACAAAAGTGGGGTTCATTTTGCGATGATCCCACATTGTACTCCACAAGCTGACCGGTACATTGAATCCTGTTCACTTGAACAGATATCCTGGATTTCGAAAGTGTGTTTCAACAAACATTCACAAGAATACACCAGCTCAAAGAATCAATAACTTACAATTGGTGCCTTTCAACAACTGTCCACCTTAGGACATAGTCCGATTGGGGCCCATCCTGAATAGTATATACGCATCTATCCCTCCACTCATCCCATACAGATTGACTAATTCTAAATTTCCTCCAAAGTAACGGGCATATAATCTGGCCATCGGTAAGCTGTAAATCACATAAATATCATCTCGTCAAAGATCATGATTCCTCAAAGCTTCAAGAAAACCCTATGAGGATCCTAGAAGTTCAACGTACCCATAGCCTAGGCCTGCGATGCGTCCAAGTCCAGACTTAAGACCGTCAATCTGCCCAAAGAAGCCATCATCCCATTCCACGGCTTCTGGTTCATGTTGACCAACGGTGGTGAATGCATATGAAAAGATCTTTTCAAAGTCACTCGGGCGAATCCCACCTCCATAATCTCGAATCCGGATACAGAGCAAATCGTTAGATGACTTGTTAGATGGTATCAGATCAGCTGGGTGAGGTTGTACCGGTGTGGTTTGGTAGACTGAGGTGGTGATCTCGACTGGGGGTAAATTACTGGGTTCTTTGAGTTGTAGCTGACGTTCAACTGTCGCACGGAACGCACTGAAAAGAAATTTCACAGTATTTTGTGGATGATCAAAAAATCGGAATGAGATTCACTAGTCAAGAGATTTACCCACTTTTTCAAAATCTCTGTCAAGACGTATCTTAGTTTGGAGAAATGGCTAATAATGAGAAACCGACTGAAGGATGCAATTGTGAACAAAACCCGGAGTCTGAATTGACAGGACTCACTCGAGCTATAGAGATGATGTTAATGAGTAGTGCTCAACGATGCTCAGGAGTCTATCACCATCGAATTGAGGGACTAACATGTATGCCCACAAAGCAAGCTTTGGCGTTCAGATCCCCCTGAAGGATCCAATCAGGCGAAGTCCCATAGCTTGTGACCGAGGGTCAAAAATCGGATCATGGGTCAAAAAAAAAGTGCGCCTGTCAATCCGGACCACTTGATGACTCACGTTCCATGACAAAGATCGCTAACAAATCTAGCAGATCGATCGATCGATTCTCGAATCTTGAGTTGTGTGTCAATGATTCCAATCTTACTGCTCTCGGATCCTTTACTCAGTGCAATGTGTTGCTCAGCTAGTAGTCGAATCGAGAGTCGAGCACGAATAGCCTTATCCAAAAATGACCCAATTTGATCTTCTGAAAGGTATCGTTTACACTCTTGAAATCCTACAAAACATAATTCATTTTACTTTAGATTGAACAGAATCCGATTAAAGATGAGTAAAAAAAAGTCTAACCTTTTGCAAATAATGGAATCACATTCGCTTCATCTTCTATCATTTTCTCCAACTTTTTCACAAACTTTGTATTATCTTTTATAGAACTTTAAAATTCGAAACAGAATTAAAAAAAGATCAAAAGACCTAAATTCCTAATCAGAAATCTTTTTTTTTCTTCACACATAGAGAGAGTAAGGAATGTAAAGTTTTCGATTGAGGATTCAAAAAAGAATAAAAAAAATCACACGTGATTGGCAAAAGTTCTCTCAACCCATTAAGCGCATCAGTATAGATTGACATCACTTCGGATGTATAAGGATTTGAGGCAGGTAGGTAAGGTAAGCTTAATTGAACTTTCACCTAAAGATAAAAGCAATGAAATTTGAACGAATCAGAAGATGAAAGTTAATCTGTTTAAGCAAGGGATTTCGAATCATACTCTACGCTCCAATCGTTGAATTAACTCTACTCGAGTCAATTCTCCACTCTGAATAGAGGCTTCAGGGGAGAGAGGAGGTGATCCAAATCGCATAAGACGTTCCAAAGTCACTGAATAAATCGGGTTTTGGGATCAATTGGAAATCTTCACACAGATCGATACAATCCATTTCCAACCTTTGTTAAGTGAACTACTAGCTTCAGTGGCCAAATGTGATCTGAAATGATTACGTTCTGGAGCTAGTGAAGTACTGAGATGAATGGGAGAGTAGATAGGAATGGATGAAGTGGTAAAGCGAGATCGAGAGAAGATTGATGAATTCCTGATGACCATTTTGTTTTTGATTGACTAGAACAATCGAGTCAAGTGATTTGGAAAATGAAGTTGAATGTATGCGGAGTTTGGATCTTGAGGTCATGATCCGATCCAATTCAAGACTTATCATCATTTCGGATACGCAGATACGAGTACCGATGTGTCGGGTTGGGAGTGCTCAATTTGACCTTGCAAAACAAAAAACAAGATGAAAGCTATAAAAGTTACATTAGTGAAGATCAAGATTACGTAAAGAAGAAAACACAAAAATGGTCCATAATTTCAATCCATTCAAAAAAACCATATAGAAAATAATTCATGAAGAATGAAGAATTCTTAAAAATCAAATCAAGAAAACAAAGTCATCATAAGCTCAATGTTGATAAAAGATAAAGTTCAAATATATTCATCTGAATCCCAACTTCATCAATATCATCACCAGCTTAACAAATCTTTAACTTCGATCATCCTCATCCTTTCTCTTGATTTCAATTCCTTTTTTTCTCGGTTCATCCATTCACTTTATTCATAGATGAAGGAAATCCATAAAACCTTTTCCTATCTCCTCTTCCTTCAATACACTTTTCAAATTCGAATCGTTTACCTTCTCTTTCATCCTCTAAGTCTTCATACCCTTCTCCCTCTTCTAAACCGTTTGATGAATCTGAAACGATCAAATCCACCTACATATCCTCAATTTCATCCTTCTCCATCTGAGGATCCTCCGAGTCAATCTTCTGAATGGATGAAATCTTATCAAACATTCGATTCATCACTGTTTCTTCCAATAATATCTTTTTCAAGTTGGTTTGTGAGATAGAATTGATCACTTTACTCTTCTTATTCCTTAATATTGAATTGGTAAATGATTCATGATGATTGAAAAAACTCGGTAATGTTCGATTGACGATCGAATGGCCTATTCACAATCTGAGCCTCTGGATTAGTACTCCAAGCTTGTCGATTACGTTCCTTCCAAGATCTATCAAGACATAATATCCATCACTTTCAGGCATCAGATGAGATTGATAAGAACAAATCTGTTGAAATACAACATACCCAACACGCTTGACCTTTTTCAAAGTCGATGGAGTCCATGGTTCATAAGGTGATTCATCAGAACCAGTCACACGCCCTGAGACAACCGGTTTCGAATGTGTCCTTTTTTCTCTTGATGCACTCAATTCTTCTTGTTGACGCATCCTAACTGAGATAGGTGTAGGTGGTGCGAGTGATCTGATCTGATGTTTTCGATCAGGAGAATGATCGCTAGACTCAGGAAGCGATTGGGTACGTTTTAGGGATCTTTCGGATGAGTTCTCTTGAGTGTCTTCAGCCAAAACAACATGTGATGGAGAGACGGGTGAGCCTTCAATAAGCTTGCTAAGAGGATCATGATGTTTTGAGACCCGTTCTGGCGACAACCCTTGCGTCTGGTCTCCAAGTGGGGATCGGGATCTCAGAGACCAGGGAGAAAGCTGATCGATAGGATGAGTAGGTATATCACAAGGCTCAAGGTCAGAAAGCCCAATTCGATTCGCATGTCCTTTCGCTTGAGACGATAGCTTTTTCGGGGGAGTAGGAGATGCTTCACAGAGTACTCTTGATTTAGGTGTGTGCTGAGTTCTTTCACGATCGAGCTGAGATTCCAAGTCATCTTGATCAGCCAAAAGGTCCATCTGGATAGGCGGAATAGTAGCATCACAATCCTGCGTGTTGGTAGCGATGACTGAATCGATAGGCTCATTCTGAGATGGCAATGCGTTGAGATTTTCAGACAGACGAACAAAATCCTTAGAAACTAGGCGATGACGAGACTGTTTGGTGATTGGGCCAGACTGA
The DNA here is from genome assembly GCA_022264835.1 of Melampsora americana. Taxonomy (NCBI): domain Eukaryota; kingdom Fungi; phylum Basidiomycota; class Pucciniomycetes; order Pucciniales; family Melampsoraceae; genus Melampsora; species Melampsora americana. The sequence continues at coordinate 247,586 of JAIFHY010000088.1, forward strand.
CGATTGAGTAAATCATCTTCAAAGGCTGCTGCTTCATCTGGCTGTGTTGCTTTAGTAGCTTCTAACCAAGCGCCATGTGCCCTATTGACAGACCGGATCTTATCTTTAGAATGTAAGACTTGATAACTCAGAGGTGAACACTGTGAGTGAAGATCGATTCCTAAAGAAAAGAGAGTCTGTTGCGGTATTGGTGAGACTGAAGGTGTGGTGCTAGGAGAAGAGGTATGCAAGGGCTCGATGGTGTCAAATGAAATTGTAGGATGAGGTTCTTGATTTACTGTTAGATGATGATTCTGTGTTTCAATCACTTCCGATCTGTTCATCCCACCAATCCGTTGAGGTTGTTTGATTAGATGACCCTTTTTGACCGTTTCTGACATTACAATCGATTTGCATCTGTTGATGTTGTCAAGATGTTGATGTGAGTTTGAGGAAATTCTAGAGCGTCCAAAGGGTTCTGAAGATCGGGCTTTCCGTCTTGATGTATGAGCTTTATGATCGGTAAACACCTGAAAGTGTTGAACCTCATCTTGAGCATCCTTTTTTGAGTCATGTTCTTCGGTTCTGATAGAAGCTGTCTTAGTACGACTGATAAGGTTTAATTGTGAGATCGGTTCCCTCGAAGTAAATGTTGAAGCTTCATCATCAGGACGTCTACGCTTAGGTGGATCTGTCCAAAAAGGTTTTTGATTAAACGTTTCAGATAATCGAGTTTGTCTTAACTTTGTTTCGCTCAATCCTTGAGGTGGTGGTGGTGGTGGTGGTGAATGATGATGATCTGATGGGTTTGTGGGTCGGAAGGGAGTGAATTGATGATTTTGAATTCGCGAGTTCCAAGCTTCAGTTGATCGAGTTTTCTGATTAGGTAGGGTTTGTTCTTCAGAAGACATTGAAAGGGATTGATGAAGAAGAAGAAGAAGAAGAAGGTAGATGAGGATTGAGAAAGTATGAAAGAGTTCATTTACAAGCTCAATCGACTCTTAAGCAAGATCCAAGAATGGTACCAACGCGTGACGCTCCATGCATCGATTTAATACCAAGCGCGTACACCAAATGTTCAGAACTGAACAGGTCTGAAACAGCTTATCACGGAGCATGTCACAGGCTCATGTGACCTTGCCGATACCAAGTACCCATAAGCTTCCATTCAATATGAGAGCATCTTGATCTTACCATCACTCTTTTTGAACCTCAGCATTTTGATCTGCATCTGTTGAGTGTACCTCATGGAAGTTGAAGGATGGTAAGAGCACCATTTCAGTTCTCAAAAGTCTCCTGATCTACTCTATGTACTTGGTTAAGTTTACAAAGTCCTATGAATATTTCTTCCTGACTTGAACTTAGCTTTTGAGTGAGTGTTGATGCTTTAGTTGATGAAATGAATGATGTCTTGAAAGTGAGGATTGAAGGATTGAGTCAAAGTGAATCTGGCTTGATTGATTGATTGATTGGTGTGTTGTAGTTGGCTTGAAAGTAGAACCACAATTGAGCCATTGAAGAGTGATGGAAATGAAGTGATCGAATGTAAACCTAACCCATCCCTTCACTCACTTGCATCCGATTCATTCCATCTCAAAACTCACTCTCACTCTTCATCCAATCCATCCATCGATTCTCAAAAAACCAATCTATCAAGATGATCTCAACTTCATTCATTCGATCAAACCTTCGTCTACTCAAATCAACCTCTTCAACTCTACCCACTCGGATTCCACTCAAACCGATCTCGATCAGATCCCTTCAATCCACTCCATTCGATCCTACTCCTCTACGTTGGATCTCTTCTTCTTCTGCTTCACTCACAAACGATCAATCATCAAGTTCTTCTCAACCTCCTCTTCAACCAACATCTCAACCATCTCCATCTCAACCCACAGAAGAACTCTTTTCGGTTTATCTTAGCAACCTATCTTTCTCAGTCACTGAAGAACTCTTGAGTGAATTCATCTCTCAATACGCTCCAGTTAAAAAAGTAGATGTAGTCAGAACGAGTGATGGAGCTGCTCGAGGGTAAGCGATTCTCTCTCTCTCTTCTATCATCCGGATCTTCTCACTGACTTACTCTCACCCATCCCTTTTTCTTTTTTCTCTCTCTTTCCCCCTTAGATTCGCTTTTGCAAAATTCCCTACCCAAGCTGATGCAGACGCTGCTGTCAGTGCGATCAACGGACTCGATTTCCTCGGTCGACAGATCGTAGCTGCAATCTCACTCAAACGACCTGTGATCTCAAGTGCGAGCAATCAACTCTTCATGTCGGGTTTTCCCACAGATGGTGAATCAGATGAGAGCGCATTGAGAAAAGCGCTTCATCAATCACTCGGTCTTCAACCCAAATTAATCCGATTTCATAAATTCCCCGGTGGATTCTTAAAAGGGACTGGGCATATTGAATTTGCAGATGAAGCTATGGTCGAGGCTGCATTGGTTAAGCTTCAGGAACTTGGTGCCAATCATCAACCTGTTCTTGTCAATGGTCATCCTCTCACTCTTGTCAAGGCTAGACCACTCCTTCAACCTCGAAATCGAAATCGGGCTGGGTTCGGTGCCGGACGTGGAGGGTTTGGAGGACCTGGTGCATATGGATATGGTGCGGCAGGTGGATATGGAGGTGCACCAGGTGGATATGGAGGTCCTCAAGGGGGATATGGAGGTCCACAAGGGGGATATGGTGGTGCACCCGGTGGATATGGAGGTGCACCAGGTGGATATGGTGGCGGATACAATGCGAGCTATCCGGGCACTCCCGCTCCTGGTGGCTATGGTCAATATGGTAGAGTACGTACCCGATTCAGTTTCTTGTCTGATCGTCTCTTCATCTTCGTTTGAAATGATTCATGAACTGATTGAACTGATTTGAACTGATTTCTGAATGATTAGGGAAATGGAAATGAAGAGGGTGGAAATACACCGGCTTACTGATCGATCGACATTTAATACCTTCTGATCGTCTGAAGAGTGATGAGCTTCACTTTTATTTGTTGACTTTTGCTCAGATCTCTTATTAAAAAAAAGAAGCTATTAGATCTATACTGGAATCTTTAGTCAATATATATAAATATATCCTCCTTTCTGTTCATTTTTTTCAAAATCAGTTTTAACGTATATGGAAAAAAGACTATTTGATGAAAAGGGTGTTTGTGAGATGTAAGGATGATGAGAAGAAAGATTGATCATGTCTTTTTTTCTGGATCATATGATCTTTGAACTCTGGATCGATTTTGGATCTCATGGATCAGAAGAGTCCAAGCTTGATTTAATCAAGTTTCAAAGCTTGTTCAAAGTTTCAAAACTTTCCAACTCAGCTTGGATCTAAGATGGAAACCCCTAAGCCCTCGAATTGACCATGAATAGGAAAACTGAAGAGTGAGACTTTTTCCAGAATGGTTAGGATCTAAGATTCAAAAGGAGAGGGGAAAATGAGAAGGAGAAAGGAGTTTGGGGTTTTTTTGGAAAATGGGTTATGTGTAGTTCTAAGGCGGGGAAAGAAAAAAAAACATTCCAAAAAAAAGAGATCATCATCTGTTTTACAGCTGTTCTAGAAATTCGTGTCACAGCACGAATTTTTTTAATTTTTTTTTCCCCAAATACAACACAAATATAGCTGACGCGGAGCGCAGCATGGCTGTAATGGGGTCTTGCTTTTCCTATCCGGGCCCTATCCGAAGCCATGGGTCCGAGGTGGTGGGTTTGTTTGTTGGTGTTTGCAAAGACCCACTCACTAGCTCAGCCAGATACATATCCCGATACCCAATACACCAGCCGCCATATTGATTCCATCGACCCAATCAATCCAACCTCCGCCGGCAAAAACTCAACCCAATACAATCCCAGGAGCCAATACCAAACAATGGAACACTGGTTGGCCATTCAATGTTTGGTCAAGCACTGAATCCATCACCAATCACCCTCAATCACCTCCGTTACACAAAGCCTATCAATTTTCTATATTGACCACGAGTTGGCCGAACCCCAAGATCATTCCTATAAAATGCCAACCACTCCGTTGTGTTCACCCACTGAGAAACGACTCACTTCCACATTACGAATTACCTTGTCATTTCTGACTCGCAGAATGGTCAACAGAAAGCTTTCCAATGTTCCATTGTTTGTTCCTTTCGCTCGCTTTCTTTCTTTCTTCTCTCTCATTTTGAACACTACTTCTTTTGTTTTTAATCTCTCTCATTTGATCAACTTAAACTGACAAATTCTTCTTGGTTCTTCATTCTTTCAGGCCGTCACATGGACGGATTGACATCATGTCCTGTGCTCTTCGATCTCGCAGCTATCAACCATTTGGTCAAAATGCGGGTAGGAATTGGTAAGTATTGTATCGTGCTCAGCTGTGGGAGCTCCCAAGGATCTTGCTGATTTAGTTTTGACTTGATCACATAGTTTCCCTTCCAAAACATTCACGCCAACCTTACCCAGAAGCCGTTTGATCTTCCCCAGTCCAGGCAGTTCAACCATGCCCCCCTCCCTCACCGCTCCCTCAATGATCAATGGTGATCATACGGCTTTGTCACCGTTCAAGGGCCCTTCAAAACGGTTGAATCCGCTGAATAGCTCAACATCTCCATTGATGAAAGGACACCCGCATGGCCCCACACCCTCCAGTTCCCAATTGTCTTCGGTCTCCCTGAAGAACCCCCACATCTCATCTGACCCCAGCTGCTTCACCTACAACCGTCCACTCCGGCCTGTCTTGTCCCAATTCTATTACTGGCTCAAGGACCTCCAAGAAGTGGTCCGCCACAGTTCTGGAAAAGGGCAATGATGATGACAAGGACGGTAAGTACTTTTGACCTCTGTCCCTCTTTTTATCAATTCGCATTAACTTCTGTACATTCAAACTTCATGAAACGTCCGGTAGAACTACCACAGCTCAACATGGCTCCAAAAGAAAATGTGCACGCGGACACTGACGAAGAGGGCGAAGAGGATGGTGAGTTTTTTTTACCAATTTTGCTTCAATTGGTCTGTGAAGAACTGACTCAACAGCCTTTGTAGATCTCCCTCCAGGCACCGATTGCACCCGCTCGTTCCAGGTCACTTTCAATTATTGGCAACTGGTCGTCCCACCGGAGCCAGAACTTTCTAAGAGACACAAGAACACGACCTTGCCTTGAACAAGCCAATACAAGGCCCCAGTACCCAAGCATGAGAATTACAACCCAAAGGTTGCAAATAAACTCACCACTACAAACCCAGATATGTCGTTTGTAGTATTCAAACTCAAGTTATTCCAAAGTTGCGACAAAAATCAACCGTGGGTATCTCAATCACTTCAATCCGCGTGGTACTCCGAAGATCCTAATCTTGACATTCAGGGCTTTATCCACACTTGTTGTGGTCATAAGGCCGCCAAAATGGCAATTGAAGATGAAGCAACTTTCAAGGAATTCATGAACCTTGCTCAGTCTGTCCCTGGCCAAACGGTCATGGGATTTAAAATATTCCACAAAAACCCGAAGCTAACCGCCAACGCAAATTGCAACGTGGAAATTCAACGCAAGATGAATGCCCCAAAAGAACTGACTTTGGAATCCGATCATCACCCTGAATCTGAGGGGTTGGCTGGTGTAAGTACTGTGTCTGTCACAGGTTAGTTGACCACTTTGCCTTAACTGACACCTTTGTTTCTTTGGTCAGTCCGCCATATTGACTCTCGGAGAACAATACCATCGCAAGTTGTGGGCTTGATTCTCCAAAGACTTCAAGGCTGGCAAGAACATTGGACGCCTGGTGAATCCAAAGGACCCAAGTCTCGTGATGATTCTCAACACGGCACGCATCCAAACGTGGGCAAATGACTGGGTAAGTCAATGTCTCGCAGTGTGATTTTTTTTGCTTGCGTTTGCTAATGAATCTTTGTGCTTCCACAGGCGGACGAGGTACCAGGCGTTGATGAGGTCGATCCCCCCACTAAATGCCCGGAATTTCGTTGGTTCCCCGTGGCCGACTACGAGAAGGAGAAGAACCTTCTCCTTGGGCTGTCTGGTGCGACTCAACCCAAGGCAAGCTCTGGAACCGTCATCCACCATAACTATTACGGTCAACAGCTCCCTGGATTCCCTCCCCCTCAACCCCATCATCCGCTCCCCCAGCCTGCAACACCCAATGTATTGACTCCTCCAGGTGGCCCGACTGATTGCTCTCGATGGTCCCCCCCTCCTGAAATCCCCCCATTCAAAGACTTCCTCATCTTCGCGGGGATTACGCCCAACAGGAAGAAAACCTGCGCGATTTTGGCAGATGAAGGTATTGACGACTTTGGTAGGCTCTTGGATCGGAAGACATACTCATTTGAAAACCTTCAAAGTATGGGTATTCCTTTTGCTTGGGCGGATGACCTTTACAAGGCCGTTCCTAAGTTTAATCATCATCTTAAATCCCTGTGAAATACCCCTGGTCCTTTTGTTTCTTATGAGTCAAGAGCTTTCCTTTTTCTTTGTGATTGTCCCAATCCCAACCCAGAACATCCCCCCCATGAAAAAGTGATATGTTTCTCAATGTTTGTCATGTTTCTCAATGTTTGTCTCTCTGGCCTAGATTAAGAAATTAATTTTTTTTCAAGCGTGTCACAAACTGGTCCTATTACAAGATGATTTGCCTGCCTGGTTTTTGAAACTGTGAGAGCCCCTCATGTTTGTTGTCATCTCAGTGCTTCAGAGATGACAAAAAGACATGTTTCTTTTTCAATGAGTTATGTCTTATGGAAAGACATACCAAAACTTCTTTTTTTTAACAGCGTTCATGGGTTTTTTTCTCATCACAGCTGTGCTGAGATGACAAAAAGAGATCCCTATGATTCAAATTGGTATGTCTTTTGTAAAGACATACCAATTGTTCTCTCCTTGCTAACAGTAGGTTTTTTTTCTCACAGGAAGTTGTTTGCTAAGATTTCCAGTTGGTTTCTCAATGGAGCTGTTTGGCAACACGTGATGCCAAAAACCTAGCCTCTAAATATCATTTTCAATTTTGTCAAATTGAATTTTAGATAACAAATCTAAACAAAATAAAGAAAGGAAGGGAATGATATGGAAAGCAAAGACAATTGAAAATTTATAATGGTTGTGATACCCCTAAATCCAATAGCCACATACGGCGTACAGCTTGTGCATGAGCGCACCTGAGAACAAGGTCCAGGTGATATCCATGATGACATCAACTTTATCCTCAGGCGCAGTTTGGATGAGGATCTGGGTGCGTCGCAAGTGTGATTTGAGCACACTGAACGCCTTCTTGATTGGATTCAGATTGGGCAAGTAGGGCGGGAGGTACAAGAGTCAAATGCCTCTTGCGGCCGCCAGGTCTGCAATGCGACCGCCATGATGGATCCTGGCATTGTCCATGACTAAGACCGAGTTAGGCTCGGGGTAAGCATTCATCTTCAGAAGCTGCAAAGGAATCACGAGGTAAGCAATCACAAGTTAGCCAGTGAAAAAAAAGAGAAAACCTACCAAACAATGTTTGAGGAAACCCTTGAAATCATCCCGGTAGTAACTCCCCTCTTGGCAATCCAGAGCTAATACACCTCCTCTGAAAATGGCCAGGAGGAGTGAAAAGCGCTTTCCGCCACGGCCGCAAGGGATTCAGTTTGTTCTTTCGCCACGTCTAGCGCGCCCAAATTGCCGACCCAGGTGTCTCTCTTGAATTGAGCACTTGTCTGTATGAGAGATTTCAAAAGTCAGCTAGGCAATCATTATTTACAATATGAAGCAAACAAGAATAACTGACCTAGAAATACCAGCATGTTTGGGGTCACAGCACCAACTGCATGTAGATAAACTGCTTGCTTAGACGGACTTTGGTTTGGGTGCACGGTTCAAGCTTTTTTGAGGGTGAGGTGTAGTCGATCCTTCAGATTGCTGGCAATCGTTTGCAAGGAAACCCAAGTGCCTGTACGCTGATAAACAGCGTGGCGGTATTCATCCAAGTACAACGCTGGATTCCCGGCTAGTAGCTCCAACATAAAATCCCAATCTTCATCATTCAGAGTTGTTCTTCTTCCAAGCCGCTCGTATGCTTCCGGATTGCGAATCACTGCATACGTACGTCGGTATAAGGCGTTCCAACGAAAGATTGTGCGTCGGCTGACTGGAGACATCAGTAGGTGCTGGACTTCATTGACCGATTGTCCTGCGCGGAGGTGCTGCACTGCTAGCACCTTGAGGCTGACTTCATATGGCCCGCGTTGCCTTCGCATGTCTAGAAGGCGGACGTGGAAGCGTCAGTACCGCGCGTGTCGTGAACAGAGGCCAGACAGAGGGACATACGATTGGACCAGTGGTGTGACGGATGGTGAGGGGGAAGTTGTGGGTTGTGGCAAAAAAAGTGGGAGCATCGGACTTTTGTATTGCCTCTGATAATTATCACATGATAATTATCAGCTGATAGTACAGAGCTCGACTATAAACATACGCGAATATAGACATAGCTTTGTAGCCCAAGTCTAAACATCAACCCGTGCTGCGCGGAGGGCTTTAGGGCCCCGTCCGGCCCTGAGAACACCACCTCCTTCAACCCATACCTTCCACGACGCGTCCATACATTAAAAAATTTTCCTCAGCAAAAATTTTCCAAGATGAAACACCATCTTTTTTTTTATCGTCACACTATCACCACAACTCTTATATCTACTCGGCACCCTGACTCATCCCACGACAATGACACCTTTCACCCCGAACGCTACGGATCTAAATTGTCATGCCTGGAAGCCCATACATCACCAGCAAGTATCTGCGTGCGCCGCCATTGATCCCCCTACCCAAACCTTATCCTGGAGTCAGCTCGGGCCTCATGTGTCCTGAATGTTCCCCTGCGAACGATCGATCACTCATATACCTTCACAGCGGCGGGGATACCATCAGGGTAATGGTGGGTATTATTTGCATCAACCTTCCTACCTTTGCAACAATATCGACCCATTGACCAATATTTATTGCCTCGCTTGCTGCCAACGTAACCGACGATGACGACTACCTTAAGGTCTGTGATTTCACCTCTTTACTTTTCATCTTATGCTTGCTCCAGGAAGAATAGCTCTTAGCCGGATCTTTGAGCTGTCTTCCGTATGCAATCATAATCACCCGGATGTGTTTATGATCGCATGGAGCAAGTGTATTTGATTGGATTAAGATTCATAATGACTGATCACATCCCTTGCATGCTAGTGTCGCACGGTCGAAAAGCATTTCTATCAAACGTTCAAGCTCAACCAGCTCAATCACGAGATCGCCATGATCAACGCTGGCGAAAAATACCCTATCCCCTATGAACCTTCGGCTTACGGACCCCCGGTCAACATTCACGGAGCCACTGTGACCGTTCCCCAAAAGGGCAAGAAGCCTCCAAAAGAAACCACTAGAGCGCCCCCTTCACTCAAATGCCAGCGTGTCAAACATGGTTCAACTGCTGCCAAACATAAGACTGCTGGGCATACTGGTTGTATTCTCAAGTATTGCAAGTCGGTGAGTCCAAAAGTTAAGATTCCTTTGCGAAACTCATACATACATTTGTTGATGCCCCAAATTTTTGGTGCAACAGTGTTGCTTGGAGTTTGGAACGCCAGGTGCTTGCTATGCCCATCGACTCAAGCCACCCACCGTTCCAGATATACCTGATGGGTTAATTACCCCCCCTGGACATCACGTACCACCATCAGCAATCTTACCAAAGCCGAAACGCCCTCGCATCATCCAACCTCAATGTGCACAGAGCATCCGCCGAGTCGGACGAATCCTTGACAAAGAGGGTCACTCAGTTCTAGAAGAAGCTCGCAAACGTCAGGAAGAAGCTGTGCGGAAGGTATCCAACCCTTTGCTTGATGAAGGTAAGGTCGTCAGCCTTCACTTGGTCACCAAAGTGAGTCTCAGTCTGGTCACTTGTAACCTATAACCTCTGTGAGACTCAGGCCGATCTTTTCGACAGGAACATCGACATCCTGTCATATCACATCTCTTTCCAACTTGGCCGGTGGCAATATTTGATGATTGTAAATCGCTTCTCCGTCAGGCCAAACAAGCTGCGGGTACCGCTTGGGACGACAATCTAATTGTTTGGGATGAGGAAGTAAAAAATTGGGTGAGTTTTGTTTCCTTTAGTTCTCCCATTCTTGAATGTCCTTGCTGATCACGCACCAAATGCCGATGACCATAGCGTGAGATTGGTGTATTCATTCCACACCAATACACCCGATCGTCTCGGAACATTGTCATCAGCCTGCCCAGCCAGCACCTGGACCTTGCTGATGAGCTCCAGGGGGTTCTCGAAACGTTTGGAATGGGCAAACCCAATGTGGCTCGCTTGCCATTTGATGTGCAACCAAGTGACACAACCGTTCGAATGGATGATACCTCTAGAGAACGCGATGTCCCTCCCAACCCCACGGTCATGCCCGTTACAGAAGTTGTTAATCCCCCCCACACATCAGCTTTCAGCAATACCTCTGCACAACGGTGTGTCACTCCCAACAACACGGTCATTGATCTTACGGAAGTTGATGATTCACCACACGGACAAGGCCCAGTTGATCGGCAACTACCACACCCTATCGATACCAGCCTTTCAGCGTCGTTGATGGATCCCATCTCATTCATGGCCTCAAGTGACTCGGACTCAGAATCAGAGATATCCCACAAGAGACTCCTGCGATTCCTTGCATCCTCTTCAGCACAGCAAGACCATCCGACTTCGACCCCTGATTCCAGTCTCCATCTAGACCCAGCTTTGTTTGGTCAAGGCGCCAGCCAGGTGAGATTTAACTTCTGGTATCAGTTTCCATGGAGAACTGATACTTTTTTTTGGGCAGTTGGACCAGAAACCCTTGCTTTTGCCGTACCAACATCACAATCATCCGGGCTCATCTGCTAACACGACCTTGCATGAGTGGCCTGGGGAACTTGCGCTTGCCCCCTTGCTCATTGATTGGTACCTCGCATCCATAAAGCGTGGCACTCGAATACCCCAGTGGATTGTCTTCTTTGGAACCCAGTTCCATTTGGAAGAGCCTACGGTCTACCGATACTGGAAATGGGTTGAGAAAGTAGGCCCTCAACAGATGCGCACTTGGATTCAGGGGTGGCCCACTGAAGGTGAAATCACCCCAGAGAATGTCACTATAAGTCGATTGCGGCGCCACTTTCAGCGTGAATTCAATGAGGTTAGTGGTTTGAAGGAAACAGTTGTGCGACAACGTGGCATGGGTGTTGGGAAGGGTCCTCGCCGTGTGACCAAGCGCAATAGTGTATCTATTTCACCATCCAAAAATTGATTCTATTTTGTATCCGTCATTTAATCTGTACCATCTGTAGTTTCTTTTTTTCCAATTAAATATGTTTTCCTCTTTGCATTCTTGCTTTTCTACAATGCTCACAATAGGATGCAAAAGATATGGGGGCTATCTACAAATGTCGACAAAGGGAAACATGATACAAATCTAAGTATTTTACCAGAAAAAACTTCTACACACTAACTAGCAAAGAGGATTAATGCAGCAGTTACCAAGGTGCAACTGGCTCAGTGAGATTGAGACGCCTACAAAGGCTTTGACATTTGTGTTGTTCAGCAAAGTACTTTAGGCGGGTGGAGGTGCTACACTGGCCAGACCATGTGTATCTAAACAAAGAAAGACGGACCAAATCAGTCTTGTGACTTACAACAGGGGCAATCCAGTGGATAGATGTTGACTTACTCCATGTCAACCATCACTGAATCAAAGATAGTGCTCTCAGTAACTTGAAAACCATATAAGACTGCAGTGTTGTGATGATGTTCATAGGTGAAATGTGTAAAAGCATACAAAATGTCTACAAGTGTACTCTGCCCTTCATGTGCGGGTGGAAGGAAATTAGAGTCTGATGTCATGGTCAAGAGGGTCATGTCTGTTTTCTCTTGTAAAGTGAATGCAGACTGAATCCCTGCGTTGTTACACAGAAGAAGATGAGTCTCCAGAAACTGAAAAGAAAAAGTGCATGATCAATATGAGTTTGAAATGTCAGATGGTTTTTTAACTTACCCGCAAGGTGGAAACTTGTTGAGCCTCTGGAACTGTGATTTTGCGGGCATTATTCCTGATTCTCTTCTTGAAAAGGCTCAGCAATGCAGCAGCATAGTAGTTTTGCTGATTGACAGACAGGTACTTTTCGAGCTTGACTGTATGAATGTACTTGCAAACTTGAACATCTAGGTTACCTTCTAGGCGGATGATTCTTGCGGGGTGTACGGTTTGAGAGCGCCAATACGCAACAGTCTCGCTGAGTGTGATGCAGATGTCCACACTTTCAGCATGAAATTCAAAGTAATCGGTGCCTTCTGGACACCGCAGTGAGACAATCACATCACATTGGTCATTGATTACTGGCAAGGCAAGCGCTTCTTGGCCCAGATTCCGACGTGCCATATTCATTAACCTGGGAAGAAGGACCTGATCTAAAGTAGATCGCTCCAAGCAGCATCAGCATAAATACAACCCCACATCAATTTTTCCTGGAAAAATCTTGAGGGGAGACTAGCCTGTGGGTGGTAGGATCCCAGGCAGCCATGTAGATGCAGCCAAAAAACCGCCTGAGACATAGGATGAACATAAATCAGATTAGCAGGGCAGGTTTGCGAAGTGAGATAGTGTTTACTAACGTCTAAGTGCCCGTTTGGCCCGTTCTGACAAATGCGCGGCAAGATGGGGATTGCGGATGTAGTCCATATAGGGTATGAGTTTGTATAGGTTTTAAATTGGAAATAGACGGTTGCAGATAGGAGTGTCAAGGATGAAAGCAATAATGTGATGAGTGGGAATAGGTAATGTACGAGAGGATTAATGACACAATTCAGGACATATGTAGTCTTTTGAAGTGCATTTCTTTCCACTCGGCGCTTGGTTGGCAAGGGTGGCATGGAATATTAAATGATAAGATCTGATTGATAATTGACCAACATGGCAGGCCATCAATGGACAATCCATTTGGTTCATTGTGTTACAGTATACACAAACAAGACCCACACAATGAACACGGGCGTATACTTGGCTACCAAAAAACATATATCATTGAATATGGCTCTGTAGTGTGATGGGCTACCTTGTATCTTTGATACAAGTCTGGTCTTGAGACGTTTGACACACTCTGGTCAAATAATGAATTTGTAATTTCTAAGATGGAGAGAAAAGGTAATGATAATTTCAATCAAGAGAAAGTCAGACAAAAACAGAAAACAGAAAACATATAAATATTGTAACGCAAAACAGGAATAAATCTTAAATAATAAAAGATCAAGGTACAGATGTGAAATTAAAAATAAATGATTGTGACATAGAAGTAACTACATAATAGTTATCATTAAAATTATTGTAATACAAAAACTAACCAACAGCTATTATTAAAATACGCTATGAATTCATGACAAATATGTTCTGCCTTGAACAAAAAAGGGAGAAAATAAATTTGCTTCTAAAAATTTGCAGCCTGCGTCTGCCAAAGACTCAGCAGTGGTCCCATCCCAACAGAAGGCAAAATCACATGAAAACGTTGTAGCCAAGGATCCAAGGCCAAAGAAATTTGGGTCAAAGGAGTCCAAGTATCATCCAACCCAGAAGGATCACCACCTCAAAGTAAATATTCATGAATACCACAACTAGTCATCCTATAGTCCTTTATAAACAAAATAGTACCCAGATCATGAGCCTCTTGAGTCAACTCTTCAAAGGTATCCAGCACTGGAAAGAATGGGCCATAATAAGGAGACAAAAGCAAAACATTAAAAAATGGATGCAAGTGTTTTAAAGACAAAGGCAAAAGTAACTCAACCGCATTCTTCCCAACCATCTGCTTAACAGGCAAAGGGCCAATCCTCCTAACATCCAATTGGTTGGACAGTTGGAAGGTCCTCAAATGACGCCAAGAAAGCCAAACAAGGTCACCAGGAGAGTAAATTGTGTCCTTCCTCCAAGATCCATTGTAAAAAAGGGCCTGGGATTCCCTAGCCTTTTCTAAATTGAACTTCAAAGAGTGATGGATCATCTGCAAACAGTCAACCAAATCATCAGCCTTTGGAACACCAGCAGTGGCAACCAGCAAGCTAACACGTGGATGACAACCAGTATAGACAAAAAATGGGGAAAAATTGGTAGAAGCTGATGGAGAGTTGTTATATGCAAACTCCACCATGGGCAACCATTTCACCCAGTCTGACTGGTCCTCCAAAACATAGTGCCGTAAATAATCATTCACAAGAGCATTGCTCCTCTCAACCTGACCATCAGTCTGCAGATGGAAAGCTGTGGATGGAGCAGGCAAAACATTTAGTAACTTCAAAACAGCTGTCCAAAAACGTGACACAAACATTGCTCCTTGGCCAGAAACAATGACATCTGGCAAGCCATGAGCGCAAAAAACATGGCAAACAAATGCCTCAGGCAACTCCTCCGCCTTCCATGATTCCTTTGGTGGTATGGAAAGGGTGCCCTTTCCCATATGATCAACAACGACCATTATAGAATCATAGGCATTTGAAATAGACAATTTAACAATGAAGTCAACAGTTGACCAAGGTTGTTCCGGAATAGGCAAGGGAACCAATTCACCCTGTGGTGGTCATCTATCAACTTTCATTCTCTGACAACTAACACAAGATTTCAGAACTGTCAGCAACTTATCACAAACATCAGGCCAACTAAATGTTCTTGTCAGCAAATCTAACATTTTCATGCTCCCCATGACCAGCTGCTGGAGATTTGTGCATTTGCCTCATGACAGAAATCCAAGCTTCCAATGGAACATGGATTCTATCACACCACCACCATAAACCAATCTGATATGTCAACTTCAGAGGATGTTTATCATGAAGTAAAGGGTCCGTTGCATATAACTGCTGAAACCAAGACTGCATCTCAAGCAAAGCCAGAACAAAATGTGATGGATCAGATCAAGCCAATATCAAATCCTTTCATAAGGTAACTCCCTGTATTGAGACCCCCAGAAACTTGCGGAGACCTAAAAAACCTATGTTCCTGGAAGATTCTTTTCCATCCTTAAGATCAGAACCTTGAGAAGCAGGGTCAGCTGGATTCAGCTTCCCAGGAGTATGTAGAATTTCAAAAACGAACTGTCCCCAAAAAGACGCCCAATGGGCTTGACGTGGTGTCAAATCCTGAGCCGTCATAAAGTAACATAAAGTTGAATGATCTGATAGAACTGCCACTGCATCTTGTGACCCTGAAAATTTGTGTTCCACAGGAGACAATGTCTTCAAATAATATGCAACCAGTTGTAACTCATTCTTATCTGAATACTGTGATAAAATTCCTGAAAAAACATACCCGGACAAATCAACTTGTATCACACGTTTCTTATTGAAATCAAAGTGAAGTAAGAAAGGAGACTCAGCAAATAAACGCTGTAACAGTCAAAAAACGTCCGTGGTCATGAAATGTTTCTGACCACCCACTACATCCGCATTTGCAGTGGTCAGATCAGTCAAAGGACCAACAATCTGCAAAAAAGACGAAATGAAACAACAATAAAAATTGGAGAGACCCAAGAACCACCTTAAATCTCCTAAATGCACATGATAAGGCCATTTTTACAAAGTATCCAACTTCTTTGGGTACATTTGTAAGCCTTTGGTAGAAATCACAAAGCCCAAAAAAATGACTTCAGTGACAAAGAATATGAATTTGGCAGGGGACACAGTAGATTGATGATCAGATAACTTAGCAAGAATTTGCTCAATATGAATTACATGTTCTTCTTTATATTTTGAAAATATTAAGATATGGTCTATAAAAACAAAACAAGAGATATAAACCCCACTGAATGAACCTATGTTGCTGGGGCATTAGCCAAAAGATAAGGCAAAACTAACTAACAGCTATTATTAAAATACACTATGAATTTATGACATGTAGGTTCAGCAAAGAACACATAGCCATATCAATGATATCATCTTTGCAAGTAACCAGGTGGCCTGGATTGAACCAAAATATATCCTTATGTCAAGAAATAAGGACACAAAGAAACACATATACACCTATGACATATGATTACAAATTGTGAGGAATATGAATGAAAACAGACCCAAAAAAATAGATGGATATGAACATTGTAAAGTAATTTGATTCACAACTTTTTCCCACCAATATATTCCATATTTGGACGACTTGCCAAAGCATCACTAAGCCAGTCATTGCGTCCCTCCACCATCTCCTCAAGGAAGAATTCATACCTTGTTGCTTGCATATTGCGGCACATGGAAGCATATCCACCATACCAAATATTGCTCAACTCTCCAGCAGAGGCGTTGAAGAGCCAAGAACCGTCCTCTTGCAATTCTGGAAATAATTTTGGGTCAGTGTACATTTGACAAAATTGATTGCTCTCCGCATGGGAGCGATGGTGGAAGGGATCCACAGGGATGACCGTATTTTCGAAGGGGGCAGGATCCTTGTCTCCATTATGTATCACCCGCAAGAGATTACAGGCATTGTCATAAAAGATGACTTCAGGTAGGCCTTCTGGGAAGGCTTCTACTAGGTAGTCCTAGGTGAGCCTATGAATCAGAAAACTTGGATGGATGACGATTTTGAATGAACTGAAGAGAAAAAAAAGCACTCACTCTCAGAGCACTTGGTGCTTCCGCATTATAGAACGTTCGTCTGCACAATATTATTCCACAAGTTCCAACAATAAGTTGATCGTTATGGGTACGGCAACGGCTCAAACAGGCTGACCATTTGGGCTTTGCCTCCCCACCATCACGTGCCGCCTCGTGTGCACGATCAGCCTCGTCAGCTTGCAGGATTGCATCGAGGTCAATTAACTCAGCTGTCAAGGGATTCAGATGTACGGAGGGATCGGATGGAAGGTTAGAACCTGGGCGATTGAGCATGCTTGTGAGAGAGAAGTTCTGCTTTTTTCTTGCTTGAAACGCTGCCATCGCTGCCTGGTGATCTTCATTTTGACATACTTGGGTCCCCGGCTTGGCAAGCGCTGTGCACGGTTGTGCAATGCACCATCCTTTCAAGGCGACCTCATGCTCGGCGCAGAAGCGAGAGGTGACTTTTGGTAAAGCGTTCAGACAAGGCCCATTGGGTGGGGGAAGGCCAGCGCGATGAGCATGAGGCAGTGCACCGCCAGTGGCCAATGGTCAGGCCATCGGTCACAACTGCTCTGATCACTGTGCAAAGAATTAACTTAAAGACTAATTCCAGCTATCAGAAAACCTTTTGTCGCTTCTTTCCCGTCATGCTCAACTTTTGTGGCCTTCACACACAATGAACAGAAATGATCACGGTATGCTGAACCGTGATTGGCAATGTCGTACAACTCTCGAACCATTGCAGGTAGTAATCGATCAGCATTTTTTCCGTGAGCACTGACTTGGAGAAATGCGCCGCGACGTTGACAACGTCTGAGTAAACTGAAAATATCGACCCCATCTCGAGCCACTTCTTGTGAGATCTTGGGAGTGAACGATTGGTCCGCAGAGTAGATTGGCACCGGCTGTCCCTGTACATGAGTAAGGTTATATAGATTCACAAGATTGAAGTTCGATGTGCTTTGGGAACATAAAAATTTGTCAGCTAGGTTGTTCAAATGGGGTTCGGGGGTATTGGGGTATTAGAAAAAAAAACTCACTGCCCAAGCATCTGAGACGCGCAGAAAGACTTGGCGAGTTGAAAGGACATCCCAAAGTGACAATGGACCTGAAAATAATGACGGTTTTGTACTTGGGCCTCAGTATAGTAGATTCTGAACCCCTTTGCCGTGTAATATGAAGGCCGATAGTACGTTCCACAATCTGCAAGATTACAGCAGTCAGCCACTGTTTGTGTGAGGTTGTAACAAATCGATGAAAATTTTGCACGGACCTAGACAACCTAAGGTATGGAACTCGGCAGAATGGATACCGTCGAGGTCATATACGTATCCGTCAATTCGAGGGCGTTTGAGGAGTAAGCGGCCAGATGGTTGATCACACATAAAACAGGTTGTGTTTGGTGGAGTGAGGTAAACTTCGTGAATCTTGTTGGTCAGATGAACATCAAGGCCATAGGTGCGTATAAGGTCGCTGGGATTGAGGTGTGCAAAGGGAACCGCGGGGAAAGCCAGATTCCATAGGGCTTCGTAGTCTTTGAGGTCAAGTTGAAGCTGCAATGCGAGTTTAAGGAAAGGAAGGATCCGAGTATCGGTTGAGGTGAAGTTGAACGCTT
Organism: Melampsora americana; assembly: GCA_022264835.1. Classification (NCBI taxonomy): domain Eukaryota; kingdom Fungi; phylum Basidiomycota; class Pucciniomycetes; order Pucciniales; family Melampsoraceae; genus Melampsora; species Melampsora americana. The sequence continues at coordinate 265,789 of JAIFHY010000088.1, forward strand.
TGTCGGCGCGCTGGTAGACCTCGCTTGCAAGATTGACAAATTGGACCATATTGGCAACAGTCAAATGATTGGCCAGTCGAGGGAATTCTTGGGTGAGGCGAGCGGTAAAGTCTGTGACGAGCATGATTCCAAGACACTTAATTGATGGATGCAGAGTTTGATTGTTGAAGGCCAAAGCTATTGAGAAGGAGGCCGCGCTGGGGTGGAGGATGGTGACTGGCCAGACAGATGGGATGGGGACGCGTATGAACGACGCGGTATGCGGAGGGTACACAGGTATCATTGTGTCGATGTAGACCCATAGAATGGTGAAATGTGGGATGAATGGCCAGGTCACGGTTGCCGCAGTGAAGCACGTGAGCTGGTCAAAGACCGGCTTGTGGGTCAACAAAGGTCTGGATATAAGCATTGGGACAGGCCTGCGTGGTCAAGTTACACAGTTTTATCAGGTCGAATCTGATAATTATCAGCGGGGATACGAAAGTTCGACCTACCCAAAAAAGTTTGATTTGCCTGGTCGAATTTTTTTGGGCCGGCAAATTTTTTTTTTGAGAAGCCAATGGGGCCGGATACCTGGTCAGAGTCGGTCTTGGGGTTTTGGGGCCAGCAAATACCCCAGCCCGCTGGGCTGCGCAGCGCCTGTATCTGCCTGTGGCGCCGGAAAAAAAAATAAAAAAAATTGTGCTGTGACACGAATTTCTAGAACAGCTGTACATCTCACTGATTTGATTTTTTTGGTCAGTCAGTGATCCGATTCAACCCACTTTGTTTTTCTTTCATTTTCTTCATAACCTTTCTCTCTTCTTCATATGGATCACATGAGTTGATGAGTGATCTCATATGTGAGCAAGAAGTGTGACACTGGAGTCCTAGATGATCTGGGTGTTTTGCGGGGGGGCGTGCTTTTTGGTGTGCTTGAGGAGGATCGGTAAGGGATTGTGAGCCACTGAAGAGATGTGTGAGATCTCATATAATCCCGTTGATCATTCTAGATACATTGGAAAGTTCTCGAACAGCTCATGGGGCTTTGAACTTCTTCATCCTTGACTGTGCTAGAGGGTTAACTTCTATATGTGAAATGTCGATGGACAGAGTCTCCTTTGTTTGTTTTTTTTTTCTTTTCAAAGAGAAATTCTCTTGAAAGAAATCGGAAAAAGAATTTATTCATTTAGGTCAACTGATCATCACACCTTTTTTATATACTACAAACTAGAATCAATTATCACCTACTGATGAATCGAGTGAAATCAAATAAGATAATTGATACATAGATGGATTCGATGAAATTTTTTTTTAAAGGAAGAAGCTTTATCTTTTCATTCATTTTCAAGAATCGTTCATGTTTTAAACTAGGTATTATATACTCAAAGTTTTGAACTTTTTAAATCTTTGATGATGGAATTCGATCTCAATCCTATTTTTACTAACATTCAACTTTTTTCTTTTCTTTTTTGGATTCTTGGAAGTCTTCATACGATCAAATCTGTTTAAATCAAGATCAAAACTGAACTTCTTGAGTTTACATAATTCACCTGCTGAGAAAATTGATACAAGATAAACCACGCGCGGCGGGGGGGTGGGGTTTGAATCGAATCGAATCAATGGGATTCAGACTCGTGATGAGCGTTTGAATGTAAGCTACTTTCCACCCAAAAAAAGTCTCAACTCAATCCCATATGCTTCTATAAGGTATGAAGATTGTCAATCATCTTTGGGGATGTCAAAAAAATAATCACGAATCAGTGGGGTATCATTCTGATCGAAGTGATATGTATGTCTCAAAAACCCAAAACTTGATGGTCTTGAACTAGACTACTTAGATTACGTTTTGATTGCTTTCCCCATCACTTCTTTCTTCTCCAAGGGATGTTACAAAACTCTTCATTCGGAAATTCTTACACTGCTTTTTCTGGGGATGTTCATCTTGGGTCTTGAATAACACTTTGAAAGGCGGGGGGAAGATTTTTCTCCAACGAGTGAAGCATGATGTGTTAGACAGAACCATTCAGTGATCAGTTTGATGCTTGGGTCCAATGAGGTGAGGAGAACGATGAAGATAAATTTTCCTAAGATAAATATCATGATTCCTGGTCCATATGACATGAGATGATCATCACATGGATTTAAAACAAAATGAAAATCAATTTAGAAGATTCCGAATCACCTACAATCAGTTTGATGTTCTTCATCAAACTTTACACTCCTTAATTCCTCATCCTTTTTCTCTCAAACGCCTTTTTCCTCACCTACAAAAATCGATGTCCACGAGGTGATCTGAGAAGGATGATGATGGCAATCGCAAAAAGGTGTGGTTCCGCAGCGCAAATCTTTTCTGAAGCAGGCAAGAGTAGTGAGAGGAGTGATGGACCATCCATGTGGTTAGAGTAGCGTCATTCGTTTATCAAGTCTAATGGACAAGGAAGGCTAGAGGGGTGAAATGAAAAAGGTATAAAGAAGTCATTCATTCAGACTAAAGATGATCTTTCCTCAGCGCGCTTTCCACTTTTCACCTTTTACCTTAAAGTAGCCATCTTCCTTAAAACTCTCTCCTTTGATTATTTTGATTCTTGGCTCTTGATCGCAATATTTCTAAGTTATTTAGTATTTACTAAAAGTCTCATCCAAAAATGAAACAAACTGTTGTCTTTTTGATTTGTGTGATTTCATTCTTGGGTTATTCGGAAGCAGGACTTCAATACCCTGATCTAAATTCCAACCAAAACCATCGTGGATTCTTAACCAAAAGAAAAGCAAAGGTTATCCCAAACGCACCAGACGGTTTAGATGCTTCAAAATACAATCCAAATCTGACTAGCAAATGCAAGGTTCCCTCAATCTCGAAAACCATCAGTGTTTCTACTCCAACGACTGTAGCAGCTGGAGAAACCTTTGATTGTCAATTTGCTAAATATCAACATACCGATACTAGTTGTAACTTGGATAGTGAAAGAGGTAATGCAGATGCTGTCTTTTTACTTGAAGAAGGTGCTACTTTAAAGAATTGTATACTTGGATATTCTCAAGAAAGTAAGTTTGATTTGCCTCAAATTACAGACCTTCAAATCATTTCAATGTGATGATCTTCTTTATCTCACATACGATGAGCAATAACTGACGATTTTGAATGACTTCTTTGTCTGATTTTCTAGGTGTACATTGTAAAGGTAGTTGTACGGTTGAAAATTCACATTGGATTGAAATTTGTGATGATGCCATTAACTTTCAAATGAAGAGTGGTGAAGCAACTGTTAGTGGTTGTTCATTTGCAAACGCGGGTAACAAAGTAAGTCATTTCTCAAGTTGACTAGAAATTTATATATACCTTGAAGACTCTATCAGTTAAGCGATTGATTCAAATTCCTTACTTGACTTTTTCACATTCAGGCTCTTCAATTCAATGGGTAAGAAATCTATTTCAAGACTAAGAGGTTTGATTTGATTTTGATTCTGATTTGATTTTGTTCATTTTCTTTGCATCCTGAACTTTTTAGTGGAGGAACATTGCATGTTGAGAATTCATGTTTCAGCAACGTTGACATTGGTTATCGGTGAGTAACATTCTTTTTCAAGTCAATCAAATTCAATTCAATCTGATTCTTTCCTCACTTCATCATCAGTTCATGTGGAAATTGTAAAACAACTACCGCCAGAGCGGTAGTCTTTAAGAACATCGAACTCAAAGGTGTCAAAGTCTTGGCTGGTTATAATCATGCGGATGGTGATACAGTCGACATTCAAAGTTACAGTGGAACTCCTGCTCAACATATGTGTGAAGCCAAGGATGCTGGCACAGGCAAGGAAGAGGTTCCACCGGGGTGAGTTATTTGTTCTCAATCAGATCGATCTCAATCTCAAGCTTTGAGTTCTGATTTGTTCAATCTTATATCCTTTAGCTGTACCATTAGTGGAGCGGGTAGTTCGAGCAATTCATCCACTTCGCCAGCTGTTGGTTCAACTAACTCGAACACTAAGAAGAAATCATCTTCAAATAAGAAAAACCAATCTACTTCATCCAAGGATAAGAAGAATAAATCTAGTGATAAGAAGAATAAATCTAGTGAAAAGAAGAAGAAATCCAGTTCATCCAAAAGTAAGAGTAAGAAATCTGATTAAAAAGCTTAGATCAGGGTGTCATTCAGAATTGGCTACATTCCTACTTTGGATGATCAAACTCGATTCGAAATCATCTCAAGATCTTTCTTTCATTCTTCTTTTTCTGGTGAATTCAATCAGTTCTTCTCTTTATCAATTTGTTACAATTGATTGTTTTTTGAAATCATCCTTCGTCTATCCCTCAGAACTCAATCTTATTAAATTTTTCTTAGTCAGCTAAAGTGTTTTGAAAACGCTTCATGTTGGTTGTCTGTCCTTTTCAATTTTTTTTGTTGTTCTCCTACGTGATTGTAATTGAAAGTCTGAATACCCATTTATTGGGAAGTTTCCTTAGCTTGCATGAGCAAGTTCAATAGTCCAAAGGGATAATTGGTTTATGAGCCAATTTATTACCATTTGATATCTTTTACTGCTGATTTCCTCCAATATGAAATAATTGAAATATGGAAATCAAAACTTACAAGATACTCAATCAAAAATACTAACAAAAAACAAACGATGTGTTTGGGTAGAAAATCTCAAAGCTGAAAAGCCTGGGTTGTAAAATTGTTTGATAAAAATAAGATCCTACGGGGTGACTAGCAGAGAAAAAAAATGAGAAAAAACCAAATCTGTCAATAACTAGTTAACCACAACCACTCATGTTTGAATCCCCCCAAGTAGGTTAAAACTTGGCCTTTATGCCTTACACCTAGGAGCATGATTGTCCAATATCAGCTCGAAAGGAGTACTGATTGACCAAACTTAATTAAGTCCCATGTGGCGCTTTCAAGCTGTACCAGCCTGCTCAAACTGTAATGGCAGGTATCACAATTAGTGATACTCTTCTCTCTTCAGCAAGCACAGCAGTCAAAATGGGTTATGACTGGTCTGTTCTGCTATAAATAGCCATGACTTATAGGCTAGAATTCCTAGCTGGTTCTCATGGTAATTTTTTTTAAGTGTATGGTCTTTGTTGTAGTCTTGGATAAGTCTTTCCTTGCTATACCCATCCTCCCACAACAGAAAAATTTGGTGTGAGATCTGTCAGGGCTTTGTGCCAGAAGATGCTCTCATTATAAAACATTTTTGTACAATCTCAACTTCTCCTGAACCAAGAATAGAAGATATGTGCCGTGTTCTCCCCTAGCATCTCTCATTCTATATTCCTCAATAGATCCAGTGGTTCTGAATTACAATAATTTGAGTTGTTGTGTGTCTGAAATCTCAGTTTTAGTGTATATTCAAGCCGACAAAATTTCTCATGATCTCCAAAAACACTTGAGTTATTGAGATCCTGAGAGTTGAAAGTTGTAGATAAGAGCAAGGTGAACTTTTTTCATTTTGAAAGAAGGGTAAGTTTGAAGTCAAACAGCATATTTCATAATGAGACTGTCTCTTGGAAAAAAGCTCAGACAGATCTCACACCAAATTTTTCTGTTAGCATGGAAGTCACTTGTTTGAGTGGGCTTGTACATCTTGAATGTGCTACATGGGACTTAGTCAAGTTTGCTAATTGACTATGATCTCAAGGTGTAGAGAAGACCTTGCAAGTATGTTAAACAAGTTCTTGTGTATAAACATATTAAAACCTTATACTGTGTAAAACTGTGTGGATCCCAGGGTGAGTCTGTGTAATTACCAATCCTCTAAATAAACAAGAGAAGCATGAGCAAAAGAGAGTGATAGAGGCAATCAATGAAAAATCACATCATGAGAAAGAATAAAACAAGAGGGAAAGCACAATGAGGAGAGACTAAATAACAGAGGAATAAGAGATATCAGGAAACAGGAAAGAACATCACTGATATGTAAAAATTGCATTGCAACTTTTGTTAACAAAGTGGGTGGTACATGATGTACAGAAAAGTGGTCTTCCCACTATCACAAAAAATTTCTGAGCTTTGGTAAAGTTCAGAGTCTATCTCAAACCTTTATCCTACCCAAACCCAAAAACCCTTCTTGGGTCAATGGTTCTGATTTAATTGGATCAGTGGTTGTATCCATTTTGATTTGGAAGAGACTGAGAGGTGTGTAGTAGGAGAAATTGAAAATTGATCAATCTATGTACCTCCCTGAACAGTAGGCTATACTCTCCCAGTCTGTAGCACAGAGGCCAACAACCAGGAGAAATCATCAGCTGAGTGGAGGTGGACACAGTAGAATTAAAAATCAAGCCAAGTTGTATAAAAAGTGAAGTTGTTGGTATTCACCTTTGGTATCTGTGTATATACCAAATTGGTAGAGCTCCAGTAAATCTACTGCACCTCTACCCAATTTCAACAGAATATTTAGGTACCAATAGCTGTTTTTGAAACAATTGGGTATTTTGAGCGTTGATATGGTAAAATTTACTGTACCAAGGCCACTTTACTGAACAATAGTGGATGCTCTTACAATGGTATCTTGAGAAGATTGAGTTGTATAGCTTAGTGTCCAAGCTATCAAATGGTCATCAGTACCAGCTTTTTGTGCTTGATATGTCCAAGACTGAAATTCCTCACACATCAAAACAACATCATTCAATTGGAATTTTAAAGGCATGAAAACTAGACTCTGGGCCACCAGATGGGGTCACACACTCCAGATACACTGACTCTTTTGAATCAAATTATTGGGAAGTGAGATTGGACTGCTGATCTGTTCTACTCTTGCTTATCTGAGCTGTAGTGTGGGTCTGATGGACCTCCTGGCTCTGCCAAGAGTGTCACCAAAATACTTGTGGGTGCCTGGTATGCAAGAGTCCTGCCCGGATGCACCTTCTTCACATTATTTCAGGATGGTGCAGGGCCCTGGCCCCGGGGTTGGTTCTCTGAGACCAAGTGGCCCCGGCTGGGATCCTCCATTGAATTGGTGGGTGGGATGATTTAGTGTGGAAAACCACTGTACGTCTATGGTGTGAGAGACGTGAAGTGTTGCAAGAATCTGTGACTGACAGGTGTGGTTGGTTATTGGGTGTGTTAAAGACCTTGCACCTCTCTGAGCAACAGAGTTTGCTCAAAAACTCTGTTGGTGCATCTTTTACAAGCCCATCTGTCACGCTTTGCACACCCTCTTCATGGACTGGTGAACCACCTGTGTTATGGTGGTTCTAGTCATGAGGAGTAGACAAGTTTTCTCCTGCATCAAAGTGTTCTCTCTTTCCATCCTGTCTTGAATATCAAATTTAGCTCACCTTTCCTTTGTTCTTTCTTCTGGCTACTCCAAAACCTCAAGAGATAGATGAAATCAAAGTAAAAACTGTCAAACAGCTACATATATGATTGCAAATCAAGGGAATAAAACTCATTCCTTAGTCAAGGACAAGGCCACAGACAAGTAGTAAAGTTTGATCTCTTTTCAACATGGAGTGGGAGGTTTCCAGAAATTTAAAATTTATGCAAAATCCTGCATGGAATGTATGCCACTATTTCCATCAGCTTATCATGGTCCTGAATCTCACTAGGGTTCTCTGTGATAGGAACTAAACCAAAGGTGCTCACCAGATGGCTATAGCCAGAGTTCCCTATAAACAAAAGGTATTGAAAATGCTAGGCCTAGTTCATAAAGCCTACCAGAGCATCCACAGTAGTCCCCTCATTATGCAGGCTCTCAAGGATGTAGGGAATCAAAGAGCAAAAAGACCCTGGTGCACAATTGGGGGTGAGACATCAAGGGCCTTCAGATTTACATCCAGGCCCTCCACATCTGCAAGGTCTATGGGGGCTCTTGACATCACATGCCACTGCTTTCACATGAGCAATACAGAAAACTTGCATTCAAATTTCCTCACAAGAAAGAATGGAACTTTGAGAGATGATATGGTATAAGCATTCCATATTGCTCAATCAAGTTTTGCCCCCAATTTTAGGTGGACCACTGTGGACTTGTGTTTTTTTGACCCCAAAAAATCAGGATCAGGTGTCTGTGTCAGAGCTCGCACAATTGGGGGACTGCTGTGGATGCTTTCACAGATTGTACATGAGACCACTTCATATCAAGAAAAACCTGGAAAACCAGAACATAACAGGTCAGGAGAAAAGAAAGACAACTATCATGGTACACAAATATGTGTTCTGTGTAAATTTCCAGAACAATTTCCAGAATGCTGCAATTGGGCTTTTGCCCGCCAAAATTTGGGTTCCTGGCATTCTGTAAACCGTGCTGGAGATTTACAGAACACAAATTTGGCTGAGTCAGTAGTTATCACTGTGATTCTCATTTTGAAGAAAAAAAAGAGATAGCTATACATCTGTGTCCGCTCTAAAGACAATTCTACCTTTTACCGACTAGATGACTACTATCCTGGTGAACTGGTCCTTGTACATATTTACTTGCTTAAATAGTGTTACATGCAATATAGCACAATGCACTTTTTTAAAAAAAGAACACAAATTTTGGGACCACACATCTACAGACACCACACCTAGATTGAGTGACATGTACCTGTCACCTATGTGATTGTCCTGTGTGACCTGTTGACCCTTGCACGCACTAGGGTGTACGATCCATGTGAGGAATAGTTGTTAAAGGTCGCTCAGGTAATTGAAAAAACTTTGCAATGTATGTCTCTTATCTAAGACTATGAATTGCGCTCACTTTGCAAGCAAATGAATGGAATACAAAAATATCATGAAGCGCTTCCAAAACACTCCAGGCGAGTAGAAAAAATTCAACAAGTTTGGATTTTGAAGGATAGGAGAAGGATGATCGCATAGCAATGTCTTGTCACAAATCACTTAAAGAGAGAAATTCATTGAGGTTATGAGAAAAGTAAGAAAGAAGAAACAAGTTGAGAATATTTTGAAATCTCATTTGATTGTTCAAAGCAGAAATATAGTCAATTTGATCAGCACCTGGAGTAATGTCTTTACTTAATCAGATTTCTTCTTATGTTTAGATGAACGGTTAGATGAACTAGATTTCTTATCGTCATCCTTGGATTCGCTAGATTCATGATCGTCATCCTTGGATTCACTAGTCTTATCATCACCTTCCTTGGATTCACTAGATTTATCATCATCATTCTTGGATGAAGTGGATTCCTCGGATGAAGATGATTTCTTCTTGGATGAAGATGATTTCTTCTTGGTTGAAGATGATTTTGTCTTGGGTGAAGTGGAAGACTCTTCATCAGTCGAACTAGAATCTCCACTGGACGAAGATGATCCAGAACTTGATCCAACACCCGAAGAAGCGCTGGCCGGGGTAGAGCTTCCACTGGATGAGGATGATCCAGCACTCGATTCGTCACTCGAAGATTCGCTTGTCGAACCAGAACCTCCACTGGATGAGGATAATCCAGAACCGCCACCAGTCGATGTCGATGGCGAGGTTGTCTCACTGCTCGAGTTACTCGAACCAACACTTGACGAAGTGGATGAATTGCTCGAACTACCCGCTCCACTAATGGTACAGCTAAAGGATATAAGAATGAACAAATCAGAACTCAAAGCTTGAGATTGAGATCGATCTGATTGAGAACAAATAACTCACCCCGGTGGAACCTCTTCCTTGCCTGTGCCAGCATCCTTGGCTTCACACATATGTTGAGCAGGAGTTCCACTGTAACTTTGAATGTCGACTGTATCACCATCCGCATGATTATAACCAGCCAAGACTTTGACACCTTTGAGTTCGATGTTCTTAAAGACTACCGCTCTGGCGGTAGTTGTTTTACAATTACCACATGAACTGATGATGAAGGGACGAAAGAATCAGATTGAATTGAATTTGATTGACTTGAAAAAGAATGTTACTCACCGATAACCAATGTCAACGTTACTGAAACATGAATTCTCAACATGCAATGTTCCTCCACTAAAAGTTTAGGAAGAAAAGAAATTCAAGAACAAAATCATATCAGAATCAAAATCGAATCACACCTCGTAGTCTTGAAATAGATTGCTTACCCATTGAATTGAAGAGCCTGAATGTGAAAAAGTCAAGTAAGGAATTTGAATCAATCGCTTAACTGATAGAGTCTTCAAGGTATATATAAATTTCCAGTCAACTTGAGAAATGACTTACTTTGTTACCCGCGTTTGCAAATGAACAACCACTAACAGTTGCTTCACCACTCTTCATTTGAAAGTTTATTGCATCATCACAAATTTCTATCCAATGTGAATTTTCAACCGTACAACTACCTTTACAATGTACACCTAGAACATTAGACAAAGAAATCATTCAAAACCATCAGTTATTGCTCATCGTATGTGAGATAAAGAACAGAATCACATTGACATAGTTTCACGGTCTTTGACTTGAGGCAAATCAAACTTACTTTCTTGAGAATATCCAAGTATACAATTCTTTAAAGTAGCACCTTCTTCAAGTAGAAAGACAGCATCCGCATTACCTCTTTCACTATCCAAGTTACAACTAGTATCGGTATGTTGATATTTAGCAAATTGACAATCAAAGGTTTCCCCAGCTGCTACAGTCGTTGGAGTAGAAACACTGATGGTTTTCGAGATTGAGGGAACGTTGCAATTGCTAGTAAGATCGGGATTGTACTTTGAAGCATCTAAACCATCTGGTGCGTTTGGGATGACCTTTGCTTTTCTTTTTGTTAAGAACCCACGATGGTTTTGGTTTGAACTTATATGAGGGTATGGAAGTCCTGCTTCCGAATAACCCAAGAATGAAAGCACACAAATTAAAAAGACAAGACTCTGTTTCATTTTGGATGAGACTACTAAGGAATACTGAATAATTTAAAAATAATTCGCTCAAGAGCCAAGAATCAAGATAATCAAAGGAGAGAGTTTGAAAGGACACCACAATTTTTGAAGGTGAAAAGTGAAAAGTGCGCTGAGGAGATAACACCTTCAACTGGAAAAAATCGCTTCTTTATACCTTCCCATACTTCTCGTCTGACCCACCTTTACCCTACAATTGACGAATGACGTTACTCTACCCCAATGGCATGGTTCACGACCCTCTCATCTCAGAAAAGAACTCCGCTGCGTAACGACAGCTTTTCATCATCATCCTCATCATAGGATCTCATGGTCGAAAGTGAGTAGATTGCAAGTTAGATTTCTTTGAGATTGCCGATCAGGATTTTTTAAAATCGATTTTCATCTCGTTTCATTTCATGTGATGATCATCACGTCAGATACAATATATTGAACCAAAAAAAGCAAACGCTTCATCTTGCGAAGGTTATGGTTATGGTTTTCTTGTCACCTCATCATCAACTTCACATTTGGGGGCGCGGGGTTGTTGTTGTTTTGTCTTGCAGACAAAAAGGAATATGCATCGATATAGCTCTAGGCATGTCATCAACTGGATGAACAGAATAAATGTGTAGGTTCACATGGATCACCATGTGAGAAATTTTTAACTTGAAAGCCGTTCTTTATACCCAACCTCGTGAGTGCCAAATACGCAGTCAATGAGCCGGGCTTGCCGAGCTACTTTCCAGGGGTTTTTTTTTCGCGTCCCCAAAGTGATCGTCAAAGACATCATGCTGTAGCCTGTATATCACGACTCTTTTGGAGAAACCTAAAATGTTTTGTCATTTTAATTTCAAAACCGAATTGAAGATGTTCTTCAAGACCACTGGGAGTTCGAATGACAAATTTAAAATAACATCCTTTGATCTAATAACGCAATCCGAAAAGTCCTTTGAGATGATTTTTATAAACTTCAAATAAGCAACCACGTCCACTTCTTCATCACACAGTTAAGTTTACTCATCAAACTCCCCATTCCCACCACTGAAGTTAATTTCCAAGTCAACCCGGTCAAAAAATTTCAAAACCCGTATGTATACATTACCGATTTCAAAAAAAGCTCGTCCATAAAGCACAAAACTCAAACAAATCAACGAGGTATAAATTCCGGTAAGCTTTGTGAAACTGACGTTTACATAAGTCTCATGCTCAAGTTTTTGATCATCACCAAGCAAAGGACCGGTGATTTCTCAAATTCAATCACACCTAGTATTACCTTTTTTCGGGTTTTTTTTTCTTCGAGGATGTATACCAAAAAAGTACTTCTTTTTGAAACCAAAAAAAAATAAATAGTTTTTTTAAACAAAAAAGATGAAATTCTCGAAAAAGTGAAAAAAAAGGATCTTGATTGAGACTTCATTTTTGAAATTTGATCCAATCCATTCGAATCAAAAGAAAAAAGAATAAGGAACCTGATCATCATCTGTAAATCTGTAAAGAATCTTAATGAATTTTCATCCTATCTTTTGACTTCCTAAACCCTAAAACTTTACTCACCCAATCAATTACAAAAAAAAAAGAAAAAAAACAACAACCGGTTTTACAATCCGAACAAAAAGTACATACATACATACACACATACACAAACACACATACACACAAGTATAAAATGCAGCAATCCCAAAAACCATACAAAATTCAAAAAAAAAACGAAACCTTGCCTTCCCCCTCTCCAAAAGAAAAAATAATCAAATTCCTTAACCTCTTTTGTGATAACCAAATCAAACTCTTTCCTTTAATCTCTAATACATAATTGAAATGAAGTTCAAATCCAAATTTAAAATTTTTAAAAAAAATTCAAACTCAAGTTTGATAATAATCTTCATCTTCAAGACACTTAAATAATCTTTTATACTTTTCTATCATCGAATTGATCTCCTTCATTAATCCTTCACATTGATCTTCAAGTTGATCTTCATCCTTCCTTTCTCTCATTTCTTCTTCTAATTTGATTTCATCATTCAAGTTAAGCTGGATGGGTTTTGATTTCAATTTTCTTTCTTTAGGTTTCATCTTACCTTCTTTGACTTTCAAATTCATTTCTTTCACTTCAACCTTTCCTTCTTTGACTTTCACTTTTCGATCTTTCATCTTCCTCTTCTCATCTTCCTCTTCACCCAATCCCCCCACAAACTTCTCTCCATTCTTTTTCTTCTGAGCAGTCATCGTCACCCAATCCACTAACTCCTTCCATTCCTCCAAATCACTCATCCCTCTACCTGTTCTCCCCGTTCCCGTTCCCGTTCCCGTTCCCGTTCCCGTCCCCATTCGGTTTTCAAATTTCAATTTAGGTCGAATAGGTGTAATGAATCCATCTTGAATCATTCCAATCCGATTACTAGAAGACAAACTAGACTTCAATTTCTTTTCACTTGTGATCCCAAACCCAATCTCTTCATCCACTTCAAATTCATCTATCAAATTAGGTAAAAGTGTAAACCCATTAAACATCTCCTCTGCCTCTTTTCTTTCGTTCTCTTCTTCTTCCTCTTCTTCTTCTATTCTTTTGGGATTCTGATTCGGTTTTTTCATTGATCTCAAAACCGATAAACCAGGTGAAGAAGCAAAGAATGCTGAGAAATTAAATGCTGCCGCTGCTTTTCCTGGTACGGCTGAAGCTGGTATACCCATACTGATTTCTTCGGGTTCGATCTCAAGAGGCGTATTAGCCGGTTTATACAACGGTTTGACTACATACACATACCCCGATCATCAGTATACTTTTCCCTATGATGATCCAAAAGCAGAGTTAAAGTAGAAACTCACCTGTTCGGATTGTAGACCAATCTATTCCTTTAAACCAAGGATGGTTTTGAATTTGAATCACTCCTGTTGAATCACAACCTAATCTTTGATGAGGATCTGTAAGTAATCTGACAAAAGAGTTCCGAAAGAAAAGGAACATTGATGGTTGGAAGAATCAATAAGGATTGAAACACGAGAAATGAAGAAATCTTGACGACTTACGATTTAATGAAATCCTTTGCATCAAATGAAATATTACATGTAGGTATCATTGAACTCGAATTTGGAAATGATAAAAAATTCTATTAAGAAAAGGTCAATTTCATAGAACAAAAAAGTACATGAGCTCAAAGTGAAATGAAAGACGATGGGAAAGAAACTAGACGTACTTGATGTGAGACAATCATTTCATAAGTAGTCGAGATTGATGCCGAGTAAAACGGTAAAGAACCATAAAGTAACTAATCAACCCCATCGAGAAAGAAAGATAAAGCCAAGTTGAGATCAAACTTTTCAGACTATTCTTTAGGGATTGTCCAAATTGGAATACATACCTCATAAACAGTTACACCTAGACTCCACCAATCCACTTCATTACCATACAATCCTCCTACCTCTCGATCATTGAGTTCATCTGTAGAAGTCGTACTCTCTGAATCACTATCGATGAGATCCATGACAGTATGTAAATGAGAATGTAAAATTTCAGCTAAATCGAATTACAGAAGCGACAAAAAAACTCATCAGCTCTTCATGATCATCCATTCTTGATAAAACCAAAGGTATAAGAGAACATACGAGCAATATAATCACATGTACCCACCAAAGTTCTTGAATAGCTCTTAGGAACCAACAACCTTGGAAAGTCATACCAATTCTCTTCATGATACTTTTCAAAATGATACTGATCTAATAAAGGAGCTTGAACTTTAAGAAGTGGAGCGGCCGTACCGAAATCGTTTAAGACGATATGACCATCTAAACTTAAAAGGATATTCGACGGTTTAAGATCTCTGTGTACCCATAGATGTGTGGTGTGTAACCAATTTAATCCTAAGACGATTTCAGAGACCCATTGTTTGACAATCTTTTCATATTCGTGATCTTCAATCGGATTCGATTTGTTTTCTTGACGTTGAGAGATGAGATCTGAGAGAGTTCCTCCAGGAAGATATGAGGTTAAGATGTACAATGCATCTGATGATTGAAATGAAGCACGTAGGTTGGGTAAGATGCCTTTGATGGATAAAGTCTGATTGGTTTCTGATGATCGAGATAATTGAAGAATGGCAAGTTCTGCATCAGCTGAGATATGCTAAGGAAACAATGATCATCAATTCAAGTCAATGATCTTGTGGATTGAGAGTTGACTACTTTGATTTGATCAAGAATATAATTGAACACACACACACTCAAATTGAATAAATGATTTGAAAATTTAAGTCAACTTACATCTCGCATTCTAATCGCAGCTGATTTATAAATCGTCTTAAGTACAAAAACGTTTCTTTGATTCCTAAGTTCATCTTTTGATAATCGAGTTTTGACTAATTCAACCTAAGATTCAAACCAAAGAAAAAAAAAGAGTTCACCAAGCTTGACGTTAAGATTGAAATCAACTAAAGAAAAGAACCTATAAATGATGTATACATACTTGACCACATTCACTTGATGATAATTGACGAATTTTAATAAAATCTGTATTAGGATCGAGTTTGAATTGAATCACTCTTTTGAATAATTTGATTTCGATGGAAGATGGATGATGATCTTTTGAATTTAAAAGTTGATTTGAATATTCGATTAAAGAACCTAAGTTGTGATTAAGCTCATGAGGGTGATTTTGATGATGAAGTTGATGATGAATTGAATTTAAATGAGGTGATGAATTGAGAATGTGATTGGATAAGTTGAAATGATTCGAATGAGTTAAGACGTTGAATAGTTTTAATAACTTAGGATATCTTTCTGACCATGGAATGAATTGAGTTGAAGTTGAAGTGTTGATTTGATTTGAGTTGGGTGAAGAATTGAAATGAACGACTTTTGGAGGATGGATTGACATTTCGAATGAAAGTTGAAAGAATCGGTCTGCTGAAGTCATGAACCGATGATTAAGTACAATGTTGACTTAAGACTTACCCACTACACTTAAGCTTAGGGTCCGTTGGTAGTATAGTATCTGACGAGATTTCACACCAAAGCAGTTTAGTACATAGATGCTTTTCTGGAACATACCAGACTAAATTCCGATTAAACTAATAAATTCCAATCGATTCTGAATGCTGAGCAAGTTCATTACTTCAAAAACTTCACTACCACTACTCTTCAATCCTAAACCACATCATTCACATCACACAACCCCATCCAATCAAACTTCAAACTCATCCTCATCATGTCAATCTATCCTATCCAATCCATTCATCCATTCTCAAATCATTCTCATTCTTCAACCCATTTGGTTCGTCCAACCTTGAAGAGATCTCAATCACCTTATACAGCCGATCTTCATGAAGCTTCAATCGAAAGAAAGAAAAGAAGAACTTCACCTAGCTGTGCATTTTCAAAATTATCATTAACTCATCATCCTCCAATCTCATCTTCATCATCATCTTCATCATCATCTTCATCACCAACTGAAGCTCAACCAGAACCCAAATCTAATTTGATCTTAACTAAAATCAAACCTGAACTTAAGCTTAAAGATCAATCAAATATAACTTCAGATCAAAGAATGAGATCGATTTACTCTGCCTATGAAATCGAACCTGATCGAATCTTTGTAGACTCATTAGGATCCGAACCATCAAGTCCGATCGAAGTGAATGAAGAATCAGATGATCAAACTCAACTAAGAGTAGTTTGTCAAGTACCGACGAGTAGGATACCTTTACCCATTCCATTACTTCAACAAGATCAACAATTAGTCCTTTATAGACCTCCGGTTCATTTAACTTTAAATCAAACTCATTCATCTTCTACACCTCATTCTCAGGAATCTCAATCGACTTCTGAACCTTTAAACTTATTAGATGTGCCTATGGAGCTTGATTGAAAATTCCTTCAACTTTTTTCATTTGATTTCAAACCTATTCTTCATTCTTCATTAAATTATCAAACCAAAATCAAACCCTTCATTTCTCTTCTTTTGAAGCCTTTTCTTTTCTTTTCATTTTCTTTTTGCTTTTCTTCTTCAAATTTCTTATTTTTCCATTTATCTTTGTGATTTTAGTTTTTTAACTTGATTAAGATTCTCATATCAAATCAAATGAAAAAACTCTCAAAACCTATTTATCCTTAAAAACTCTTTTTCCATCTCTTCTCAATCAGTTTACTTTTTTTTCTTTTCTTTTTTGACTTTTCTTACAGTTTGTTTCTTGATTGTAATATCATCTGTGATCTTGGTGATGTGTGATTGTGTTTGATGGAGATATATATATATACATTTATTGGAAATTCAAGTCACTCAATGTTCGTATCCTTATTTCAACTCTGAGGTTTGCTTTATATTACAGACCTTGAATTCAATTTGATGTGTTATCATTTTATGCCTACTTTTTTTTAATTCAAAAAAGGTTTCTTCATTTAAACTGAAGTACATATTTGGAAAGGTCAGGATACTTTGATGATTGATTGATATTGAGAGATGGTTAAAGTTGAAATTAGAACAAGATCTGACTATTACACCATGGGAGGGTTCTGGGTCTGGAAACCGCCCCCAGCGCAGGCGGTCTGTAGGCAGACCATATGATGTCTGGAAATGGTCTTACCAGGTCTCAGAATGGTCCTCAGAAATCCAGACCTTTCTGAGACCTGGGAAGACCATTTCTGGACACCCTAAGGTCTGTCTACAGACCGCCTGCGCTGGGGGCGGTCTCCAGACCCAGAACCCCCCCCGTGGTGTAGTTAGAACCTAGCATTGACATATGGGAATCAGGGCCAGCAGATACTGGCCTTATAAGAATGTTGAAATAAAAGCCTCATGATTCAATTCATTTCTTTACATATGATCACATCACAGCTTTGTATGAAGCCATTTAAGATCTTGAAAGGAATCCTACTCTTGTTTTTTACAAATTTGATGAACCATTGTAAGTCAATAATTTCACTCTTTGAAACATTCTCTTCATCAATTTCTCAAAAAAAAAGTATTTCATCAAATCTTTTGAATCATGATGAATTTTTATGGATTTTTTTTGTTGACTAATCATGAGTCAAAAAACATTATATTTAATTAAAGAAAAAAATTTCCTCACCAAATCTTAATTCAACAAAGACTCTTTTTTGTTTTGTTTTGTTTTTTCCAAAAAAAAGTTTTGAAAAAAGTAATCATCAAGTTTTAAATCTTTAATTTTTTCAATCCTTCTATTATCTCAATCAATCTAATCACCCTTCACCAAAAAAAAAATTCAACCAAACTTTATGTTTTCTCTGAGGGTAGGTTTTTCTTTTTTTTGGAGTACTCTAAGCTCACTAAATGAGTAGTTTTAGATTATATTTCCATGATAATCATTATATTTTTATATTTCAATAAATAGTGTAATTACAATAATTTAAAGATAAAGGAAAGGAAGAGAGAGAGGGGGGTGAAGAGTGGATCCAAGTGCTTCCTTTAATCTTTGTATTAACATATTCAAAAGTGATTGAGTTCACCAGTCTGGTTGTTTTAAAGTTGTCAACTTGGGGTTGTTCTATAGGTCATCAACCTGGAGTGCTTGTATGTAGGTCACTAGCCTTGGGTTGTTTAAAGGTCACCAACCTAGTTGTTTCTACTTGGGGAAAGTAGTGGATCCAGAAAGAGTAAAGGTATATTACTTACTTTCAATTGGGGAACTGATCAAAGTTAAAAGTCTTAGGGCCCGTTTGGCTGATTTAGCCAAAAGTAGTTACACAAAAACACCTTTTAATTTTGCCCCTTTTTCGAGGGGCAAAATCAAAAAGTTGAAAATTGGTTTTTCAATTACCAAACAGTCAACCAAAAAGGTCAACAAAAGATCAAAATGATCATTGTTGACCATCTGAACAGCGGTCAACTGTTCAGTAACAATGATTCAAAACATCTTTTGAATCAAGAAATGAAATGAAATTCATTCAATATTGATTTGATCATATCAAACCCATAAACCCGTACATCTTGTTGACCGTAAGTTCTCTTTGCTTTTGTTTGTTCAATGATATATCCTCTCAACTCATATTCAACTCATTAGAATGTCTCAATTCATCATAAGAATTGCACTGTTTAACATTTCAAACACCAACTGATACTAATTAATCTGACATTCACTGCTAAATTTGGATCAACTTGTATATACACAAATGTAGTTAATAATATTTTATATGAAGATTTAATATTTTTTTGGTTGAGAACAAAAGACACTATATTTTTATTTAAAGGTTTGAAGGGCATGTGAAGGATCAAAAGGGGTGGGTGGAGAGAGGTGGAGAGTGATGAAGTTGTGAGGGATTGATTGAAAACGGATGGGGCAAAAGCTGCTTTTGACTTCAAAAACAGCCTTGAGGCTGTATTTGAAATTCAAACAACTTTTGATCAAAAGTAGTTTTTGATTTGGATCAAACAAAGTTTACCAAACGCTGTTGGTTTTCACCAAAATCAAAAACTGCTTTTGGTCAAAAGTGTTTTTGGGTTTTGGTGTAGCTTTTGACCAAAAGCTGCTTTTGGGTTCCAGCCAAACGGGCCCTTATATTTATAAGACTCTTGATAATGTACTTCAGTATAACTTTAATTGTTCTAAAAAGTGGTATGTAATGAGGATGCCTCCTTCCTCTTCTTGAAGGTTCAGAGAGGGAGGGTTTATATACTCTTCTTCTCTAAACCTAACTGTGGTGATATTTGTTCATATCACTACATCAGTTTAGGTTTATTAGTTGTATTTGTTGTATATGCTTATTTAAATGTGTTATTGTTATGTACACTATGTAAGATGAGCAAAATAACTCTTGACACTGAGTTATGAGGTGTGTTTAATGTTTTTATGTATTTTATTTATGTATTACATGTTGTTACATGTAGTTGTTAATTTATATATATATATGTAATTAGGGTTTATTGATATTAAGGGGTGTCAAGTTCACTTTTTTACCACAAAAAAAGTATGAAACGGCTAAGTGTTTATGTCTTAACGTTAAAAAAACTTAGCCATGTTCATAAAAATCAGTTGTTCACCATGATTGAGGCTTTTGTAGACTCTTGCCTTGATCATCCACCCAGAATGAGAAAAGAGCTGGGAAGAGAATGCAAGGTTGTCCTTGCATCCACTATTGAGCCCACCTGGTTCCAAGAGTGAACCAGTCAAGGTGGGGCCTCTGATTGTGTATTGTAAACTTGGCTGTCTACGTTTTACGCAAACAGGATACATAAATCTTCTCCCGTTTGCATAAAATTTGTGTAAATTTATGCTACAGCGGGAGAAATATTTTACGGTAAAAACCGTAAAAAAGCTCAAACTTGACACCCCCTATTATATTGCATATTACATGTGATTTATCATGTTATATATATATATGTCATTAGGATTTAACTGAGTGTACCTATACATATAATGATGTTTTTATTATTACAAGTTAGTCTTTGGGTACATGTAGATGTACCCAGGGCTGACATTCCCTACCCTCAAAGGAGTTCATTATTTCTTTTCAGAAGTTTTATGAGCTCTTTTCTGTGCTCTGAATTCCTCTAAGGTTGTCTTATTATCGGTTACTTTATTGGCTGGAAGCCATTCATCTTCATCCACACTTCTATTCTCATATCTGACTAGATAAAGTCTTGTAGGTTTCCTATTGATTTGTGTGTCTTGTTGTTTGATTAGATTCTAATCCCCAGTTTCAAGCCTGACTTGGGTTTTCTTAGGTATCTCTCTGTCAGGGAATTTGATTTATCTGAGGGATGGTGCATTTTTATCAACCATATTGGGAACACAGGGTGTTTCCTTCCAAATTCCTCAGTTAGTGCTATTTCTACTGCATTGCTTCCATGGAATTTCAGTATGAAAAAAGGTTCCACAAATTGGTCTTGTAGTTTCTTTGGTCCTTGAAGATTATCAAAGTTTGGAGTTGAAAGTAGTACTTGTTCACTAACCACAAATTTAGGTTCTTTATGTGTTTTATTCCATCTTTCTTGATTATAAGTTACTGTGTCTTCAATGAATTGGGAAGCTCAAGCTCTTGCTTTGCTGAGCATGTCAAAGAAACTCAGAGATGTTGGGTGAAACCCCAACATTTTTGTTTTTTATATGATCTTTTTGGCAATCTTGGGCAATATCCTCTTTCAATTTCAAAAGGTTTCTTTCCTGTAGTGTTGTGAACACTGCTATTGTAAGCTAATTCTAAGGCTGGTCATAATGTGTGACAGTCATGTTTATACTCATCTTTGTCTGTGTATGAAACTCCTTCAGTGCAATATCTCCTGATAATCTCAGTCAATGTGCTTGAGTTCCTTCCTCCAAGACCATCAGTTTGTGGATGGTATGCTGTTGAAAGGGCTAATTTTGTCCCAATCAGCATATGTAAGCTCTTCCAAAATTCTGAGGTGAATTTGGGATCTCTTTCACATATCATTATTTGTGGTAATCCTATGTCACTAATTATTCTTTCACAGAATAGTAATGCAATGTCCATTGCTGTTGCTTCTTTGTAGCAAGGCAAAAATTGTGTTCTCTTTGAAAATCTTTCTACAATTACTAGTACACAGTTGTAATTGTTAATTACAGATGGTGGAAGTCCTGTAACAAAGTCCATGTTTATGACTTCCCATGGCTGTGTTGGTTCTTCTATTCTTTGAAGTAGTCCAAATCTTTTCCCTTGTTGCCTTATTTGCTTTTTGGCATCTATCACAGGACTTAACATATTCTTCTATGTCTCTTCTCCAGTTGGGCCATCATGCTGTAGTTTTGACTCTGTCAACAGTTCTATCTTCTGACAGGTGTCCTGACATAAACTTGTCATGGCAAACATGTAAGGTTTGTTGAATATGTTCAGGTGTGTTTATCACTAATACTTCACTATGTTTTTCTCTAAAGTACAGTAAATCTGATTCTAGTGTTATTTTGCCTTGGGGACAATCCATCTTTCCAAGGCTGTTCAAGAGTACTTGATAAAATAAGATCAGTTTTTTTTGCTGCCAAGATTCTTGTTAGCTTGGAGGAATTTTGATTTTTTTTCATAGCTAGCTTTAACTTCATCAAAGAATTCTTCAGATAATTCACAGAGGCTGATTCCCATTACTGGAATATCTCATTCCATTTCTTCTGGCTCCCATGCTGGATCACTTGGATCATTTGGTAGGGCCATTCTACTAAGTTCATCTGCATGGTTATGGAACTTTCCTGGTGTGTAGTTAATGGTCATGAATGGTTTATACTCTTGTATAGCCATCATCCATCTCATCATGTGTCTGCTTGGTAATTTTAGGTTTTTTAAAAATCTCACTCTGGTATAGTGCTTATTGCTGAAACTAAGGAAATGTAAAATAGGGTTGTGCCCCAAAGATTGAAAATGGAGCCCGGGGCCAAATTTCAAAACTTGGTGTTCATATTTCCATGTCTCTTTCTTTGTGTCAACTTCATTGTTCAAACCCACGTAATTAGTTAGTGTGATATGTGAAATCAAAAGCACTTAAAAAAAACTTCATTGTTCTGTTTAGTATCAGACTGACTCAATGCCTCCTCCAACTAAACGTATGAAGGCTCAACGCCGGCATCAACATGCAATTTTAACTAATCAGGAGTGCTCAGATTTCAAACACAAGCCAGCAGAACACCAAAAAATTGATTTTGAGTCAACAAATCCCAATCCAATATCACCATCAAGCCCTCTTACTGAGGCTGAAGTTTGTTCAGACCTTGAAGAAGAATAAATTCATTTAACTGAATCAACGGATGAGAGCTACAATGATGAAATGTCACTGGAACATTCTTTCTTAGATACCTCAATCAAACCAGTCATCAAATCTAAAGAGCGGCTCAAAGGCATCAACAAAGAGTGGGAGAATTTGAATGAGGCAATTGAAGAAGCATATAGTTATTACAGTAGTCAAATGAGTCCAAATTCAAAGCAACAATTTACAGAGCTTGCTGATCTACAAGAATTCAACAACCAAAGAAAAGAATTGAACTTGATCAATCCTTGGCCTTCAAGTATTCAGGCTTCATGCAAGGTGGCTTGGACATCTTTCCGCCGACAGAAAGGGGTTCGGACCGGTCTTGAAGTTGGAATAAGTCACAGCAAGCAGATACGAAAACAAGCGGCTCATGGATTCTTGCACAAGTGCTTACCAATACGCAAGTGTGGGTTATCCTCCAGGCATTCTTCTGCGCTGGACAATCCAGAGATAGTGAAGATGATTGATGCATGGATATCAACTCATAAAGTTGGAAAGGTATGTAAGCTCACTCTTCTGCTTACATTATACATATGCCTTGTACACTTATGTTGTGTTTGAATCAACTTCTTAGGTTACACCTCGACTCCTTTGTCAATATTTCAATACACAGATTCTGCCAAAGTTTGAACAATATCAAGATACAATTTCAGAAGTGACAGCAAGCAGATGGATGCATAGACTCACTTTCAATTATAAACCAGTATCTAAAGGTCTCTACTACAATGGTCATGAAAGAGCAGATGTTGTGTTATACCGTCAAGAATACGATAGAAGAATCAATCAATACATCAAGCGTGAAGTCACTTACATTGGCAATAATGTGGACAAAATAGTTTATCCAGCACTTGGAGCGTCAACTCAAGAGCTTGTGCGTGTATATCAAGATGAATGTACACTTCATACAGGTGAGGAGAACTTGAAGGCTGGGTTATCAGACAAGGACTGTGCTATCAAAAGAAAAAGCAAAGGCAAACTAATTCATCTGTCCGACTTCACCAAGAAGAAACACGGACGACTTTGTCTGCCACCCAATATGGAATCACCAATCCTGCATAGAGATGCAGCTATTGTCACGTATCCAGGTGTCAATGGTGATTTGTGGTGGAACTGTACTCAGCTCATTGAACAGGTCAAGACTTGGGCAATACCAATCTTCAAAGCCCTCAATCCAAATTGTCAAGCTCTCTTCATTTTTGACTGCTCATTGGCACACAAGTTGTTTTCACCAGACGCACTTTGGGTCACAGGAATGAATTTCAAACCAGGAGGCTCAAAGACAAATATTTGAGACACCATAATACCCTCTGACGATCCCCACATCCCGATTGAACTCCGTGGAATGATTCAATCAATGAACTACCCAATTGATCACTCCAATAAGAAGCTGGCTGGACAATCCAAAGGCATCCGACAGGTGCTGATGGAGTGTGGCTTATGGTACTATTACAACAACCAGCAAGCCAATCAGAAGCTTAAGCCCCTAGCCTCAAAGTGCGCTAAGTGCCGCCGAACTGGTCGTTCCAAGGACAAGATAACTCGAGCGGAGCGTCTCATTCAAAACTCAAATACAGCCAATCCTGTAGAAGCCAGCTTGACTAAAAAAGAAGATCCACCTGAAGACATTGATGTTCCAGATTGCTGTGCATCAAAGATCTTGATGAATCAGTCCGACTTCAAGAATGAAAGACCAATGCTTCAGATGGTCATTGAAGAAGCAGGCCACCTATGCATGTTCTTACCCAAGTTCCATTGCAAGTGGAATCCGATCAAGCTTGTTTGGTGCTATACCAAGGGAGGTAAAGCTCACTGTTTCCGCTTTTATCTCTCTCTGTTGATTTCCCTTTGACCACACAAGCTGATAAAGATATGTATTTGTAAATTTGACTTTGCTTTGGAATATCGTGACATAAGTCACACAGCCAATACTCTACAACAATTCAAGGACTTATGGGAAAGAGTAAGAGGCAGCTGTCCTCTCATCACTGTAAGGAAGTTTTTCAACAAAGTCAACAGATTGCAAGATGAACTCATGTAAGTGTCTCTATTCCGTTTCAATCAAACATCTTGTACTCTTCTGATCACCTCATACAACTATTTTCAGGCAAAGAACAAAGGGACCAGATCCCACTGTGCAAACCTACAAATCTCATAGACGTGTGAATTCTACCGAGATGCGAGAATACAACCTTTAAGCATTGATCTTGGTCAAAATTTGTTTTTCATTGGTTTCTCTCATTCCTTCTCATTTGCTCTTGTTTTTTTTCTTTCTCTTCTTTTCAAACACTACGTACTCACAGAACAAGCTGCATTAACCTTTCTGTATTGCATCATGCACCAAACTTGAACATTTCCACCTAGGAATTTTTTTTAACAAAAAAATAAAAAATGTAAATTTTCTTTTGTAAAGCTATAGCCTGATAATGCTCAATCTCAGGGTCATGAATCATTTGTCAGATGTCAAAAATGTTGGATTTTGAGGGAGAAGATAGCTTTTTTGAAAAGCAAGGAAAAATTATCAATTGTTCCAAAAAGCTATACACAGAGAGTGCTCGATCTCCCAATTTTAAAACCACTTTTGTAAACCAAAAAAGTGAGTTTTGGCGGAGGAGATAGGCTTGGAAGCTCCAATCCGATTTCCTTATTTTCAGGGGTAAGCACTATACAATCAGTGATAATCTCAAAGTACCTACCATCAAGGTAGTAATGTAATTTTTCTAATGCCCAGACTAGTGCTAAGGCTTCTAGTTGAGGTGACAAGGATCTAGTTTCAGTATCAGTCAATTTTCTAGAGATAAAAACTATTGGTCCTTCCTTTGGTTTACCATCAATAATTTGTAGTTGATGAAGTGCTGCTCCTAATCCTTCAATTGAAGAATCAACATAGAGCTCAAAGGGTTTATCAAAGTCAGGGTGAAATATAATTGGTGCTTTTGTTAACATTTCTTTTATTTTATTTACATCATCTATTCTTTCTTTGGTCATTTCAAAGGCTACACCTTTGGTGTAAAGTTTGTAGAGACTTCAAGTCATAATTTCAAAGTTAGGGATCTGAGATCTATAGTAACTTGCAAAACCTACAAATGAGCTCAGCTCTTGTTTGTCTTTTGGGCAAGGTTTTTGTAGTACTGCTGCAACAGCATTTTGGTCTACTACTACCCATAATCCTGACACTCTATGATTTAATGCCTTGCATTATTCAAATCTAAAGTGGCATTTGCTCAATGATATTGCCATACCCATGGCTTTTGCTTGGATGAGTACTTTCTCAATTGATTCTAAGTCTTCTTCCCATGCAGTATGAAAATGAATGAGATCATCAATGTAAACTTTCAACCATCCTTGCCGTAGTTCTTTAGAAAATTCTGTATCCATCATTCTCTGGAAGAATGCAGGAGTTTTTTTAATTCCAAAAGGCATTTGAAGATCTTCCTATATTCCTAGATGACAAATGATCCTTAGGAATTTCCTATTTGATTTTTCAACTATGTTTTGATGAAAACCTTCCATGATGTCCATAAGTGTGATGAACCTTGCTCTAAAATGGTTTGTTAATGATTGGTCTATCCTTGGCAATGGATACCTGTCAGGAGTAGTTTGTTGGTTAAGAGGTCTAAAGTCTCCACACACTCTAGATTTAGACACATGTTGTAACATCTACTTCTTTATCATTCCCTAACTTTTGTATTACACCCATAAGTAGTAATTCTTCAATATGTTTTTCAATTTCTTTCCTGCTTTGTGGACTAGCTGGACATGCTCCTTTCCTCTGTATAGGAGGGTAAGGTTTATCAATAGTGAGATTGACTGTCACTGGGTGATTTGGAATGACTCCTGGACTTTTTTGTCCTAAACCAAATTGATCTTTGTATTGAATTACCATTTTGGTTATGTCTTCTTTTTGATTATATGTAAGATTAGGTCCAAATGAAGCTTCTAATAGGGCAGTTCAAGTTTAAAAAAGCTTTAAACCATAAATCGGTGTACCAAGAAATGCAAGTTATAAATATTTTTTTTTGGAAAAGTTTGAGAAAGCCCCACCCAAGGAGCACATGTACAGCACATCCTTTTCCAACTTAATCAAATTTTACAGCACTGGGAGGCCAAAGTGCAGAAATATTTACAGCATTTTGGGCAAGCTTGAACTGCCCTAATATCTTTTCTTGTATATTGTTTACATATTCAAAGTGTTTTAATTCTTTTGAATTGTTATCCTCCTTTATAAATAAAATCTCTTTGTGCTTCATTAATGTAAACTTCACACTTTTGTTGTGTATTACCAATAGTGAAATATTTCTCCTTACTATGTAATTACGGTACTCAAAGTCAAAAGGTAGAATCTACCTTTTTGGAAAACCTAACTTTTTTTCAAAAAAAAACTTGGCCCCGACCGGATTTCCTGTTTTCCACTGCCAATCACCTACTTTCACCTTTGTACATACATCACCAAAAGACAAAGGTTGTGGGGTGAAATTAAGGACCAATGAGACCTTAACTGAGACTTGAAACAAATCCAAGGACAGAGGTAATTGGACACTGACACGGCATGATTATAGGAAGTGCTGAGTGCATAAGTAGGCACGGGGTCCTCAAAGCCTAGAAATTTTGTAGTTTTTTTTCTCCACCAAAAAAATCTAGGTTAAAAAAAAGTCAGAATCTACCTTTTGACTTTGAGTACCGCTAATATATATTAAATCCATATTGACTTAAATTTTCTACTCCTAATATGAAGTATTTCTTGTTTGTGTTTTCCATTACTACAAACTCAACTTGTATTCTAATGGATTGTTTGGTATGGGGAAATATGACGGGGAGACTAATTACACCTAGAATGTGAAGTTGACTACCAACACCAGAAAAGTTTACATGGCTACTGGGCATAAGTTTCTCTTGCCAGTCCAGCACATCCTCAGATAAGAAACATGAAGCTCCACTATCTAGGAGTATTGGTACTTTACAATTCTTAGCAGGATATTCATCCGTTATGAAGCTTCCAGTACACCGCTTCTGAATAACTTGATGGAGTGAATCTTGACCACTTCACAAAATTCCCTTGATCTTTCCGGCTTGGGTCATTTCCCATGTCAAATGTGGTGCAAAAAACATGAGCTTGGCAAATACATGTACGGATTTTCCTTTGGACCAGCTGTACCAAAGGGGAGTATGCAATGGATACAAGCACTCCGTCATAGAGTTGAGCCAGCACCAATTTTCCTGTCCTTGAGCAGTAGAAGTGCAGAAAGCTTGCCCTTTCTCTCTTAGTCTCATCAGAGCAGTTTGAGTCAATTTCAATGGCATCTAGCGGGTTTCCTACAAGTGAAGTCGCAGGGGTAGAATCAATCACAATTGGAAGAGTTGACTCAAGAATGTAAACTAGATGATCTGAGTTTACGTTTGAATATAATCCAAAAAAAAATAAAAAAAATAAACCTCCATAAATGATAATTAAACCTTTTTTCTCAAATAAGTACCTTGAAGAGAAAAAAATCAAATCAAAGATGGTTCATCACCAAAAAAACAAACCAAAACAAAAAGAAAAGGATCACATTTTCTTTCAAATCCAAATATATGATTAAACCTAAAATTTCTTAAACATTCATCTCCTGAAACCCAAACTGTTCAATCAGAAAAAAAAGAAACAGAAAAAGATAGAAGGAGTTAAGTAAAAGAGAAGAAAAAGGAATTCAACTAAAGAGAAACAGAAGATGAAATATGAAATTTGTTTTTGAATGGAAAGTAATAGTTTATAAACCAGATTTCAAAAACAAAAAGATTATCAAGGATTGTGAAGAAAAGGATCAGAAAATTGAAAGCAAGCAAAAAGAAAACAAAAAGACACATAGGTTCAAAAGCCCAAGACCTCCAAACAGAATTAACAAAACCCACTTTTCCATTCTCCTGATCCCTATATCTTCAACCCCACCAAAGAAAGCACAGATATAAATAATATATATATATATACCTTTCAAAAAAAAATCTTTCCAAATCTTTCCAAATTAAATGATATGAATCAACAAAAAGGAAAAAGAGACAAGGCTTATGTGTGTTTGTTTATCCTTTTTTTGGTAAAAAAAGATGCCTTACAGAATTTCAAAACATAAAACATAAAACTTTAAGATTAAAAGCAAAAAAGGGGGTAAGTTGACGTTCCGATCCTTAGATACATACTTCACATTTCTACAAAAGACTTTGTATCAATCGTGCTTGATAGATTTCATTACATATAGAGATCTTATTCAAAAGAAATAAGGTGCGATTGAACTGGATAAAGTAAATCACATATTCAAAACCATGAGCATCAGTGAATCATTTATTCAGAATCCAAGGACAAAACCCAAAAAACTTACGCAGCTGCGCCTGCCACTACGATTCCTGCTACCGCTAAATTTCTCTTAGTGGCCGATGTGACGGGAGGAGGATGGGTAGGAAGTGGTGCGATCTCTCTTGATTGTTTATTCAATAACTTAACAGCCTCTTCACGTTTCTTGGCATTTGCCTTACGCGACCAAAATCGACCAAAGAGACCTTTAGGTGGTGGGACAGTCTCTCCCTCTGTATCACGAGTCGTGGTGGGTTCGGCTTGCTCAAGGCCACGTTTCTTTTGAGTGGATTCATTTGAAAAGTGGTTCTGAGTTCCTGCGTTTTCTTGAAGTGAGGCTACTAAATTCAAGGCGTCCCGTTTGGCAAGTTCGACTTGCTCATCCGTTCCGATAACACATGCAGTCGCCGTTGTCGTCGTCGTCATCCCTTCACGACCTTGATCGAGTCGATGATTCTTAGATGTTTGGGTCACAGTCACTTGAAGAGACGTTTGTTCAGGTTCGTCACCTTCGTCATTAGAGATAAACATAGATTCTTCCGTCGGATCAGCTTCATCGATTGCAGTCGATTGATCGATTCCAGGCGTTTCGTTCGAAGTAGCTGAAGCCGAACCCGTTCCCGTAGCCAGAATAAAGTGAGAAGGGCTCGTGTTACCGAAGCTGGGAGGAGCGACACGAGGACGCTTGATAGATCGTGTCCCAGGCGTTCCGATCATTTTAGACGCAGGTGTAGACTCATTGGGTTGAGGTGGATCCGAATTAGTGACTTGACTAGATTCAGATTGTTTTAAACCTGATTTCGGGTCATCTGATCCGTTGGTCGGATCAGGGAAGGTGATGAGATCAGCGGCAAACTTTGATAGCCCATACCACTCTGCAATCGCTTCTGCGTGAGCGAGAGGTACCCTGAAAGCGAATCCACCAAAGATAGCGAGAACGAAAATCAGCTTCAGATTTGAAAGGTAAGATGGAACAAGATAGGAATGAAGAACGTACCAAGTACCAGTAAGTTTACACTCTGGTCCGATATGATCCCCACCAGCCGTAGCAGTATCATAAACCTCAGTGAAATAAGACATATGAGCTTGTTCATCTTCTACACTTGCATCAGGAAAAGCAGCTCTGAAGAAACTACTAGCAGAGATAGCATTGGTATCAAAACGTTTGATAAGATGACCCGAAACACCCGAGGTAGTCGGAACTTTAACACGAGCGATGGTGATTGACCAATTATTTTCAAGTGGAATAAGTTGAGTTTTGACTGAACGAACTCTACCACGATCTAAGAGTGAATTTTTTTTATCGATTGGTAAAGATGGTTTGATGGATTGAGGTTCTTGTCTTTTTGTACTTTCAAATGATTTGATTGGTTTTTGAGGTGATTTAGGAGTTCGATTTAAAGCAGTTGTAAAGGTATTGAATTGAGTTGAGGAAGTGACAGGAGGTGATCTAGTAGATCGACGTGTCATTCGAGACATATTGAGAGTATTGAGTTGAAAGATTTAAGGGTTGAGATGAGATGAAGTGAAGTGCTTCAGTTGAGAATTGTGATCTGGTGGATGATGAGGACAGAGATAAGTCAATAAATCAAAGGTTGAAGTTGATTCAAAGATAGAAAGTGAAATTAACCAAACAAACCAAGATTAAATTAAATTTAAGTTAATTCAAAATACAGTTTCAAAATCAAATCACTCCGATGATCGATCAAGTGGAGATTGAGAAACCTCTATAATCCCATAATCCATCCAAATCAAATAGGTTTCAATTCAAAAATCATTTTTGTAACTCCTCATCCTCATCCTTTCTTTGAGAGCAGCGCCACCGTTTGATGTAAATAGTGGAATACAGCCTTTTTACAATTGGCGTGAGAAAAAGTCCGAGCCACCGGACCTTGTAAACAGGCTGTATGGCCCTGTATGGTTTACTCGGTGAGTCAAAATCTCACTTTCCCTCAGAGCAATGCTCGGTCGAGCAAAACCGAAATAGTGCCCAATCGGGCTATATGGTACGACTTTTCACCCCGATTCGACACCGACAAACCCTTCCGTCCATCCATATCCCAGAAGCTCCGCTCGATCGCACCACAAATCAGCTTTCGATCAATGCACGATCGAAACAAGCTTGAACCTCACGAAAGAATGGCTTCTTTCTTTTGGAAGCGTTCCAGGTATGTTGCTTTCATTTCTTTGCGAAAGCCATTTCCAGCCTGATCAACTGACCGTCATACCTATTTTATACTTGGATGTTGTCAGATTACAGCCAATAAATCCCATTGTAGTCAATCAATCGCTTCTTCCTACGCTTTTGGGTCTTTTCGGTGATTCGATCAATAAATTGGTAAGTCCGCCTTTGACTGTTTTGTATATAAATGGCACCAAATCATCAAACAGACTGACTTTCTTCTCATCGCATCTTTTTCACGTTTCTTTCCGCCGTTCTATCGATACCATATTACCTTCACGTTTCCTTACATTTCTTTGTTATTATCGTTCTTCCGCTTCAATTCATCTACCGCTTCATGTCTTCAACACACCTGACTGCCGGATCATTCCAACAATCAACTCATTCCGCCTGTCCTCCCCAAAAGGCCACTGTCAATAACGGGTCCAATATGTGGTGGAATGAAGTTCGACCCGATCAATCGTATGTTGGCAATGGTCCACCTGGTCGCCATGATAGTCAATTCAATAGTAAGTGGGATTTGTATTTAATCGACTTCTCATCACGTTAAAACTGATCTTTTTTTTCTTCCAGGATTGTCTGAAGACAATTGGCATAACGATCATTGGGCCCCTCCATCGTACCCTGGAAGTCCTGCAATACCACCACCACCGCAACCCACCCCACCCAATCCCACCGCTCTAAAGGTTCCAACCCCTCCTGTCACCAATCTCAAGCGTAAATCAGCCGCGTCCCAAATGGCCACTTCGATTACCATTGCCTCGACTTGTTCTTCAACGCCTTCAGCCGGTCGTAAGAGCAATTTCACCGAAGACGAGGATCTGCAGTTGTGCCAGTCTTGGTTGACTGTATCACAAGATTCCGTGATCGGCAACGGTCAGACACGAGACGCCCTGTGGGAGCGAATCACGACCGATTTTCAAACAAACATGAAGGACATCCTGGCTAAGAAGAAGACACCGGATCTATACGTTGAGCGACAACTGGGCTCTCTGCAGGCACGTTGGGGTCCTCTCAACAAGGCGGTTAATAAGTACGTTGGGTATCTCTCCAAATGCAAGAATTTCCACGGCAGTGGAAAGTCTGCAGTCGACATAGCGGCGGACGCCCACCAGATGTATTTCGAACGTGAAAATACACCATTCAAATTTGTCAGATGCCATGCGTTCCTGGCGACCGCGCCGAAGTGGCACGACTACAACTTGGCTCGATCGGCGCCTCCCAACCGATGTCCTTCGAACCTTTCGATACAATCCACACCCGGACTCACGGACAACGACTCGGACATTGAGATCGTGACTAACTCCGACGATCGACCGATGGGCAATAAGGCTGCCAAGCGAGCTCGTCAAACGGATTCTTACCTCGCACAACTGACGGAGCACACACGATCAATTGCACAATCGAGCGCGTCGATGGCGTTGGATTCGCGTGTCCAAAGTGCAGCCGTTGACTTCCTCACTGACGATGTAGTACTCAAGACTGACACCTCAACTCTCAAAGGAGCCATCAAAGTATATTATGAGAAAAAGCAAGCGGAGATATTGAAGAAGCAAGAGGGAAAGTTAGGTGCTCCCGAGAAGGAGTAGGTTTTGTTGTAGTTGTGGTAATTGTTTCTTTGGTATACTTGATCCTGGCGATTCTGTATGTGGCTGGTTTTCCTTTTTTATTCCTTTACTATTTTCCTCTCCATTTTTATATTCTATCCTTTATTGTCTTGTCTCTTTCATCTATTGTCTTGTCTGTTTCTTTTCTTATGTCGTGGCCCCAAAAAAATTATCTTTCATTGTAAGTATTGTGCTATGATTTCGTATGAAATGATATATATATATATACACGTATATAACTGAGACTTATATACACGCATCAAACTGTGAGGCGAGGAGATCCATTACTTATCTTTACGCTTTCCTCTTACAATTCAATGTTATAATTAGAATCTTTTCGCTCTAAAAGATTCAATCAACGGATACCTTTACATTATAAACTGGTGAAAGATTTATAACAATTAAAACAAAACATTTGAGAAATAAAACCTCAATGCCAATCGAACAACTTTTAATAATAATCAAACATAAAATCACAGACTGAACAAACTTCTCTCCAAAATCAACTTATGACGTTCTACTCAGCTTCACCACGTAAGTTCCATAGATGTTCGATCAAGTCCTTTTGGAGTTGATTATGAACTGCTGGGTTTTTGATCTCGCGTTGCATGGCCCTATACGGAGCCATGTCTTGTTCGGGACGGATAACTTGTGCAAGTTCAACCAGTGGTATGACCTCTTGCAAGCCCTCAGCCCGCTCCTCCTCCACGACCATGTTGTGGAGGATCACACAGGCCTTCATGATGATGGCCAAAACCTTCGGGTTCCACATACGCGCCGGGCCAGCCATGATCGCAAAACGTGCTTGTAGGATTCCGAAGGCACATTCAACATCTTTCCTAATGGCTTCTTGCCTTTTGGCAAAATGCTGATAGATGCCGGTAAGTCATTTAATGATCACATAGAATTTGAGAATCAAGGAAAAAATCACTAACTTTCTTTTTCTGTTCCTGTGGACGTGATATAGATTGGACAATAGTGGCCCACTTTGGATAAATCCCGTCAGCGAGATAATAGCCTTTATTGTACATGTGGCCGTTGATTTCGAAATTACACACTGGAGCTTCTCCTCTGGCCAGTCGATCGAAAAGCAACGAGTGATTTAAGACATTGAGGTCATTTAGAGACCCCGGAAGACCGAAGAAAGCATGCCAGATCCAACGATCGTGGGATGCAACCGCCTCTAATATAATAGTAGGGCCACCTTCCTTGCCTTTGTATTGCCCGCTGTGAGCTTTGGGGCAGTTCTTCCATCTCCAGTGCATGCAGTCCAGAGATCCCAGCATACCCGGGAAACCTCGAGCGGCGTTTATCGCCAGTAATCTTTGTGTATCTTCGGCGTTGGGTTGTCGGAGGTACTCTTTTCCAAACTTTTTGACGACAGCGGCACAGAACCGCTTAACACTTTCTAGCGTGGTCGACTCTGCTATGCGGAGGTTTTCGTCGTTCATGTCCGCAGGTGTTCCATAAGCGAGCATCCTGATGGCCAAAGTGCATTTCTGCAGAGCACTTAGACCCAACTTGCCGCAAGCGTCTCTCTTCTGGCGGAAATAGTCGTCCTGCGCGGTGACACCATCGACAACTCGACCCCATAGTGTGCGTCCCATTCGAAACCGACGTCGAAACATTTTGTCGGTGTATTTTGGGTTTGCACCGTTTGCACCAAAATAATCGGCTATTAACTTTACATGACCTTCTTCGCGATCCCGCTCAATGTTGGTAGCCTTCCCCGGTTTCGAACCGCCGCCTTTCTTGCGCGTATGGGCTTGGGACTCGATGACATGGCGAGCAACGCCAGCGGTGACTTGGCCAGCATTGGCAACCATCCGCATGCGATTAGATGACTGGCATACGATGCCGATAAGATCATTGAGAGCTAAAGGATGGGATTGCCGAGTCGGTGGCATTATGGGAAAGATTGGAACGGAGAACTTTTGGAACGGAAAAATGTGACTACAGGGGTTGTTCAAGATTGGAACAAGCCCTTCGATTGCTATTCGCCGATCTAATCTATGACGTGATTCATTTCTCATGTCTGGACTAGATCGTCCGATTTTTCATCTCACTTTCTTAATTTTTGAGATACTCTTCTGATTATTTCCATTTTAAAGCTCATCTTTAATTCAAAATCAATGGGACTGATCAGAGACATCATCCACTAGAACTGAGATACTCAAATTCAAACGAGGTCAAACATCAAGATGATCCATAAGCATCTAACACAACACATTCAGAATATCGCTCTTGAAAACTTCATCAAGTATGTAGATTGATGATCTCAGTAGTATATATATAAAATCAGTTGTTCTTGTGGATGAAATATCCAAATCCAAGTAAAAAAAATCATATCAACCCAAGAAGTACCGTGTGTGGCTGAGTGTTTAAAATCTTTACAAATCTTCATGTTTTCTGATATTTGATTGGATAGATACATTATATAATAATTGCCAAATTCGATCTCAAGATGTATCCAGTGAATCCCCCAAGTTTTAAAGAAGGAGTAAAGATTAAAACATTCATGTCTTTGAGTGAGTCTTCAAACAGTCTTTTTCACGATTGTAGAAACTTTTAATCAAAAGCGAAAGAAGATGATTTTCATGGCATCTTACTTGGATTGAGTCACGTAGATGAGTTTTCTCTACAGGGGTTTGGTATTCGTTCATGTTTCTTACTTAGCTTCAGATCAATCATTCAATCAATTTCATGTGTGAGTCAAATTTATACATGAGCATAGGCTATTTTTCGTTCAAGTGCCAATTAAAGTTCAAGGAACCAAGGTAATAACAATCAAGGAGGAGACTCATAATCATGAACATATGGTTCTTCTTATTTATCACTTCACTTGTTTGGAATCATAGAATGAAATCCTCCCAACCAAAGAGAATCTCTATAATCTGCTTAGATTTAGGCCTCTTCTTCCTTACCAAATGTTCACTTCTGATGAGTAAATTCTTCTCAGTGCTCAAAATCTTTGTACTCTTATGGAATGTATGGAGGTGTTGAAGAGAGGATCTGAGGTGCTGAGTTCATCAACTTTCCTCTCAGCTTATGGAGTACTCCTATGCAAACTAACAATCGTGTTGCATATCTCATTGTGAAATTCTTGAGTTTGATGTACTTGAATGTGCAGTGGACCTTCTTATTCTACATGCACCGATTGGGTTTTTGGGTACAGTAGATTTCAAAACCCTTGAAATCCAGGAATTCGAAAAACGAGAAGCTGGCCCGTGCGCGGCGCAGCAACGGGCCAAACCAAAGTGGCAGGGCTGTCAAGTAGTCAATCTCAATCGACACCTTTGGCACGACCACGGCCTCATTTCGTACCAACCTGCTGATCCTCAACAACCTTCAAGAACTTCACCAGTACCCCATCAAACGAACCTTTGAGGTCAGATGAGCTCTTTAATGGCCGTGGGAAGCCTCCACCCGTTCACGATCGATTCCGGCCAACTCGCAATCGGTCGTTCATTTCAAGGATCAAAGTCGTTTATTCCCTCGATCAGCTCCATCGATTATTTCAACGTCATTCTCCTATCGTCACCGTCAAAGATATCATCTTTCACTCATCAATTTTTTAAAATGTCCAATCCGTCTCAAAATACCACTCGTTCAAACAACACGTAAGTGTAATACCGAACCCGTAGCACTTAAATTCGAATTGTTGACCCTATTTTATTGCAGGACTGAAGCGCTGGTTTTAGGAGATACCGTGGATCTAAACACAAACGATTCCTCCTCTGGTATAGGTTCCCGAAGGTCTTTGGTTGTGTTTGATTTCAGCCATGAGGAACCGGCCAAAGAGACTGGTAAGTGAGATGACATGTCCTGTCTTTGTGGTTCCTCAGCTGACCACCTATCTCATTTCACGCTTCATCGCCAAAAGCCAAAGTCCCACCGGGTCAGTAATAATTTTTTTGTTAAATTTTTTTCCTTAAAATTTTTTCCTTATCTTCTTTCGACTTGCTGACCCAACAAAACTGGATGCTATTCCGCATGTCATAGGCACTCATTTTAGTGACCTCATGATCTTGTTTGGATTGTACACGCCTGACGCATCTACCGGGCCGGTCAAGGCGAATCACAAGAGGAAATGGATTCAACATAAATTTCCGGTTACGAAGCAAAAAATTGATATCTCGAATCGGTCCCTGGTGAAATTGAAGGCTGATCTCTTCGGTATTGCGGATAAAATTCGCAATATCGAAGACGGGGGTATGAGTGCGTTATTCAAGACAGCTGATGCCGACAAACAACTCTCATATGGAGTCTATGTCTACAATCATAGTAAGTATGGCAAGGGGAAGTTGTGTACGGTCACCGACGATATGGAACTTAAGATGTTCTTCAAAGCGGTCAAAGATAACCCATCTCAAGAGGCGGGTATCATTGTATCGATGGAGCATCCAGGTAAAGCAGCTCAACTGCTAGTCGAAGTAAGTCATTTCTTGATGTCTCGACAGTGTATATTGACTGACACCAATGCTTCCATTCACCTTAGGAACGCTCTTTAGCCCATGCCGTCTTGACAGCTACAAACGTTGTCAACAAAGGGCGCGCCACATCAAATGACGAGCTCGCTCATTCAGACCCCGTCACGAAACGCAAACTGGTGCTCAATGAGCTGATCTTACACCACGAGAAAAAGGGTAACAGTGCAGCCGAAGGCTATCGTCTGGTCAACCCAAAGGATCACACATTGATCATGACATTGAGCTTTGAACATATGATCGAATGGGCAAAATTGTTGGTACGTAATTTTTTGTGTGTTTATTTAGTTATCGGGCGTTCTTGCTCAGCGTTCCCTGACTGTTTTTAATTCATTTGGTTTGGGGGGTTCTAGGCCAAAGGAACCGCCGGGATCACGCTCGACATACCCCCAAATGACATTCCAGGTTTCAAGTGGGAAAGTATCAAACGATCCCTCATCACCACTGCCCCGGTGTTCTCCGTCAGGCGAGTCAAGAAGGCGGCACCCACTTCTGAAGCGCCTTCTCAGACCTGGGGTTACGCCAAGATGCAGGGTATGCATCTCGAGGTGGATCTCGTCGAGGCCAGTCGGTTGGCAAAATCCACCACCATCCACGACTACGTCTGGTTCGTGGGGATCGCGGAACACGATGCCGATTTTGTGATAGAAACTCTTGAAGACAATGGTATTCAAAATTTTTATCGATTCCTCTTCCCGGATGCTTTCAACGCCCGCGATATGGAACGCTGGGGAATTCGTTTTGACACCGGCCTACTCTTAGTCGAAAAGGCCCGAAAGTTCTACGTGCATTTGGTCATGCAAGAAGAAGCGAGGATTCGATCGAACCCCCTGGTCGTTCCGGACTCAGATGACGATTCCGATATTCAGGTCATGCCAAGCCCACAAAAGGGATTGAACTTATCTCAAAGTTCTACACGTGCATCCACCAGTCGTTATGCCTAATGAACGATAGTGCTAAACTGTTCATTAACATGAAAAATTCGTTGTAATCTCCCCTTTTGAATAAGTTATGATTGTGAGCGTATAAGTTTGTGAACACCTCAGTACTTCCGCAATGCCAAGTTTGATTGGCAGCCAAATTGTGTGCCTGTGTCCCAAATTGGCCTTGGGCCCTTGAGTCTCATGTCCAAAGTGACAAAGGTTGACTCTCATCAAGTCAACCTTTGTCAATTTTCTGCCCTTCTGTAGATTGAGTACGTCCTTCTAAACAGAGCTTTACACCGATGAGCCGCATTTGTAGAGAATTTTATCTCGGTGGGACAAAAGCTAAGAAAGATCGCCTATCAAATCTTTTGGGGGCGCATTGTTAATCTAGCTATAATCATCTCGCATTGCATGGGCGCAGTGTGTTGTTAGTCAAATAAAACCATTATGTTTGGTTGTCTGAAACAAACAATCATCTCAATTAATTGCACATTTGAACGTAGTCACGATGTTAAACGATATAACTTCATTTCACATAGGGACACCGAGCAATTGGTCTTCGGGGAAGACCAAGTCGATAAGGGCGATTTCAACATAACTACTTCGCATCTAAACAACTTCAACTACTTCGATACTATACAACTTAATGGCCCAAAAAGGGCCATTGATATAATCATTACTAAACATTTTTGCGCAGACAGGGCTGGAATAAGTAGACATCTCGCGCGGAAAAAGAAAGGGCCCATTGGCTATTGAACCTCGTCAAAGCGGGAATTATACCAAATCCAATAATGACGAGTGGTGTAACCACTGTGCGCGATAAGTGGCTGCAATAACTTCCGAGTGAAGACTCGCGCGGCGAGTAAAAGAAGATACTCCGCCTTGTCGTCCTCAAATAGCCATCGATCCTCGCGTTTCAACCGAGCTTTCATGCAATGGAAAGCATTTTCAATCGGATTCATATCCGGGGAATAGGCTGGCAAGTAGATTACCAGAATGCCAGCCCGTCGACAAAGTTCGGGAATCCTTCCTCCGTGATGGACTCGAGCATTGTCCAAAATCAACACCGAGTTACGTGCTGGATACGGGTTCATCAGCGGGAGCTGTAAAGAACCAGAAGACGCAGAAATTAGTGTCTACTCAAACTTTTTGTCAAACGTTCGGAGTGCTTACCAACTCGTGCCTCAGAAAAAGCTCAACGTCAATCCGGCGAACCGGGCCTTCAATGACTGTTCCGGCCACCATTCCCTGCTCACTGACAGCGGGAAGTAAGGTCCAATGCGACAGCTCGGTATGACGCTTCTGTCGAATCGTATGAAGACCTCGCTTAGCATAACTGCGTCTTCGGCAAGCGTCGCGGCTCACCACGCCGCTTTCGTCTGCAGGTCAAACCATATTCAGTAAGGACAATGAGAAAAATGAAAGAATGAGGTACAATGAGAAATACGTACCAATGAAAACAAAAAATTCGGGTGGTATACCAGCCACCCGCATCATAAACTCAGTCCGTTGCTCAAGTGACTGGTTCGGATGAACCCCACGTGTCACCAATAGTGACAGTCCTAATCGGGAGTGGATTTGTCGAGTGATTGTTGACCGAGATACGTCCAACCCCGTCAGATTGCGAAGCTCGGTTTGCAATTCGTCCAAGTAGATGGAGGGCCGATCGACGACGAGGTCGTAAAGGATACCCAGGTTTGCGTCGGATAAGGCATGGGGCCGACCAGCAGCGTCGTATGTTGCTGGATCGGCGACAACCCGGTTGGTGAGACGCAAATTGCATTTCCATCGGTAAATTGACACCGCGGAGATCGAAGTCCGTAACCGTAAGTTGATCTCCGCAAGAGGAATGTTATCCTCGGCCATCTGGGTCGCCAGGAGCTTGATATCTTCAGAGTAAGCAATGAAAACCATCGGGATTGCTGAGATGAAGGAATGAGGCCAAAATCCGATCGTGCGCCTAATGGGGAAGGGAGAAAGGGGAAAAAGGTGCAACCTGCCCCAACCAGAAAAATAAAAAAAATCGATTAGATAAAAAAAAAAGATCAAGATGGATGATCTTCTGCAGATCATCCGGCGTTTGAGATTGACTTTGACAGCCCTGCCACTTTGGTTTGGCCCGTTGCTGCGCCGCGCACGGGCCAGCTTCTCGTTTTTCGAATTCCTGGATTTCAAGGGTTTTGAAATCTACTGTAAAACGTTGATTGAGAATGTACAGAAACTCCTAATGATAAGCCGGATAGATCAGTTCATAGAAAAAGAATGTAAAACTTATTGATCGGTTTTGTGCAACTCACTCAGCTATCCTCTTACGCTTAACTTATCCAAATGAAGATTCATCAACTGAAATCTTTTAATGTCTCATTTAAAAGGCACTTACTTTGAATCAAAGCAATTTTTTTCGACACAAACAAAAACTCATGGGATAAATTTGATTTGTTGCCATTTTCATCACACTAAGATGCATGAAGAAGAGCGAGAAGTGAAGAGTGTCTGAATTGTTTTTGTAGCGTATAGCAATCACTCTGTTCTATTTTACCCAGCCATCCAAATGCTTATGACTCAGACATGAAACGATGAAGAGCAAAATTGGTTTGAGGGAGAGTTGGGTTTATGTGTGCATGCTCAATTCACAATTGAGTTGATTTTGTACACAGTTGGCTCTCAACGTATTGTGATCGACGTTTCTCGAATGGTCCCAAATGGCTGTTTAAAGGTTGATCCTTCATGTGATGCCATCATCTGAGTAGAAAATTCATATTGAAAAGGAATGCGTTCAAAATATAAGAACGATCACACAGGTGAGACGTCACTTCAATCGATTTTTTATATGTAGAAAGCAAACGGCGCAGCTGGCTTCAAATAGACAAGCTGATTCGAGGCGATTGAACTCATCTCACGAGGATGTGATGTAAAGAAGAGACTGAGCTTTTTAGGATTCTAGGTAGCCAGAAGGAATGATATTGTGTTACAATGAGAAAAGCTCTACAGATATAAACGAATGTAATAAAACAAAACAAAACAAGAAAGTTCACTTGGAAATACGACAAATATTCAAAACCACACGGAACCGATCGAAAGGGACGGGAGCAAAACACAACAAAGATGTGAAATCCGAGGTACAAAATATTTTTTTGTGGAAAACTGAGACGGAAAATTGCATCTGAAAGGGTCTCGATAACCATTGGAGCTTGATTCAGAGATCTACCAGAAAGAACGATGCAATCAGTAAATGAGGACATATGTATAACGAAGAATGAATCACTTACCTCGACTAGCCGTTACTCTGACTTTAATTGTCAATGAAGTTCCCATCACCACTCTAGGGTGTGTTTGCCGAAACAATTGGTGAGGGGATAGCACCGCCAGGGAAGAGAACACCAGCACCCCCTACATAGCTACCTGCGTAGCCGTCGTTGTAACCAGTCAGACCGCCTGGAACCACGGCGGGACCAATCGGAACGCCAGCGTTGTTTGCGTTTGGGTTAACAAGAGGCGGGCTGATGTTGTTAGGATTGCCTCCTGGAATCAAGGGGGGAGTGACTGGGGTACCGTTGGAGTTTACATTTAGGTCAACGACAGGTTGACCAATTGGAGCAACTGGGTTTGTTGAAGTGGGTTCATTTACAGCTGGCGGGGGTGTCGGTGACGCTGGAGGTGCCTGAGGGAGGACAGCATTGGGAACCAAAGGCGATGCAGGCGGTGGTGGTTGGACTGAATTGTTCTCAGTTGGAGGTGTGACAGGAGTGTCGGTGTTAGCGGTTTGCGCTGCCAACCCAGGCGCAGCAGTTGTTGTTGAGTCTACTACTGCTGGTTGATTGACAGGTGGAGTGTAAGGAACCACAGGGACGGTGGTAGTGGGTTGATCCGACTGATTCACAGTACCTTCCAGAGGACAGGGAGTTTCCGGAATGACCGCTGGTTGTCCTGTGGGTACGGTGGCAGGCTGAGTGACGGGAGGTTGTTGCTCGGCGGGTGCAGTGGGTTGGGTGGCGGGAGGTGCAAGCTGAACGGGTGGTTGAACTGGAGCAGGTGGCAAGGTTGAAGTGGAGTCGACAACATTAGGAAGTCCGCCGTTATTGGAGGAAATTGAGTTCAATGGAGTAGGAACGGTGCCCGGAACCACAGGAGTTCCCGTTGAGCCTATGTAGGGAGACTGGGTGACGGGAGGAGAAACAACTGGAGGAGACGCAATTGGTGACTGTTGCTCGGTGGGTACTGGCTGAGTGACAGGAGGCAAAACAGTAGGGGGTTGTTGCTTGGTGGGTACAGCGGGTTGGGTAGCGGGAGGTGCAGGCTGAACTGGAGCAGGTGGCAAGGTTGAAGTGGAGTCGACAACATCAGGGAGTCCGCCGTTATTAGAGGAAATTGGGTTCAATGGAGCAGGAACGGTGCCCGGAACCACAGGGGTTCCCGTTGAGCCTACGTAGGGGGACTGGGTGACGGGAGAAGAAACAACTGGAGGAGACACAATCGGTGGCTGTTGCTCGGTGGCTCCGGAGGACTGGGTAACAGGAGGAGACACAATTGGTGACTGTTGCTCGGTGGGTACTGGCTGAGTGACAGGAGGCAAAACAGTGGGTTGGGTAACGGGAGGCACAGGCTGAGCCGGCGGTTGAACTGGTGCAGCTGGCAAAGTTGAAGTAGAGTCAACAACAGAAGGTCCGCTATTATTGGAAGGTATTGGATTCAGTGGAGCAGGAAAAGTGCCCGGAACCACAGGAGTTCCCGTTGAGCCTACATAACCATTAGAGCATCACCACCGGTTCAGGGCCTGAATGTGTCATACAGCCCGAAATTTTTTTAATTTTGCACTGTGTATTTGACATTCAGGTTACGAGCCCTGCACCGGTACCTCTGGAAACCATGACCGCAATCGTACACGTGCCAAAGTCGTGTCAACATTTCCTTTTTCATCTTTCCGTGTGATAAAGCGGACGTGATCGATCGACCAAGGTCTTTCCCGCTTTATCACTTCCCCTTACACCGCTTGAACGATGCCCACATGGCCACACAGGGTATCATATTCATGATTTTATTACTCTATGTGGCCATGGCGGATTTAACGACGATGTACGCATGGGCACATAGGGTCATATATTTGTGAATGTATGACCCTATATGGCCATGAATGGTATGTCCTAATGATATCCTAGGACGTATCGGTGATTCCAAACAAAGATGTAGTTCGTTGAAATCATTCCACGAATTTTTCCTTTGTTTGAAGTTTATCTTTTCACTTATATATTGAAATCTTCAGTTTTCTTTCTTTATCCATTTCTTTTTATTGACTTTCTCATCCACCTCGTCTCACCAATGAAACAACACCTATTGCCATTCTTGGCCCAATATTCAGTCGGCTCGGCTATACGCTCCCAACAGCTATCAAATCTTGCCGAGTTCAACCAAGACATGTTGAACATGCTTCTTTTGTTGGAGGAAAAAGAAACGCGCCGAAATCCTGGCGGTTCCCTTCCCGGCAAATCTCCCAATCTACCACACGATCCGGTTGCAGGTCATGCGAGGCTCATGGAGGACTATTTCAACGAGAATCCTGTTTACGGGGATTTTCTCTTCCGGCGTTGATTCCGCATGAGTCAAACATTGTTTTTGCGGATCATGAAGGCCCTGGCCATTGATGATAAATATTTCACACAGCGCTCTGATTGCACCGGTGGGCTTCATTTCCCTCATCCTAGACAGACATGTGGTTTCTTTCTTTTTTCTCAACTTTTCGATATTTTTCTTTTTTCTCAACCTTTCAATATTTTTCTCTCAACTTTTCGATATTGCCAAAATCAGGAAAGCCCAGAAACTCGCCGCACCAGAAAGTCACCGCTGCTATCCGCCAGCTCGCCTACGGAACCACGGCTGATCAGATGGACGAGTACTTGCGCATCACCGAGTCTACGGCTGTTCAATGCCTACTGAAGTTTTGCAGCGGAATCATTCGCATTTTTGGGCCAACTTATCAACGTAAGCCCAACGCTGAAGATACTCAGCGCATTCTCGCCGAAAACGCCGAACGCGGTTTCCCTGGCATGCTCGGCTCGTTAGACTGCATGCATTGGCACTGGAAGAATTGTCCAAAGGCTCTTCAAGGTCACTTTGCCGGAAGATCTGGCAAGCCGAGTCTTGTTCTTGAAGTGGTGGCAACCAAAGACCTCTGGATCTGGCATACGTTTTTTGGCTTACCCGGCACCAATAACGACATCAACGTGCTCAAAAGGTCGAATCTCTTCCGCGACCTATCTCAAGGAATTGCCCCACCTTCCAATTTCAAAGTTAATGGCCGTGAATATAACACTGGCTATTATCTAGCTGACGGGATATACCCAAAATGGGCCACTTTGATCCAATCTTTCAGCGCGCCTTCAACACCTCCTCTAAAGGTTAGTTCCTGTGGTACTAACCTTTGACATATTATTCGGGCTGGGCCGTTACCTGATTCGTGCGGTGTTCATTCCCGTAGTACTTTGCCAAATGTCAAGAAGCAACACGTAAGGATGTGGAACGCGCTTTCGGCGTCTTGCAAGCTCGGTTTCATATTGTCAGAGGGGCGGCGAGGATGTGGCAGCCAAGTTCCCTATGTTTGATAATGAATGCATGTATCATATTGCATAATATGATAATT
This sequence comes from Melampsora americana, assembly GCA_022264835.1. Lineage (NCBI taxonomy): Eukaryota > Fungi > Basidiomycota > Pucciniomycetes > Pucciniales > Melampsoraceae > Melampsora > Melampsora americana. The sequence goes on from JAIFHY010000088.1 coordinate 310,399, forward strand.
GAAGACCAAGGACGACCTGGCTACGAGTACTTAGAAGAGGAAGACTTAGAACCGCCTCCTCCTCTGCCACGTCCGACTGGTGTTGCTGCCGAATTCATGCGAGGTTGAGAGGCCTTTCGCAACGAAGATGCTCACATTTCCTTACGAAATGACTTGATTGAGCACTTGTGGAATTTGAACTGTGATGAGGAGTTCAGCGAAGGCAGTGAAGATGATGATGGGTAAAGGGTCTTTTCAACTTCCAGTGCTTAGTACTTTGTACTTTCCATTTTTTTGTACACATCCTTTCTCTCTTATTTGTACACTCACTGTAATATATTCTACGGCCATTCATCTAAGATGCTATATCAGAGAATCCAGAGTATATATCTATATAGTGGTAGCAGCACTACATACAATGGGGAGCATCAAAAATACCAAACAAAATACCAAACAATAACAAGCTGATAAGCAGGCAAGCTCGTTACAAGCAAGAAAGGGGTTGGCTAGTGGATACGACTTTGAAGCCATTGCCATCTTCCATCATTGTCAAACAGGTTGACAAACATCCCTCCGAGAGATTGGGTTCGTAAGAAGTGTGCGGCCTTCTTCTTATCACCGGGTTTTTGCAAGAAAGGGCCAGAATAAGTAAAGTGAACCGTCATCTTTAATTAATTCTAAAAGTACGACTCAGGAGGACCATGAGTATGGTAATCAAGAAACTCCTCTAAGTCCAATTCCTGAAGAACGAATTTCTCCCAATCCTCCGCCTCAACAAATGCCGAATGCAGCCGCCAGTCAACCGATGAAAAAGGGATATACGATGGTTCCGCATTTTGATACGGCTCCGCGAAATATATCATCAACAATCACTGAAGAAAATATTCTCAACACCGACGGTGCTAGGGTCACTAGGTCGCGAGCAAGGGTTTTGAATGAAGAAGGTGGTAATCTTCTGCTGACTGAAGCAACCACGGTGGATAAGGCGCTATCTAATCCTGAGGAGGCTAAGAAGTGGTGGGCGGCAATGGCCAGTGAGTATGAATCTCTAAGCTCTCATAATACTGGTGATCTGGTGGATTGCCCGCCAGGAGAAACAATTATTGGGGGGATGTGGGTTTTAAGTAAGAAATTGAATGAATTTGGGGAAGTAGAGCGCTATAAGGCGCGTTGGGTGGTTTTAGGTAATCATCAGATTCATATGTTGCATTATTTCGACACTTATGCAGCGGTAGCGCGAAATGAATCTTTCAAAGTTCTTTTAGCTTTTGCTGTTCAGAATAACCTTTACATTTTTCAGTTTGATGTGGAGACTGCTTTTCTTTATGGAAGTATGGATGCTATTGTGTACGTGGCTCAGGTTAGTGGTTTTGAGGTAAAAGGGATGGAGGATAAGGTGTGGCGTTTGGTTCGTTCGTTGTATGGTACGAAGCAGGCACCTCGACGTTGGCGAGAACATCTTGTCAAGACTCTTAGCGCTTTGAACTTCCATGCGACGGAGGGTGATGACTCCCTTTTCTCCAATTCATCTTACTCAACTTTTATTCATATGCACGTTGATGATGGGTTTGGTGTGGCTAGGACCAAGGAGGAGGCCCATTCTTTTCTCAAAAATCTGAGTAAGTCTTATAAAATCAAGGTTAAAGAGAAGCCAACTCGTCATTTGGGCTATACACTTAACTGGAAGGAGGACGGCTCGGTCATTTTGCATCAAGAAGATTTCTGTTTGAAAATCTTGCGGGAACTCAAAATGGACAACTCGAATCCAGTCAAGACTCCTGCCCCTTTAGATTTACACAAGATTGTTGCAACACCAGCTCAAGATTCCGACAAAGCGCTTTATCTTAAAGCTACCGGTATGCTAACTTATCTTGCCCTTCATACTCAACCAGATATCCTTTTTACAGTCAATTTGTTATCTCAATTTAATAGCAAACCAAGTTTCTCACATTGGTTGGCTATCAGACATGTGTTAAGATATTTGAATGGTACTCGAAATATTGGTTTACTCTATTCAAAATCTCAAGACCAGGATAAGCTGCTAATTGGTTGGGCAGACGCAGACTATGCAACGTCTTTGGTAACTAAGAAATCAACGTCAGGTTTCTGTGTTACTCTGTTTGGTAATATGATCTCTTGGACAACAAAGAAACAATCAGTTGTTGCTCAATCAACCACTGAGGCAGAGTTTATTTCTTCAAACAAATGTGCTAAACAGCTCAGGTGGTTATCAATTCTTATTAGCAGTTTAAACATCAAACTCAAGAAACCTCCTCTCAATGTGAAGATTCGAAATGACAATTCTGGTGCTGTGATTATAAGCAAGGAAGCTCAACTTAATCCGAATTCCAAGCACATTGAAGTTAGATATCAATATTTAAGAAACCTCATCTCAAGAAATCTAATGACTATGGAACAGGTATCAACGCACGACATGATTGCTGATGCTTTAACGAAACCGTTGGGAAGGATCAAGCATCAAAGGGCAATGGAACAGTTACGGCTCACTCAGGCATGATTTAGGAGGAGTGTTACGAAGTCAAATCATCCCTAAGAATATTATGTAATAGTCATGACGTAGTTATTCAAATATTACTAATATGGAGTAGTGTTCACAAACTCCTAAGTATTTGAAATCTTGGTTGCCAAGGTATTACATATTATTTCAATTTTATCTCATATTAAATTTTCATTATAAATAGTTCTCATTTTATTTCTTGAAAGAAGTTTCATTAAGAGCTCAATATATTTTCATCAATATTTTCTTTTATATCTTTCTTAAACTTTTTCTCTCGAATTCTTTCAGTTCAAATCTTTTATAATAAACATTCTAACTATAAGATCACCACGACACCAAGCTCGTTGATAGTAATCAAATCCAGGAGGAGCTGGCAAGCTTACTTGTGTTAAAAGGTATTTAGTTAGAATTTATAAATTACCAATATATATATATATCCATATATTGATTTTTTTTATTTAATAGACATAAGAAGAATTTCCTTAAATTCCTGTTTGATCTCTAATCACCGATTTCTTAATTGTGTTGATCTTGTTATAGGTATTAATTCTTTCTTATGTTTTCAATTAAAATTTAAGTTCTATTTTACTAATTTCTTGTTATAGTTAATTTGTTAAAACTATTACTGTAATTTTGTTTTGCTGCAATAAAGACTGAAAGATCTCAAATCTCCACACTGTGTTTCCCGTAGGCGTGGTGTTTCCTGGAACCCTATCACCATCTTGCGGGTGAGCTTGTGGCATTGGGGTGACTGGTGGTGTAGGTACTTGTGTGGTATTTGCAGTTAATGTGGGAGTGACATGAGACGTAGTATCGGCTGGGATCACTGCGTGTGCATTCTCATCACAAGGGGGCTTGACGTCATGACGTCTGCCAAAAGCGCGAGCGACACGTTTGTGTTGAGGCAAGCTGGAGACAAGCAGAAGCGTCAGCTGAGGTCACAAACATTGAAGGGAAAAGTACTGACTTGGACTCAGCATTGGAGGAGCTGAGAGCTATATAAGAATATCAGCGCCGCAAAAGTGATCAGCTAGTGGTAAACCAAAACAAGCAGATACAGGAAGCGCGACAGCAGATCAGTATGGAAGATACCATTACCTGCAAGGGCGACGATGAGGAAGGCAACGGTGATACGCATATTGAAAAAGAATGTGACGGTGTTGAATTTGAGGAGATTATATACAGTAGGTAAGTTGTAGCGAGTCAATTATATTCACAGTAAGAGATACGGAACGACAATGAAGAAGATGATGAGTGGAGGGGGCTGACAAGATGAGTCTCTTTAAATCATTGAGCTAGGTGAGTTAACCGCTTGATTTGATGAAGATTTGATCTAAAGGATCCTTTCGCTGGCTCCTACGTTCACATCAAAGGCTCAACCCGATTTGGATTTTGAAATCATACTTCAAACTTTCTGAAGACAATTTGATGATTCAGCAGCATCACCGACGTGCTTCGAGTCGGGCAGTGCTCCCGCGTTTTCATAGATCCTTTCGCCAACTCTGGAAGAATTGGTCAGCCGATATGCTTTGGTGCCGTCTGTGAGAGCACCACGTAAAAGATGAAGTCAGACTTGACATTATTTCTTAAATCATGCGATCCTGGAGACTTGTGGTCCACTGGCAGTTAAATCAAATCGTATGATCCTAGGAAAATACCCTTGGTTGGAAATATCTGATGGCAGAGGACAAACTTGGGGGATTCTGGTGTTGTTATGTCTTCTCGCACATAGTCCGAGCATAGGTTCTTTGTTTCATGACACAACTCCATTTCTCCTTCATATGGACCAAATGTCTTTCTAGATTTTTCTCCTCCTCCCATGTTGAGGTGACTGATGTAGATTATAGGGGAGACTATTCTGTGGTGCTTATAAATGACACAGCTGCCATGCTGGTCTAAAAGCTTCTTCATCTGAAAAATGTGTCTTCTCAACGAAATTGGGTTTTCCAGGTTTCTCGGAATTCTGTTCAACATATATGGGTTTACGTGGCCACTCGACTTTAGGTATGGCGTTGTATGCGTTTAATGGGGTGTCGGCCATTGTTAAATGGATGATGTGCGGCCCCGTCCGACCTGGCTAAAAGCCATGCTTGCTTAACACGGGTATCGGGGTAGAGAGGTTTGGCTGTCCTGACAAAAAAGTGAATTGGCTATTGATGAATTCACCTTGACCGAGTTTTTTGAAAGTGTCGCTTGACTAATTCTGATCAAGGTGATCAGTCACATTCACTTCACAACGGCATCTGTGAACATCAAAAAAACTACTTCATATCTCCGACGACTCTTATATCAACCCTTGGCACGATATTCAGTCATGGCTTCGTCAGCCGGAAAACCATCGGTTCAAGCTTTGATGGAGCAAAAGCAAAAGGAAGCTACGTTGAATATGGGCGAGAATGTGAGACAAATCTTGTTTTCCTATATTATTTTCTGATCATTAACAAAATTTTTGACCTATTTTAGTTCACGAAGCGGGACGATTTGATTAAATTCGAGAAAAATGCGCAACTTAAATGGGCACAAATGAAAGTTTTCGAGGTAGCTGTTTTCCAACATTGTTTTGCGCTTTGAAAAACACTCAACGATGTTCTGAATATTCCAGACCGACTCTCCACATGTCAACGATTCAACTCTGACAGACTTGACCCCTGATCAACTACGTGAAAAGTGGGTGCGATAATGATACCCTAGATCCAAATCATCAATCACAGCTGACGATCAAGCTCAGATATCCTAAATTTTTCGGTACCTTTCCATACCCTTATATGAATGGTTCTCTCCATCTTGGCCATGCCTTTACGATCTCAAAGATAGAGTTTGCTGTTGGATTTGAACGAATGAGAGGGAAACGTGCGTTATTTCCTGTTGGTTGGCATGCTACAGGAATGCCGATTAAAGTAAGCACCGCAGAATTCTGATCATCGATTCTGGAGACTGATGAACTGTGCATCAGTCAGCATCTGATAAAATTATCCGAGAGCTCGAACTCTTCGGGAACGATTTGGAAAAGTTTGTCAATCCTGACGCAGTAGCCGAAGAACCCGTCACCACTGAAACAAAGGCTGAGAGTGAGGGTGCCGACAAAAGTAAAGCAAAGAAGGGTAAAATTCAAGCTAAATCCACCGGACTTCAATATCAATTTCAAATCATGGAAAGTATCGGGGTCAAACGTGAGGAGATCAAGAAGTTCGCTGATCCTCAGTATTGGCTTACCTATTTCCCGCCCATCGCCAAGGTAAGCTTATATGCAATAACAGTAACACCACTAGATCTAATCACTTTCATCCTAGGATGATATCAATGCATTGGGCGCTCGAGTGGATTGGCGCAGGTCTTTTATTACCACCGATATCAATCCCTACTACGATGCTTTCGTGCGATGGCAAATGAATCGTCTCCGTCAGAAAGGCTACGTGAAATTCGGTGAACGATATACGGTCTATAGCCCTAAGGACGGCCAACCTTGCATGGATCACGACAGATCAAGTGGTGAACGTATGGGACCTCAAGAGTATACATGTATCAAGATGAGAGTCATGGAATGGGGTCCAAATACCTCATCCAGCTTCAAAGAGAAGGTAGCCGGAAAGGAGGTCTATTTCATCGCTGCTACTCTCCGGCCTGAGACGATGTATGGGCAGACCAACTGCTTTGTGGGCCCGTCTATCCAATATGGTCTATTTGAAGCCAAGAACGGATCAGTCTATCTTTGTACCGAGCGATCTATCCGAAACATGTCTTTCCAGAACCTCACCTCCACTCGTGGCGTAGCACCGCAGTTAATCTCAGTTAGCGGCCAAGACCTCATCGGAACGAAAATCAATGCACCCAACGGTGTCCATCAAGCAGTCTATATCTTACCCATGGAAACCGTCCTAGCTACAAAAGGGACTGGTGTTGTGACATCCGTTCCATCTGATTCTCCAGACGATTACATCAATCTCATGCATCTTCGAAAGAAGGCGGCTTACTTCAAGATCGACCCCGCATGGATTGCGTTTGATCCGGTCCCAGTGCTGAGTACTGAAGAGTTTGGAGATATGTCTGCTCCTAAACTAGTTGAAATGTTGAAGATCGACTCTCCCAAGGATTCTGTCAAACTTGCGGAAGCTAAGGAACGAGCCTACAAGGCTGGTTTCTATCAAGGCAAGATGCTCGTAGGAAAATTTGCAGGAGAGCCGGTTGAGAAGGCTAAAGTTAAAGTCCGTGAGGAGATGATTGGACAAGGACTGGCGTTCGCTTACAGCGAGCCAGAAGGACAAATCATCAGTCGTAGCGGAGATGAGTGCGTGGTCGCGCTTTGTGATCAATGGTATCTTGACTACGGTGAACCTGCTTGGCAGGCTAAGGCGTTCAAGTGAGTCGTGCAAGTGAGCTCTTCAACCTACACAGATTTTGTCTGACGCACATTGTACAGGTTACTCGAACGCATGAACATCCGTGATCCCTCTACAAAGAAGAAATTTCAAGAAGATCTTGATTGGCTGCATCAGTGGGCCTGTGCTCGAAGTTATGGATTAGGATCTCAGCTGCCTTGGGATCCCCAGTTCTTAGTCGAGTCCTTATCCGATTCAACGATTTACATGGCATACTACACGATCAGTCATTTACTTCATGGCCCATCTCCCGGAGAGGAAGGCAATATTTTCGGCACCAAGACTGGACCATTGGGTGTTACCGCCTGCCAAATGTCTGATGAGGTGTGGGATTATGTATTTGGTACAGATGAAGTAGCATTTCCATATCAACAGACTAGTTTGTCAAAAGACAAAGCAGACATCATGCGCCGTGAATTCCGTTATTTCTATCCGATGGACGTCCGTAGCAGTGGAAAAGATTTAATTTCGAACCATTTATCTTTCTGTATTTACGTACACACTGCACTCTTTGATGAACAGTTTTGGCCTCGCACTATGAGGGCTAATGGGCATTTGATGTTGAACGGGAAAAAGATGAGCAAGGTATTTCTCACTCCTTTGATCTCAAATCTTGACTGCTATCTCTACCCTCCGCTGATGTGACCTCACGCAACTCGACTAAATGAACCCAGTCGACAGGAAATTCCTTGACTCTTCGTGACAGTCTTCGGAAATTCGGTGCTGATGCAACACGGGTTGCCTTGGCTGATGCTGGAGATGGGTTTGATGATGCCAATTTCGAAGAGCTATCTGCTAATGCTTCAATTCTGAGACTCCATACTTTGGCGGAATGGTCAAAGGTAAGTTGATGTCGTCAACGCTCTCGCAGTAACACTTTGCTCTTTACAAACCCTGTCGTATACGAAAGCTGATCTCTTCGTTTTTATCACAGGAGGTTATCACCAACAACCATACATTCCGTAGCGGTGAATATAACCTTTTTGATCGGATCTTCGAAAACGAGATCAATTTGGCAATCACCAAAGCTTATAAGGCATATGAAGCGTAGGTTCCTTTTGTATACGCTATCCCAAGTAATCATCGACCTATTGAGACCTTCGCCTTCCCCATATGCGTGAACAGATCAATGTACAAAGAAGCTCAGAAAACGGGCTTTTACGAGCTCTTGGGTGCTCGCGATTGGTATCGCGACTTTACCGCAGAAGAGGGTGGGATGCATGCAGACTTACTGAAGTATTACGTCCGCATCCAGACACTGTTAATTACACCCATCACCCCACATTTTGCTGAACACATCTGGACTGATGTGCTCGGAGAGTCGGACACTATCCAAAGGGCTCGCTTCCCTACTCCTTCTCGAGAAATTGAGAGGGGAGTGATCGACGCTGCTGAATATGTTAAAGAAACCGTTCGAAAAATTCGGACGACAGAATTGGCTCTTGGAAAACGTAAAGCTAAAGCTAAAGGTGGCGCTGGTCCCGGATCACAACTCACCTTTGATGCAACAAAGCCAAAGGCTCTAAGGATTTTTGTATCTAAAGAGTTTCCAAAATGGCAGAGTCAGTGTGTAGAGATTCTTGCACATCACTTTGATAAATCAACGGGTGTGATTGATGAGAAAGCTTTGAGGGCTGAGTTAGAAAAGCAAGGATTGTTCAAGGAGAAAAAGACAAGTAAGGAAGCTCTTTTACGAAACTTTGAAGTGACATCAAGCTGACATCAACTCTATAGTGCCATTCATCATGATTATGAAGACTCGAATCCGAGAATTGGGCGCCTCTGCTTTGGAGCGTGCTCTCAGTTTTGACGAAACGGACGTACTTCAACGTTCATTGGGATACCTGAAGCGTACACTTAAATACGACCTTATCGAACTCGAAAGCACGACGGAAGCTGTGAAGAAAGTCAAATTATTTGAGGAAACTTGTACAGAGAACGCGTCAAAGCCAGGAGAACGTGAAGGTTATAATTTGGCCATTATTGAAGTGGCTGAACCAGGATCACCGGCGGTAAGTCAACCACAAGGCTTGCAAGATAATTTAGCTCGACCGCAAACTGATTATATCTGTGTTTTGTTCTTGCATGACCTTGCATCCAACGCGGCTTTGTTTGTTTTATTTTACAATCTATCATTTTAGTTTGTGGTTTATAATGCATTATAATACACAATGTAATAGTTGATGAAAATGATCAGTATATCATCAAGCGCATATTCAATGATCGTAACAAACCTGCATCGTGCCTGACCTCTGGTTGAAGCTTGTGATATAGTATTGCGTGTACATATCCAAAGTATGATCCTTCATAACTTAGAATATGAATGGTTTGGATCTTGAGGTTGAAGTATGCGGTACATGTTAGTCTTTACCAAACTGGGTATGTATGTACGGCTCAAAAGGCCTGCTAGTCACTTGAGTTCAACAAAGCTGGTTTCACAGACCTCAGACTCCATTGTCTACTTGATTTTTTCAACAATCTTTACACTGAGCCCAGGTCAAACTGCCTTATCAGCTATCAGCTCTTTAAAAAAACAATTGTACAACATAGAGAGTGTTTTCAACGTGATCCAAATTCCCAATCCCGAAGATTCCCCGAACGCCCCGTTCAAGATACAGATTCCCGAATGACTATCCGTGTACGGGGAGCTCTTTCACTTTCCCTTGTTTCTCGCTGTCGCATGCCTCTCGCTGAACAAGCTTTCGCAGTTGCTCGGTTTACCACTTTAGCGACTTTCCCTCTTTTCTGTTTGTGAGCGTCCTAATTCCGCATTCCAATGGCTATAGCCCTCTTTCACCCTTTGCAACGTGCTTTCGGCTTCACGTCGAAGAAATCCCCCCTATATCATATGCGGTGCTGGAAGCAACACCGTGGTTTTCATGGAACGACTGTCAGAGCTGATGCCATCAAGACTATAGCGGTCATTGGAGCAGGTATGTTAAAGATCGTCTCGCGAGCCTTTCTTTGACCTATTTCTTCGTCAATCTTGACTGAAGTTGGTACAAGCTCTTGTAAGAGAGGGAGTAAACCTGACTTCAATTTCGATTTTCAAAACTTAGGTCAGATGGGAACTGGAATTGCATTAGTTGCAGCAAAGGTCTGCCAGTTAGATTTATGTATACTTCGATCTCAATTCGGATTCTTGCTCTTACAACCGGTATGATCATCTCCTTTTATACAGAATGCACGCGTGCAAGTTCTCTTGAGTGACCATTCGGCGGCGGCCAGAGACAAAGGATTAGGATTCATAGGTCTGTGATAATCACTATGACATCATATCTCAGTCTACCAACGATCGTCGTCAATTGGACAACAAAATCATCAATCCTGAGACAGTTTACCCGGCTTTTGAACTAACGATTGAAACTCGCCCGCGGTGAATTGCAGATAAACTTCTTGAAAAGGATGTGACCAAACAGAAAATAAGTACAGAAGAAGCTCATCAGGCGCGGGAACGAATTAAGGCGGTGGATGACTTGTCTTCGGTCGCTGATGTTGATCTGGTCATAGAGGTTGAGTCAGACAATCCTGTTAAAGCTTGGCAAGCCTAAGGCGATCGCATATTCACCTACCGGTCCTCCCTGGGTATTGTATGGTTTAGGCAGTAGCAGAAAACTTGTTGATGAAGCAAAAGATCTTCTCTCAACTTGCATCAATCTGCCGACCGGAAACGATTCTAGCGTCTAATACATCGTCAATCTCGTTGACTAAGATTGCTGCATCTGCAGTGGATTCACGACGTGAATCTGCTTCTGATAATAATCAATCGGCTTCGCGAGTCCTTGGCCTGCATTTCTTCAATCCGGTAAGCTGCTCTCCTTTCAATCTTGGCTGGTGCACAATGGATATACACCAGCACTATCAAGGCTAACACTTCGAGATGAACCCTTACACACGCTTTATGTGAAGGTCCCAGTGATGTCGGTAGTCGAGGTTATATCCGCACTTCAAACTAGCTCTGAAGTACTGGATCGTGCACGAAAGTTTGTTGAAGGTTGTGGGAAGGTTGTCACTGTCTCGCAAGACACTCCAGGTTTCATTTCAAACCGAGTTGAGAGCCTTTCATTTAACACTGAACCATAATTCGTGAAACAAACCTGACCTAACCTTCTTTTCTCCAGGTTTTAATGCCAATGTATGTTCATCTGCTGAGTCACTTTAAATGTTTATACGAGGGTCTGATTCTATCCTGGTGTCTACAGGATCAACGAAGCAATTATATGCCTTGAACAGGTAAGTGCAAGGACTATAATGGTAGTCATATACTGTCTCTTATTCTTTTGACGTTGCATCCAATGGGAAACTAGGGAGTTGCAACCCGTGAAGACATCGATAACACAATGAAGCGCGGTACCAATGTACCCATGGGTCCTTTGACACTTGCTGACTTGTGCGTAGCGCAGACCCTTGCTAGTGATTTGTTGACTAACTAGTCATCTCACTCTAGCATCGGTCTTGACACATGCTTATCCATCATGCAAGTCTTGCACCATGAGACAGGTGATAGTAAATACCGCCCATCAGTCTTGCTGGGTCGAATGGTTGACGCTGGTTGGCTTGGTAAGAACATTTCTCTACATCAAATACATATAAATTTGTGATTGCTAGTCTTCTAATTTTGATCGAGTTTATAGGCAAAAAGAATGGACGAGGTTTTTATGATTATTGAGCTAAGTTTGCAAAACGCAAAAAGATATTGGATCAAGAAATCAAAATCATTGATCATCATTTCAGCAAAACTCTGTTACAAAGTTTTTAATGATTGCAAGTATGTGTTAAGTGATACATAGTCAGGTAAGTAGAGTTCTTTTCAAATTCCTTTTGTACAAGGCTCTTCAATGTCACCCACATTGAATCCAAAAGATGTAAGACCAAATTCGCAAATTCTCTGCAAAGTTGTATAACACGATGTGGACCATGATTGGTGCTACCAGTTTAAGACTTTGTTATCCTTTGTGGGGTGTCTTAGGCGGTAAAATGTTTATGCAGAGTTCGTCATTTGGGAGGGGGTGAATGGAAAAAGTTGATAAGTCGAAGAAAAAGGTCTGTAGACAAGAGACCTTGGTGAAAACAAGTGAGATGTTTTGTTCAGAAATGTGGTTCACCACTCTGCCACGTCATATCGTCTTGCAACGTTAATCCAAAGGGCTGACCGTTTATTGTATGTCAATCGATTTTGATATCATCTCAAGCCGTTGACACCTGAAGTCTGCTGTGATTGATCACTCTGAAGCTGTGTAGATGCTGTGGTTTTATTTTTTATGAACCTCATTGAAGAAATTCAATCAGATTTGGTATAAAGCTTTGACTTCTTTTTGGTTTGACAACATCGGATTCTACATCTCTATCATCATATCATTAAAAACACAAATATCATCCTTGTTGTTCGATCTTTAGTTACAACTTTTTTTACTCAGTTGATCTTAATCCTCTTTTCAATTATACATTTCACAACACATTAATCATCGAAGATAAAAAAAGACCTCTTTTGAACACTCATCTACGTTTATAATATCGAAACAGTAGATACACTAAAGGAAAGAAAAGACAATGGGATTCTTTAAAAGCTTATTTTGTATCTCTTCAAACGATTATAATGATTCTCATGAAAAACGAAAAGAAAATAAACAATCAAAGTAAACAGATTTTCTTTTGATTTGATTTCATTTTTTTTTCAATAATGCTCATTTTTTTCAATGTCTTTTAGAATTCATAATAGTGGAAGTGGATATTTGAGTGGTGGATCTAGTGGACATCATGGAGGTCATGGACATCATCATGATGGAGGTGGTCATGGAGGTGGTCATGGTGGAGGTGATCATGGTGGGGGTGGAGGTGGTGGAGGAGATGGAGGTGGTGGTTGCTCTTGATTGAAACGCTCAATTCTAATGTCATTTTCCCTTCTGCATTCTCGACTCTAAAAAGTATGACATTCAAGATTGATTTCCTTATCTTCTCGAGTTCATCGTTACAACGTTTGAAGAATGGATCCCTATGTTGTAATTTTAAAACTCAAATGTGATCTCTTTTGATTGTTCTTACATTTCTTTTATCGTTTATGGATCACAGAGATTGATGAAGTCAGTTAATTCCAGGGTATGTACAGTTTGATTCTGGTTCACAAAAAGGTGATGAGATGTGTGACTTGAAGATGTGATATTTGTCCATCTCCTTCCTAGCTCCTACCTTCACGTTGAGGTATGAGCTCGAGCAATGGGCGTATAGCAGACGCTGTGAAGGATGCGACCCTATGAGACCCCCATCTTTTGGGACGCAGCGATAGAACAGTGCTGTGATCTCACCTTTCTTCACCTGTCGGTGATTTTTTTTAAATCAAAGAATTGACCTCTTTGAGTTTTGATTTATAAGTTCATTCCGTAACCCTGAACACTCTCTGGTACTCTTTATATTTGTGAGAGCAGCTACACGTCTCTCATGTACTCAAGTATCGTTGAGAACTTCTGCACAGCGTGAATCCTCTCCTTGGGACTAGCACTCTGCATTTGTGCAAAATGTAATTTCAGTCATCATTCGAATTGAATTGTGACTTCCAAGGGAGAAGGGTAGTCAGTTTCATACTTGAAGCTTTTGTTTTTGTCTCCTTCTGAACATGTCCTCTTGTCAGGAGTCCCACGCCAAATTCGTCAAGTTTTGTAGGCAATAATGGGTCATGCTTTTGTGAATTGGATCTTGAGATTCAAGAAGGCGGCGACTGTTTTTTCGAGCCTGCGCGCATGAATGCGGCCGTTTTTTGTTTAGCTCAATGTGCGTGCAAAGGGGGGTGCGCGCAGTGCAAGGTCCCAAAATTGCATCTTTGAGTGTTTCCATGGGAAAGAAAAGGTTGAAAAAAATCAAACATCAAATAGATCAGCTGCAGATTAGCTAGAATGTTCATCCTCTACAACTATAATTGTCATAATGGATGAAGTATTGTTTTTCTTTTGTTTAAATAGAGAGAAATTGAAAAGAGTATCTATGAAGCCCTCAAATTTGTCTGAAGAGTTACCTGCCATAGGTTTTACTCCGTCTTCAAAAGTCTCAAGCTCATCTTTCAGTACGAAAATTCCTGCATCATTGTCAGTCACATCATTGTCAGAAGAATTATTTTTCTTTGTTGAGTGATGATGAACTTTGATCTAGATATATATTGAAAATATTGAACTTAAGGAAAAAAATGAGTATATATAGAACAAAACTTATCACAACCTCTCCCTCCACAGCTAGGATAGAAAGTTCTAGAAACATGCGCGCAGGCCCCGTTTTGAGAGCTTAGCCTCTGCGCATGTGCACGCCACCCCTGCGAGTCGCATGTCTGCGCCGCCAAACATGCGCCGCCCTCTTTCAATGACATCTTTCAAACTTTGCAAGATTGTTCGTGATTTCTACATCACCGCATTTTATGGCAGCTTTATGAATTCTTCAAGTGATGTTAGTAGCCTTTCACAGTTTTATACGCCGCAATGCCATTTTTCTGGAAGTATCTATGAAGTCATATTTGGGCAGTGATTAAAATTTCAAGATGTGGTTGGTGGCAATTGTCAATCGAAGGTCCGATTCTATGCGTACCGAGGGCTGCGTTGATGGTGTATGGATGATACAGGATGTGGAGTGACTGCGTTGTTGCTACATGTGTTGTGTCACACATTACACTGAGTTGATTAAATTTCAAGTTCCACATCACCACGAATTCGATTGAAAGCTCATTCTCAAATAAATTTAAATCGATTTTCTTTTCTTAATCTCATTTATCTCAACTTTTTTTTTTAATTCTACCTACATTTGAATCCTAACACTCAATTCACTCATCAATCATCATGCGTCCTCGCACCAATGGCGTCCAGTTGACTGCAAAAGCCTTGTTGATTTTAACTACAATTCCTCTGCTGGCTCGACTTATGATATCCGATTCGATGGCCTCTGAAAACGCAGATCTTACTACTTCCCAGCTTATTGATAAAGCCAATTCATTACTAGCCAGCGGACTTTCTACCCAAGCCCTCGAGTTGTTTGACTTGGCGCTTGACCGAAACCCTGACGATTACCTAACTCTATATAAAAAAGCAACCACACAGATGAGCTTAGGTCATTATAATCATGCCTCTACCTCATTCCAAAAGGTCTTAGACTTGAAGGATTTTGATAAAGCTCGAATTCAGCTTGCAAAGATTTACTTGAAACTTGGTGACCTTGACGCTTGCAAGTCTCAGATCGATACACATTTGGCGGCTGGCAAAGACGTTTCTTCGGTCATCTCTACAATCCAGACTGATCTCGCCGCTGCTCGAAAACACTTGAAAGCCTGCAGGACACACCTATCATCTAAGAAATGGGATAGCTGCGTGGAAGAAGCTACTGCTGCTATTCAACACAGTCCTCAAAACGCTGAATTACGTCAGATACGGAGTGATTGTCATTTGGCTAGAGGGCACATTCAGGAGGCTGCCGGTGATTTAACGTGAGTATCCGCCTTTCATCTCCAGTTCTATATGATTTTGGCTGACACTATATCATGTATGTTTAGGCGTGTCGCACAACTAAACCCCAATAGCGGTATAGTCGCACTCAAGGTTTCATTACTTTCATCGTTCTTTCTAGGCCAACCTTTATCTCAATCAATCGCTCCAATCAAAAAATGTCTTCATTCCGATCCAGAGTCTAAACCCTGTAAGAAGGCATTCCGATTATTGAAAGCCATTGACAAGGAACACACCAAGCTTCAAAATTTTATGCAATCCGAAGGATATCGCTCAGCAATCAAAATCTTGAACCCAAGAGGCAAAGAAAGTGAAGGATTGTTAGCACAAGTTCAAGATGCCATTAAATCATCACAAGTCGTTGATTCTAAGTCTGGTATCGAAGAACCATTGATCTCACCAACCATAGAAAACCTTGATCAACATTCTCAACTTCTGACCACATTATACTCATACACTTGCAAGGCTTACATCAAGTTGAATGAAGTTGAAAAATCGAAATCCATCTGTACAATCCTACATGAAAGGGATCCTAATGAACCATGGGGACTTGTTGGTAAAGCTGAAGTTTTGATGAAATCAGAAGAATGGGAAGAAGCCGTCAAACTGTTGCGTCAAGCTTATGAGCAGAATGAAGAACAAGACATCGGAGAACGACTTCGAAAAGCTCAGAAAGGATTGAAAGTCTCTAAGCAAAAAGATTACTATAAAGTATTAGGAGTACCACGAACAGCAGACCAGAAGACTTTGAAGAAGGCTTATCGTAAGGCAACCCTAAAGGCACATCCTGTAAGACGCATCGAAATAATCGATCTTCTAGTGAATTTAGCTAAAATCTTTTTCGTTCGTAGGATAAGGGCGGTTCGCAAGCAAAGATGACGGCATTGAATGAAGCTTATGTCAGTGTCAAGTCTATGATTTTTTTTTCTTACTATCTGTTGTTTGGTACATTTATCATGTGCTTCATTTGCGTCGCCTTTTACAGGAGGTCCTATCCAATCCTGAACTTAGAGCCAGATATGATAATGGTGAGTCTAGCGATCAATACTAGGGAAACATCGTTTGTTATCATCCTGATCCGATCTTTCTTCATTTTTCAGGTGATGATCCAAATGATCCAACTTCAGGAGGCGGAGGTAATCCATTCCAACATGGAGGTAATCCAATCTTTCAACAATTCTTTCAACAACAAGCAGGTGGAGGTCATCCATTTGGTGGAGGTAATCCATTCGGTGGTTCAGGTGGTGGTCAAACCTTCAGTTTCAAATTTGGTTAAGAGATTTTTGGAAAAAAAAAGGATAAATCATATAGAGTTTTTCTCTTTTTGGTTCTTTTTTCTTTCTCCTTTCCCTTTTTAGAAAATCTATCATCTTTTTCTTATTACCCTGTACAATTTCTCCTTTTGATGAGTTTTTTTTTTCGGGTTTTTTCATTCTGCAAAGGATTTCTCAAGTCTTATCCTTTTGACATCTTTGCATTCATAATCACCAATTCAATCATTTGGCAAATCCTTCATTTTTTTGCTTGCTCAGCTTTGATTTGAATTCATTTTGGGTGAGCATTCACTGAGAAATTTCTGCGGGTTCATCCTGCCAAATTGATCATTTTAAATGCATGGAAGAATGAAAGAGCTTTTCCATTCCTAACCTACTAATCACTTTTTTGTATTGATTTTCTCGATCCGATTCGGTCATAATGATTTAAAGGGGATCTATGTAGTCAACTTATTTCTTTCATTTAATTAGAACCTCAAGTATCTTTGACGCTGCTCATTGAAGTTGAGTGATCTGGAGATCTTGATAGGAGGTTTTAGTCAAGAGCAATACCCAGAAGAGATAGATTAGTGGTCATCATTGCTGGAAAGTGAGATGGAAAAAAGTCGACTCAGTGTCGAGCACTTGAGACTTTGAAATCGAATGTAGCTATGTTTGGACTACGAAATATGTTGGCTCATCCTGATCATACGGTTCTGCATGCGCATTCTGTGCTGAATGATTGGGCGGGCAAAGCGACTTGGTTTTTGAAGGCAACTTCAATTTGGCTGCTTAAACGCTACATGGACATGGATGTATCCCAGTTGCGAGTTTTAAACGTCTGATCGCTTAGCTTTTTACAATCGTTAGGGTCAAGTCATGTGAAGGCAAATTATCTGTCAAAAGTTCATGAAATGCTTTAATGATTTGCCCTGGTCTCAATCGAATACAAGAATGAATATACATCTGTCAAATAAGAGATCAAGTTACTAAAATGTTCATAATTATGTATATGCTTATGCATTTTTTGTTTGGAAAATCCTTGGTAAAAGGCATCTTAAATCTGAACAACTCGTGCAATCGGACAAAATGAGTAGCAGATTGAAACTACAAGAGAATAATCTATGATTTAAAGATCAAGTTTGATATATATATGCGCAAAACAAAAAAAACCATTCGATGTAATTTCCGATAAAGTATAGACTTCGTTTGTTGTGTTATAAGTGAAATCGAAGAAGAATGATGAAGAATTAGGAAAAAAAATCCGTGTACGGTTTGAAAGAACAAATAAAGGGTATGTTGCCAGACATTTTAGGGTATAAGCATCATGGCGTTTGAGGTATATAATCTGTCGTATCGATATCATCAATGTTTCGTTGAGCCAAAAGGAGGGGAAATGCGGGTAAGAATTTAAGAAAGGCTTACGTTCATGAACCAGTACTGAAATTATGTTGTTTGGAGCAAGCTCTATCGTGTTACAAAATTCAACAAGACACACTGTGGTAAAGATATTTCCCATTTTTGACATTCTGCAGGCGGGGAGTCTGCCATAAATGAATTTCGCATTGGTTTAGGACTTGTGAATGAAAATCGAGATATCAAGGGCTGTTTCATCCTATCAAGAGTCGATAGATGCGGAGGGTTGGTGGAAAAAGATAGTGGTGATACGTTTGAGGAAATTGGGGAAAAGTTACGTTGAGGAATTATATTGGAAGAGGGGGAAGTGATTTGATTACCCATGAGATAATCATAACCATGAGTTGAATGTGTCCAGTTTGATGTAAAGCCGGAACGTATGAAGGAGTTTCTAGAAAGGGTAGTGATCTTAGAAAATCGGTTCAGTGGAGTGCCGATGTAAATATTAAGTCTTCCTGCGCTGTGACCTTCTGATAATGGGCTGCTCTTGTATACAAAAGGCCTTCGAGAGGGTCTGCGGCGACGACCAGAACGAGATTTGTCAATTCTGTTCAATTTCACATCTTCTACTCTTCTAGACCCGAGGTATGTCGTGCGTGAGGTTTCAATGTAAGACGGAGACTGAAGTTGATTAGGAGTCGAATTCTGTAAACATTGGATGAGCTGGTCGTTGGGGACCACTACTTGCCACTTGCACGGTAACGTCTTGGGCATTTCTTGGTCTATGGACGTGCTGTCTAGTGGCGAAGACGAAGTGGGAAAGCGTTGAGAGGAAAAATCGTGGTGGTGGAATTGAGTAGAGGTGGCAACGTGCGAGACACAAGGACTGCTATTAGTAACTAATGCCATGACTCAGACTGGTTGTGTGCGAATTGAAACGATGCAAGTTTGGTTGGCTTGGTCAAAGGGAAGAATGTAGACGTGTGTGTAGGTACGGGGTATTATGCTGGCGTCAAGGGTAGAAGATGAGATCGATGGGAAGTGTGGATACACAGTACAACAGGAGCTCTCGACAAAAGATGGAAATGATGGGGCTGGGAATCGTAGACGACGAGATGATGTTGAGAGAAACAAAATGAGATTGCAACGGAGAAAGCCTAGGCAACGATATATATGCGTCTCCAGAAGAACCTGGCTAAATGCTTGCAGGGTTGTTGAACTGATTTATTAGATCATATTGGTCAGCCACAAAGCAATCAACATCGAGTAACTGAATTGAAGTCCAGTCGAGAGAAGCTCTATGTTCTACGTGGACCAGGGTGGACCATAAGGGTGGCTGCAAGATAGCCAAAGAAGGCCAAAGGGCACCTATCAGTTCGGCGAATCAAAGGGTCAATTAGGACTTTTTTTGCCTTTTAACCCTGGTGACGCCCAACGTGGCACAATTTAAGGAATGATAATCTTATCATGACCTCATCTACTGTATGCATTTGCATAGCGTTGCTTAGCGCTTCCTCAGTTGAACGACCTCGGCTTGAGTTGAGTTTTTAATTTCAACTCCAATCGTCATCGTCACCGTGCCCGAAGTCATGATAGTACATCGAGGATGAACGATGCTATGGAACCTCGGAAACACATGATATGCTGCTTGGGCAAGTGAAAAGAGGATGGACTGGGATGAATACATGGTCGTGAGTTGAAGAACTCGTAACTCACCCCGGTAAAAGATTGGCTCTCAGGCTTCAGTCGGGGAAGTAGCATTTCTTTGTGAAGATTTGTGGATGAGCGAATTGGAAACGCAGCTGTTTACTCGTGATGTACCCACAATTCCACCTCTAGAATTTTTTTGCTCTCCTTTATCAGACGGATCAACTTAGAATAACAAACATGTAGGATGCACGCATGAGAACCATAAGCAAAAAACATCAGTGTTTCCTGACGCTCTGCAAGATCTTTCAAATTTTGTGCAGGCCATGGGGAGAAGGTATGTAGACGAAAAGGCCTTGGAAAGAATCTGTTTTTGAGCTTGGACAGCTATTTTTAGCTCAAGAGTCCTTCAAAAACACAATAAAGGATTGAAAAAGATTTCAGAGCATCCAGTTTAGGGCACCCACAGTCAACTCATCCGCTGGTCCATCATCGTCCAGGGATCATGACTGCTCTGGTCCTATCATAAGGAAGAATTGCCTCAAAGTTTGATATTCAAGGGCTTAATTTGATGGTCCTTGAGCAGATGTCATCAAAGAAAACGAAGAGTGCAAGATTCCCAGAAAAGGACTTGATTCCAGAAAGCCTTCTCCCAACTGCCCCCACCAATTTTTTCGAGTTTTGCAAAATTGCTCAAGCTTTCGGTGAATTGGAAAATCAATCTGACTCACTCAAATATCAAAATTGATGAACCAGTGGGCGCCTAGCTTTTACGAGGAAAAGTGTTCCGCATGGCAACACTCTTGCCTGCCCTTGACTAAAAACCTGAATAGGCATATGTAGGTCCAGTATAGGGCTATGACCCGATCCCGACCCCGACCGGCCGAGTCTGCCCGACACCCTCTTGAAGGCAGACGGTACGCGCCCTGACGCTTTAAACCTAGCTTTGTGAGCGTTCCCAAAGCCCCGCGGGCGTTCCGGCGGCCCCGGTCCGCAGGGCCGCCGAGTATAGAACTGTCACTTAAAAAAAATTCTGTTGCTTAAAGTTGAAATACAAGTCCGCCGTTATGCCCATTCCACCCTCCTTTGTGCTCAAAATAGCACTCCATTGCCCCTAAAATTGAGCCTGGCTTCGCCCTGCCCCAAGTCCTTAAATTCAGGGCGAGCCTCGGCCAACCCGAGCCAATTTGCCCAGGCCCTCGGGTCTACCCAAGGCCTGACCCGGACTCGGGGCCTGCCCTGAAGCTTCAGGGCCGGGTCATAGCCCTAGTCCAGTATGTAGCTGGGGTCACGGGTTATAAAGATATGCGCGTGAATTGCTTGTAACGCGGGTTTCCTCAGCAGAAATTGTGTTGGCTTTTAAATTTGTGCAAATTGTCAATCAAACCAAACATATCAAGATGGCATTTGCTCACTTACCATACCTTCCTTTCTTGGATTCACCAAATAATTTACCTTCCATCGATCTACTCGAATCATTAGCTGTCATCACCCCTATCCTCATTCCGCTCTCGTGTGCCATCGATATCATCAAGATCTTACCTAGTCACTTCGAGTTCTACGTTTTGGATCACCAATACTTTGGTCAACACTCAGAGGACTCTCAAGAATTACGCCTTCAAAGATCAACAGATGTGCTCAAAGCTCTCGATTTAGGCGTTGTCAAAGTTTTTACCGATCTAGATGTCGAGTTGCTCTCACTCGGCCTACCTCCTGATCGGATCGTCAAAACCATCGATGGAATGCCGAGCCCGAACCAAATGATACCTGATCATGTTTCGAGTGTGATGTACATGTTGGAAAAAGCAAGCCAATCACAAGTCACTCCTGCTATAGACTCAAAAGGCTCGTCTGACCGCCCGAGGTTCCTGTTTGACCCTCGGTTGAAGCTGAATGAAATGAACGACAAGATGAAAGATACCCAACGTGCTTCTGATCTGGTCCACATCTTGTCTTGCACATCTATAACCTCAGTGGATATCGATTCATTGGCCGATCTGTATGTCTCCCTTCTGCGTACCGATCGGACAGACGGCCTCTTCTCTACTTGCGTTGTCTCTAGTTCCCCGGCATCAACCTTGTTAGGCCAGGTGTACTCATCCAAAGAGTCCATCAAATTGAGCATTAAGACGCGCAAGGCCACCTACTACAGTCGCTCGCGCAATGAAATCTGGGCCAAGGGTGCAACCAGCGGAGCAACTCAATCTGTTGTGCGCATCCGTACTGATTGCGATCGGGACGCGCTTGAATTCCAGGTTGTTCAAAAGCCGCTTACTGGATTTTGTCACACGCAAGAGATGAGCTGTTTTGGGCCTGTAGGAGGATTCAATCACCTCGAATCCGTTCTCCTCAACCGTTTCCGGAACTCTACGCCCGGCAGTTATACAAACCGCTTGTTCAACGACGAGAAACTGTTGAGAGCAAAAATTATGGAAGAAGCAGAGGAGCTATGTGAAGCTGAATCTCACGAAGACGTCAAGAATGAAATGGCCGACTTGTTGTATTTTGCACTCTGTAGGTGTATCAGTAAGGGTGTTGCGCTCAAAGATGTAGAGGATGTTTTGAACAAACGATCACTGAAGATCACGAGGCGAAAAGGCGATGCTAAACCTAAATGGGACAGCTCTTCCAACGGAAACTCTACAGTAGTCAATGAAGCACCAAGGACTAACAAAGAATCACCTGTCGAATTGTCACAACCTAGCCCATCTCACCCAAACCCTGGTCTCAAGTGCCAGATCATGAATCTTGCCCAGATATTGCCCACCGATCATCACAAGCTCTTGAATCGCCCACTCATGGACTCCAAGGCGATGCTTTCACGTGTCAAACCCATCGTTGACAACATCAAATCTAGTGGGGACGATGCTCTACTCAAGGCAATCATAAGTTTTGACCGAAATCCCACCGCGACTCTTGCTGACCTGACTATGAGATTTCCTTTCGGTCAAGAAACTATGCAAATCACCCCGGAGGCTAAAGAAGCTATCGACATTGCTTATAATAACATCTACACCTTTCACGCCAAGCAACTCGAAAAGGAACGCTCACCTATGGTTGTAGAGACCATGAAGGGTGTCGTATGCTCAAGATTTGCGCGACCCATCGATCGAGTTGGTCTTTATGTGCCAGGCGGGACCGCTGTTCTGCCCTCGACCGCCCTTATGCTGGCCATACCCGCGCAAGTTGCTGGTTGCCCGCATATATCGATTGCTACTCCTCCAAGACCTGACGGCACGATTTCGCCAGAGATCATGTACATTGCTAATCGATGTGGTGTGAAGGAGATTGTAAAAGCCGGCGGTGCGCATTCAATCAGTGCTATGGCTTATGGAACTGAAACAGTCACCAAAGTGGATAAAATATTTGGGCCTGGGAACCAGTTTGTGACAACAGCTAAGATGATGGTCGCAAGTGATGTTGAAGCTAGTGTTGCCATTGATATGCCTGCGGGACCTTCTGAAGTTCTTGTCATCGCTGACCAGTCCTCTAACCCAGCTTTTGTGGCCGCTGATCTGCTTTCACAAGCTGAACACGGACCCGACTCTCAAGTTGTACTGCTGGCTGTGAACATCCCAGATAACTTGTTATCCAAAATCGAAAACCATATCGAAGCTCAAGCGTTACGCCTACCACGTCTATCAATCATCCAACAATCTATTCCACGAAGTTTGATTGTCCGAGTTGATTCGATCACGCAAGCTTTTGATCTAAGCAATGAATATGCTCCCGAACATCTCATCCTACACCTTCCTAATCCGAGCCAATACCTACCTCATATCAGGAATGCTGGAAGTGTCTTCCTTGGAGCCTTTTCTCCTGAAAGCTGTGGAGATTATGCATCGGGTACCAACCAGTGAGTGGATATATCTCATCAGCTTTCACACATTTTTGGAAATATTTACTCATGTTTCATTTCTTCAGCTCACTTCCTACCATGAAGTTTGCAAAACAATTCTCGGGTGTTTCTACATTAGCATTTATGAAACACATCACTGCGCAAGAATTGACTGAGGATGGGTTACGTAGATTGGGGCCAACTGTAATCAAACTTGCTGAAATCGAAGGACTGGAAGCGCATGCCAATGCTGTTCGTCTTAGGCTTGATAGTAGTTCATAAGATGTTTCACTGCTTACCATAATAACTCATCAAAAAAGTATTTTTAGTAAATTAGACATCGTTGGATTTAGTTCATCGCCTGATGCCAGAATCGCCTTTTATACCATGTTGAGACTCGTGCACTATTTACCAGCTCCAATACCCAATGGTGTTCATCTTGCGAGATCCCTTTGTAGATATCACACAGAGCATCTGACAAAGACTCCTTGATTGTGCTTCAGGTACCTATGCCCCTTCCAAGTGACCGCCCGTATGCTGTTTTAGACTTAAAATTGGGAATCGCTGAGGACTATTTCCTAAGGTGAAGTGAATACTTGACACGTCACATCTGCAGTGTTAATATCTGAAAGAATGGGCTCGGAACCATCCAAAAATGAAGGAAATGCCAACCGTATTCCAGAAACGAGCCCATTTGGAGTCATACAGTAGGAAGTGCTAGCTGCTATCATTCTGACATTGATGTCAATGTCCACTTTCTATCTTCTGTGTTCCCTATGTGTATCTTTTTATTTCATATGAGAAATGTTTATATCCATACTTTTTATCTTTATATCTTCGTTTTTTGATTATTTTGTTTGTGATGCTCGATTTCATATATAAAAAGTACTGAAATATTGCCATATCTCACAACATACTTTGATGATATGCAATTGTGGTGCCCAAACTCCAAAGGGATATTGAAGAATATTTGCAAGACTGACATGCAATGTCCATGCAAGTTGCCTGATTACAGGATGCACCAATTTGCAAATTCAAGGCTGGAGCTGTGCCCTGAGAAAAGCAGCTTTCCCCCAAAAGTGTGTATTGCTTTATTGCATAAAACACCCAAACCTGTGTCTCTAGGTGTGGAAATCAGAACACATAGAAGAACACAGCCATCTATTTGGAACAACATTTTTTATTCATTTTGAGTTAGAGAAGCAGTTTGTTGGAGTCATCAAAAAATCAATCTGCAAGCTTCTGTAAGAACAACAAACGACTTGCAAGATATCTTGAAAGTGGTCTGGAAGGGTCCTGCATATAGTATTGCACATTGTCTTCAAAGTTTGTGACCATAAATTACAGCTCATGAATCAAAGGGTTGAGACTTGAATCCAAGATTGGTCATAATTGAAAAGACTTTTGACTTGTGTCATTCAGCTCTTATCTGTTCAAAGTAGATAGTTGCCATCAATACACATTTAGTGATTTTGTTTCAGTGATGACATTGGCCTTGGTAGGAGAAGTCTGGACTTGCACAGTAACATTTGACACATTGAGAATATGAAATGAGCACACTGATGTTCAAAATACCATACTTTGTTTTTTTGAAAGATCCATCAGTATAACCACCATTTTGACCAAACATCCTCAATATTTATGTGCCTTTGATAAAGTAAAGATCGATCATGTCCAAGAAGTACTGTAATGATCAATTTCATTCTACTTTGAGCTTGACTTTTCTTCTCACAATGATCTGGATCCCAGTCACACAAAACAGAATGACTTGGAGCAATAATGTAGCTTCTGAAGGCCCCACTTCAGACTATGGTTTACTGGAGATCTCTCATAGTGAGTCTAAATTGTCAGAACTTCCTTTCAAGGATAGTTCACAAGGGCTCATCATTGGGAAGCACAATAACATGTTAAATGTCCCAAAATTTCAAGGGTTGAATGATGTTCAACACTCTCAACAGCATTTAAAATTTTGTTTCATAAAAATGCCACATCCACAAATTGGGAGCACATCTCATCTTAAAAACATGGTCAATCCAAACCCAGAGATAGAATTCACAGAAGCTCAGTCAACCAAGCATGGTTCACACACAGGGGCAAGGTTTTTATCCAGTACATTGAACTCTGCCTGGGATAACAAAGCATCATTTGAAGGCTCCATTCTGAATGATGGTGGATTCTGGTCAGCTTCAGGACCCATCTTTACCTCAGTTTCACAAGAAGCTTGCAACTCTTTAACTCAGGTATCACATCCATCTTCCAAGGAAACCCACATATACACAAAAAATACTGCAGAGAAGGAGACCCTGGATCTCTTTCCAGTGCAACATTCAGAGTACACTGAAAAATCTGAACCACCCACCAAATATATACACAACAATATACCAGACCTGAATGCAAAACCTCCATACAATGATGATGAAGAGGTTGAGACACATACAGAGTTTGGTAAGAATGATGTCCAAGACAAAAGAATAAACATACTGGACCGTCAAATAATTTCAATCCCAAATTTTTCATCAGATATCCCAGATAAAGACCTTGCATCTGCTTCAAAAGATATTGTGCATAAGCTCCAGATTGCCATTATACACATTTTGAAGCATGCATTGAAACCATTGGAACTTAAGGAAGCAAAGAAGATTTGGAATAGCTTGACTGTTCTTCCTTTTGTTTATTATGTGATTTCCCATGATATAAATTCTGAGATTTCTAAGAAGGCAATCAGGCTTGTTGCAGTGGTATTTGCAGCTTATCATCAAGAGTTCCTGTTACCCTACATGGAGATAGATTATGATAATCTTGCAAGATTTTTGGCTTGGACTACAGATATCTTTCATCAAATCACAAGTCCCAGACTCATCTTCAATTCATCAACAGAAAGCAAAGAAGAACAGTCAAAACTTCTTGGACGGACACATTATGTACATCCAGTGGCCCGAGCAATCCTAGTACTGCGTGGTCATGAATTCAATCCCAAGATATTTTGTGCAAAGCATTGCTCTTCTGAATATTTTAGCAGGAATTTCATCAGAGAATGGGAGAAAGACATGCAGAAACAGAGATACAAAAACAACATCTCAACAGGGGGTGATCTTTGGAGAGAATGGCACAGAAAAACAGAACAGATAATATCACATCAGCAGAAGAGTGAAGGTCTGATCAAATTCAAACCTGACTTGAAGCTTGAAAAATTGAAGCAAACAATTCAGCCACCAATGTCAGAAAATATGAAAACAATTGAAATTACTGAGCCAGTATACAAATTGAGCCTTGGATTTTCACATCTAATGAATTCATTCATATACAGAGGATTACCAACATGGGATGTGAGTGTAGAAGACAGCACCTGTGAGATCCTCCAGGCATTTCTCAATCACAAAAGAGACAATGTGAGATCAGAGAGTTTTTGGAATGACTTTTTGGAGTGTAGGACCAGCAAAAGAGAAAAGAATGAACAAAAGAATGGATATAGAATCAACAAAAAACAAAAGCCAATGATTGGATAATCCAATTTGATGGTAGTGATCAGCATCATGAGCTAGATCTCATGTTGTCAAACTTCATATGCAACAGCAATTCACAATGTCTCTTGCCCTTTATTTATTTGCCCCCTTTGCAACTCTCATCTTTTTTCCTGTACATGGTCTATTCTGCATCTGTCAGATGATAAATTCAATTTGCCTTGCACTGTCTGATAGGTTTCAAGCTCTTGATAGCTTTTCATCCCTTTCACAACAAATTCAATTGTTTTCTATTACCACTTTGTCAATAAAATCCTCTGCATTTGATAGTACAGTCGACTCTGACAAATCCAATATTTGTCAGAAGCGATACTCGCTAAAAACCAATGGGTTTTTGAGGGAATACAAAAAAATCGCAGGGCAAATACCTGCATAACCGATGACTCTGTAATACTCGATAACCCATAGTAATCTTGGCAGATTCTAGAGTGTACAGTAGGTAAAGTCTACTGTGTACTACCTTGCAACCAGCCAAACAAAATTTCAACTTTGAGCTCAAAAATCACAAACTTAGTGACAATATCTCAAGTAATTAACTAGACAGGTGTAATCAGATGAATGAGCTTAATCTGTCTATATAACCTTGGGATCATCCAAGGCGTTGAATTTTTTTTCTTTTCACCAGATGGTCAACATTTGGGCCTAGGCAAATGCTAGGTACTTAAGCACCCTTAGCTAGGTACTTAAGCCCCCTAGGCTGGGTACTTAAGCCCTCAGCCTACGTACTTGGCTATGTTGGCACTGCCCCTGTGGCCAGGTATGCTGTGTTAGTCAAGCGGTAGGAAGGCCTCCCAACTGGGGCCGGATGTGCTGTGCTACGCGGGTTTTATGCCTGTGTGAGGTGCTAACGCTTGCTCTTCTTTATTGAAGCGTTGTCAACCACCTTTGTTTCTGATTGATTCATTTGCCTTCAATTCTTTGGTCTCAATTTTGGACTTGATCAATGATGTGCATTTGTTGAGTGTTGTGACAATGTCTCAACCTCTCTTGCGTTAACTCATGAGAAAAAAAGTGAAAACATAACAATGGAAAGAGTCATAGTTATATAAAGGTTTCAAATTCCAGGCAAAGACAGTCAACAAGAGAATAGTTGACATTTTGTACCTTTTGAGATTTCCAAACTTGGTCTTACGCTTTCCAAGAGCCGGTTTTGCTGTGTCAGATTGTAGAAAGACTGGGAAAAGGTGCTCTTTCAGGTGGTCATCACATTATTTTTCATCGTCAGAGTCTGCTATTTGATTTTCAATGAAGAGGATGATTTCATTGTCCACTTGTAATTGTTCAGCTTCTGCCGCTCAACGTGATTGCTGAGCTTTCTTCCGGTCAGAAAAGACCATTGTGCCAAGGAGATGAGAGGGCTGAGTTGTGTGTTTGGTTCAAAAAAATACTATTTAGAAGTGGCCTGCTAAAAAAATCTTACTTCCCACCGCCTATACAAAAAGTTTTTTTTTTTTGATAGACAGCGAACATTTGGGCCCGGGGCCGGCTCGACTCAGGTGTAGCACAGAGTAGACTTTAACTACTGTATTTCCGATAATTAATGGTCATGTGACCCTTTTTTATGGTTGTGATTGCCGGGATCAACCACTGTACAGTCTGTAGAGCCTCTCAAAACTTTTACACCCTTCCTACCCTTCCACAATCATTGTCATGCTTCCACAGGATCTCTCGAAATATGCCGTGGCCGACATTGAACGAGGTTTCAAGACCTTGAAATCCGAGAATGACACACGCTTGAAACCTTTGCAACAGCTCCTGAGCAAAGGCAAGCCACTCACCCAGTCTGAAGAGCGGCTCATGGACACATCTGGCAACCTGATTGACGAGTATAGGCTGCTTGAACAAGTGAGGACTGTTGAGGAGATTTTCGAAAGCGTGCAGGAAGAGCCCAGGGAAAACGAGGCTAGTAGTACAGTTGTGGAAACACCACCTCCCCCTCGTCCCACTCATCAAGCCTTTCTCCAAGCATCGGAGATCATGCTGGCATACTTGGGACACGAGGATGGCATGGAGGTGCGAGCTTATGAGAGGGCCATTCGTGCCTCGATGAGGCGCTGCCGGCTACTCCGTGCTCAGAGTGCCCATCAGAAAACTCTTCTAGATATGACCTCCTCTACGTGGAGCGTCTCTGCCCTCATCTTTGTCAAATCCAATAGCTACACATGCAAAGCCCTATATATCGCTTTTCAGAGAGTTCTGAGAGAACAGATACTCTCAAAAATCTGATACCTTTGGCCCAGATTTTTTGGGTATCGGATTTGTCAGAGTTGACTGTAGTTGTATTTGTCTTTGGTAAATACAATGCCTTCTGAACCCTTTTCTCACTTCCTCAAGATCCCGTAAGCTTAGGGCCAGAATCACATCCTTCATGTTGAACTCCAAGGTTATTTTAAATGCAGTGTTGGAAGAGAGTCCCAGGCCAGGAATTCACAGCACACAGTATTCATCATCCATTCCTGCTCAGTCTTTCAAGATGGGAAAGCTCTACAATGATGATGCAAATAAATCATAGAGAGAGGATGATGAAATATTTGATTCTTGTTGCTCATCCTATCACTGTGAGACTTTCTTTGCTGAGAAAATTTCTTCTATAAATCAATTGTTATTCATCAATCCAAGCAGTCTATCATCATGGATGTTACAAAAAGATCAAGGATCGATCAAGCTAGACACAGAAGAGGCAAGATAAGGTGATCTTGGCCCGCCTTTAACGTCCACGGCATACTCAACAGAGACTGTGAGCCATGTTATGTCCCCACCTAAGAAGACAAAAATGCTTATCTGTCTCACAGTCTCTCTACTCAATCACATACCTATCAGGTGTTATCAGATATCAGCTTGAACTCATCAAGGCCGGGTTGAAAATTTATTATTGCACTCTATGGGTCTTGATGGGAGGTCCCTCAAGATTCAGTACATCTTCTTATGCAAATGTAGAAATAACAGAAAACGTCCAACTCATAGCCACTGAAGTCAAACGAAAAGCGTCAATGAACAGATGTGAGGGATAGGCATCAGGTTGAAACTCACTTCTACTGTTCCTGGAGGTTTTGAAGAAATGTCGTACGTAACTCGGTTTACCCCTTGAACCTCATTTGTAATACGTGATGATATACGTCTTAGAACGTGAGGAGGGAAATCAAACCCTACATATTTGAAAACTTGTGAGTGATCAGAATGTATCAAAAACAAGAACCCCTTTCCAACTCACAATCAGCGGTCATGAAGTCCTCCGTTTTGACTGCCCTCAAGGCAATCACTTGTTCATAGGTTCTTTTGTCACCTTGAACACCAACGGCACGGACTGGTAACAGAACTGCAAATGCCTGGCTAATTGCATTATATAGATTCGGTTCTCGCATAATCTCTTCCAGATAAATCGCGTCCGCTTTTCGGGCAATATCAAGCTGGCTTTGTGTGATGGGACCTAAGATCCGGATAGCTAATCCAGGACCTGGGAAAGGATGCCGATTTACCAAGTGGGCCGGGATACTCAACAATCTTCCCAAGGCGCGGACTTCATCTAAGAGTATTGAAGTTGATCATATCAGCTGAAGGACATTCTTGAATGTGGTATTTGAAATTATCACCTTTGAAGAGTTCACGAAGGGGTTCTATGAGTTTTAATTTCATGTCCTCAAGTAACCCTCCAACGTTATGATGCGTTTTGATAGTTGCACTGGGTCCCTTGAAACTGATACTTTCAATCACATCTGGGTACAAGGTACCTTGTAGAAGATAGTTAATTCGATTCTGCGAGTCTTGAGATCCTGCCTGCTTTTGAAGTTCGACATCGATCTCCTCGGCTTTGGCTTCAAAGACCTTGATGAAAGTGTTTCCGATGATTTTCCTCTTTGCCTCTGGGTCTTCTATACCTTTTAAAGCGTCTAGAAAAGTTTCTGTAGCGTCCACCACAGTCAGGTTAACACCTAGATCCTCATTCAACATCTTCCGGACTTGATCGGCCTCGTTCATTCGGAGAAGACCATTGTCAACCATAATGGCATGGAATCGATGTCCGATCGCCTCATTCATCAGTTTCGCGGCCACCGATGAATCTACACCACCAGATACTGCACCAATCACATGATCTTCGGGTCCCACCACACTTCGGATTCGTGCAATCTCTTTGTCAATGAATGTTTCCTGCGGCGAAGAAGTAGGATGATCCGGATAAGCGATTTGGAACCCTATCGAAGGAAATATGTCATATAGCACACCATCGTCCAATCCGTCTTCGATTGGCATACACCGACAACAAATCGTTGAATGATTTCCTTTCCCATAGGAGAATGCGTGACTTCAGGATGGAATTGTACACCGTAGATAGGCTTTGTAAGATGACTGATCGCTGCAAAAGGGGCGGAAGGGGTGTCCGCTAAAATCTGAAAATTGTCAGGCAAGCTATCTACCCGGTCGCCGTGTGACATCCAAACCTGTTAAAATACGAAATTGATGAAGGTATAGGATGAGGTGTCATCAAACCACCATCAAAATGAAGAAGGTATGAAAGTACGAACCTGAACTTGGTCCCCTAGCCCATCAAATAAGACGTTCGGGTTCCCATTGAGATCGACCTTGCGGATATCAAGCATAGCGCTACCATATTCCTTACGATCACAAGCAATGACTTTACCCCCGAATGTTCGAGCGATCTCTTGCAATCCATAACATATGCCCAAAACAGGTACGCCTAAGTTGAAGACATCTGGGTCAACCCTAGGAGAATCTGGCTCATAAACCGAGTATGGAGATCCAGATAGGATGACTCCCTTGGGTCGCCATTTCAGCTCCTTTATCTTGAAAGTGCATGGTAGCATCTCACAGTAAACCTAAAAAAGGAGAAATCGTCATCATGCGTCAATCACAATGGTCGTCTGGATCATGGAGCGCATTGAGTATCTGAATGAATGCATTACGTTGAGTTCTCGACATCGTCTGGTGATCAGATGCGAGTATTGAGAGCCGAAGTCAAGGATCAAACTGAGAAACAGAATGAACGACCACAATTAATCAGCATAATGTCCAAGTCATATCAATTTGGGGAAAATGTAAGGATATAGAGACTGACATGGTATCATATGATTGAGCAATGTCAGTCAAAGGGATTGCAGCCGGGTCGGTGTTGATGGTAGAGGCAGTGGCCATAGAGTGTGATTGTTATTGGCAGAGATTGGGGAAGAGAAGCGATTGAGTGACTTCGCAAAATTGAGTTGTCCGAGCATTTTTTTTGTTTGATCTAAATTTTCATGCGAGCGAACTGTACACATCCATCATCTTGTATGCGGCTACTCTATATAGGCATACTTCAACATGCTATGCTCATAGCGAGTGTCAGCGCAAAATCCAGAGTTCCACTTCTTTTGGTTGAAGACTTATGATTCTTGCCTCATTGGGTTTAAGCATCCAATTATTACTTTTGCTAAACAGGTTGTCCGCTCCAAAAACTTCCTAGAGCTGAGCAGTCTCCACAGAAGCAGCTTGCAGCCGCTGAGAGAGCTGCTTCAGTCCCTGTTGACCAAGCCAGAGAACAGTTGTTATCCTTTTTTAATCAGATGTAAGAATTGAAAGCAATTCAATGAACTTGTTTGTTCAAAGTCCACAAATTTTATTGATTGTGTAGTTGTTTTTGTGAAGATTGATTGATCAATTGGTCTCAGGATTGGATTGCTTCAAATCAGTCAAGTAATCTAATCTGGATAGATGAAACAATAAGAAAAGCTGAAAACAAATCCGCAGCCAATAATGCAAGCAGTTTTCTAGCTTGGTCAATGGGGACTGAAGCAGCTCTCTCAGAGGCTTCAAGTTTCTGCTGCTGAGACTGGGAACCTCTAGGAAGTTTCTGGAGTCGGAACCATTTTAGCAAATGTGATAGACAATTCTGAACAGACAGCAGCTACTTTGGAAGATTAGCACTCTGTATAAAGGAATAGTATTTCCCACTAGTCTTGGTGCAGGCCATGGTCAGAACATAAATGAAGCCATAAAACACACCCATCAAAGAATTTCAATCACAGCAATGATCTGAGCAAGACACAGACCCAGCCAAAGGCCAATGCCCCTGCGTGGCATGCCTAACTAGGAAAAGGCAAGAGCTTGAAACAGTGATTCCAAGGCATGTGCATTATGGACATCAACCAGCTGTTAGTGATGTTGCCACACCTTGGAGGTGTGATATTTTTTAATTGTCTGTATGCTGTTGGACATGTCATACATTTTGGTTTGTGTGAGAAACAAATCAAATCAAATTGAGAGTTGTGGTGTGTTGATATAGAGGGACACATTGGGTGGTCCTGCCATCCTGCAGGAAGGAATTGTTGCACAATGCACAAAGGGGCAAATGTTCACTCAACAGATGAGTTTCTAAGTTATGTAAGTCTTATGTGTCAATTTGTGACAGGACTTATTAATGGTATTTGAAGTAAGTAGGCAAAATGTGCCTAGTTGGGAAACCTAGTTAGTGCCACAAAACCTAGATTGTGACCGGGGAAAGTGAGCCAGCCAACTTGTACCGCCGTGCCAGTTGCCTACTTTGCATTTTTTAAGCCGTAGAGCTCCGCTGTTGACAACCTCACATGTCCCACACTCATCATGATAAGACCTTCCCAGAGGCTTGAACTAGATCTATGAACAGTCCTTGCCGGTGGCCAATACAAGGCATTGTCAAGACAGATGCGAAAGGTGTAAAAGTAGGCACAGGGACCTCAAAGCTACAAAGGTTTAGGGAACATACTTCAAACAACAATCACCATAAAAAATAGGTTCTAGACCTAGAAGGAGGTAGTTTTTGCCTACTTACTTTGAGTACCGTTATTGTTCTTGAGATGGTGCCACAGAAAAGCCTCCTCATACAGTAGTCTATTGTGATTAGCCAAGTATTATACTAGTTTAACCACAGGCCTGGGGGGGCTTGTGGCCATAGACTACCATTTGAAGTAGGGTCTATGAGACAGTAGGGCACAGGGGCGGGTTAGAGGAAATAAACAATAATCAATTTAAAGTGTCTTGATCTGATAGTCTGAGCTGAGGAACTTGATGACAGCCCTGAGTACTAACCAGTAGTACCAATGGGCAACGTATAATAATACATAAGCATAAAAACAATAATTACAACTCATGGCTCAGTCTCAAGAGTCAAGTACATATGATTTAGCATATGTAACATGTGCAAAACTTACATAAAAGAGTGTGTACGTACACAACTTTTATGTGAACCAATGCTACATATATTTCACAGCCGTAACAAGGTCGTAACAAATGAAATGTATGTTCAAACAGTTTATAACAATATAACTGTAATAACCTAACCACGCAACCACAGATTGTGCGCACTTCTAGTGTAAAGATTCTCAAGGTTTGGAGTATATAAACCCTGAGAATCCACTCCTCCTGATCACATCATCACATTATTACTCAACAACCTTCATAAATAAATCTTATCAGCTTTCTTTATAACTTTCAACTTTGTGTCTTGTTGAGTGTTGTGTGTTTACATCCAACCTTGTTTTCTGCCTGATTAGACACCATAATCAGTGAAATCAGTAATATCCATCAGGTGGAATTACTTGAAAGGAAGTAGTCCTTGAGTAAGGCTTACATCAGATTGGGATTAATCTGATATAAGAAACTCTAAACCTATGGGGAACCTCTATCAGTCAGAGTATGAAGTTCCCAGTGTTAAGACAGACATTAACACTACCCTTATTGATCATTCTGTGTCAGAAGTGAATCAATTTGGGACTGAGAACTGTGCATCAGTTGCTCCAATCTTTAATCATTGTAATAGACAATAATTAACCCAAAATCCCTGGGCAAAATCCTTTGTTCAAAGGTCATCTAACTGGAGTCTTTACTTGTGTAATTCAAGTAAAGCTCTTTCGCCCAAGTCCCATACCATTTGTACTTGTGGATAAGCAATCCCTACAAGCCTAGTAGAAGTCTTACCAACTTCTACCACCTTTTTATTGACTCTACTAGCCAGACAGAAGCTAGTAGGCTCACACTTGAGATACACAGAAATGGAAAAGCATTGGGGGGGCATTTGAAAATTTCTCCTCTCTCTAATCTACAGTGGGTAAAGCCAAAGATGTGTTACAGAACTGCCTTCAAAAGTCTTGGAGTCCAACCCTTTTGAGGTTTATTTCTAGTAAAAAGATTGTTTTAGCACCAATTTTTCAGTAATTTTGGCCTTTGTAGGTCACCTAGATGTAGTACTTCCACTATACTTTAAAATATCTGAGGCCAAAATTGACCTCTTATGGTAATATCAGCATTAGTCTGAGTCCATGGAATTCCCTAAGGACTAGACACTTAATTAGGCACTAGGTCCAAAAATTTGATGCTGGCCCCATTTTTCTTGAAAAGATAAATTGCAACATGTCCTTCATATATCTGGATGAAGTTCAAGAAGCACATATCAGCTGTTTGAGGATCATGGTCCAACATGAAAGGTGACTGTTGTATCATTCAGCTCACAAGTGAAAAATTAAATTGGTTTTGCAGGTGAGGTTGTAACACATCATTGGCTATACCAACTGTATCAAAAAATGAGTGACCTGCCAATGGGTTTACTAGTCTTTTCAAGTCGGATATTAGCACTGTCTGTGTGGAAATTTTTGGAGTTGCCCTGGCTTTAGAATCAGGCTGAGCCCTGACCCCAGAATACCAGGGATCAAGGCGCCCGGCTGCCAATTTCTTTCTGCAAAGCAAGAACAGCAACTGACCCCTTCTGTCCTGGTGCTTCTTTTTTTATTCGGAGACCCAGAATGAGCCCCAGACCAACAGCATATAAGTCCTCATCTACCCAGGGGATTCAGTTGAATTCCCCAGTAAGACACATGATTGTAAATCAAATTTATCCTCAAGCCAAAAAACTTCCAACATGACTCATACTGACACACACCAACATGGATTTTTGCTTCTAAAAACCATGTCCTGTTGTGAGTCATCCCATACATCATTATGTATGGTAAGAGTCACCATGTCAGCATGTGACTTCAAATATATTCCTTTGAAATCAAGAGTTCAAAAAAAGGACTAAACACTCAATTGGCTGAACCATCAACACTTCCAATTACCACATCAAACACCCTTACAGCAACCCACATTGAGTGTCCATCCCACACTTGGATAATCATCAATAGGCTTGCATAAGGTCTGTGTCAAACCCTACCCATAAGATTCTGGTGTGTGATGACAACCCAGTCTTCGGAAAGTCAAGTACAGTTGAACCTCAGCAGTGACCATGGCTCATCATGATCCAAAACCAATTTGATCCACTATCAAATTGGCCTGTGAGACTTCTGTGTGTACTGCTATCTGACTATCATGGAAGAAAGAATAAAGTTCAATCTCACATCATTAGCACGATTTACATTCATGAATCTAAATATCAAGAAGTATGATTATTTCAAAGAAATTGGGATTGATAGTTTGAAGTTCAATTGGATCAGATTGCTTGTTTTGATTACAATCTAAAGATTGAATCTGATGTGGTTTGATTGGATGATGAATTGTTGAGACAATCAATTTGGGCTGATTTGAATTGAGACGATTCATTTTGGTTGAATTGAATAGAAACAATCAATTTTGGTTGATTTGAATTGAGACAATTGATATGGTGTGATGTTGTTTGGTTTGTCAGTATGACACTCAGAGGTGTTCTGACAGTCCGCCATGACTCACATCAGGATATGGTTTTTGTGAATCAAAAATCCATGTTGATGTGTATGAGTCATGTTGGACGTCTTTTGGCTTGGGTCATTTACATATGACATGGGAAAACACATTTGTAACTGATGTGCTGTTTATATGGCAGTATGAGTCTCCATACAGTTGGCTCTGCTAGAAGCAATACACGTGAAAACTGATACTCTTGGAAAACTGATATTTTTTGGGGGAAATAAGATTTCTTTGCGGTAAAGTTTGTCAAAGAACCAATAAATTTGTCATATCTGATAACCAGTACTTTTTTTTGGGTTCCTGGGTTACAAAACTAATAAATTAATGGGTCATGTGACTTGTGGTTACGGTTCTTTTGTAATTTTTTTTGTTTGTACTGAATTTTTTATCACAGCATCTTCAACTCACATCAGCAATATTCATAGTTTCTACAATCATGCTTCCCATCAATCTTTCCAAATACACAGTTTCTCAAATTGAAAAAGGTTTTGAAACCCTGAAAACCAAGAATGATGCTTGCTTAAAACCTCTGAAGGAGCTAATAAGTTCAGGAAAGGAATTCACCAATGCCAATGAACGGTTCATGGATCACTCAGCCAACCTGGTTGACAAGTTGAGGGTGGTGGGTCAAATCAAAGATGTTGGTGATGTTGCTTGTGCCGCCACTGAGTTCAACAAGCAGGAGAGGGCTACATTGGAGGTCCTGATCCTCAAGGCTGACCAGTACAGTCCAGTGATTTCAACAGCTAGTGAGTTTACGGACTTTTAACCAAAAGGGTAACCTAGGAGCTCAATCAATAATGAATCAAACTTTAAACTTTCCCTCCAGGAAAGCGTAAATGTACGGAAACTTTACAGCCAAAGCCTTCTGCCAAAAAAAAGGCTACAGATGCAAAAGACATAAAGAAGGTCAACCCAACCCTTTTTCAACAAATCGAGATTCTGAACTGGCATCACGCCAATGGGGGGATACAAACTAAGACCGCAAAAAGATTCAAAGAAATCTATCCAAATTGAAGATTTGAAAAACCTCGGCTTTTGTAATGGTTGGCTGAGGAGACAAGGATGCGCGACAATTACAATTCTGGCACTGGTGTGCATGCCAAGAGAAAAATCTTAACTGAGCATCCACAAGTGAACCACACACTCAAGACTTGGGTGACTCAGGCTGAACACTTGGGTCTCATATTGACTGGCGCAGTCCTGTGTACAATGTGGAATTGCTTTGCAGACCTCTTCAAGATACCAGACAAGAATTGACTGAATCTTTCCAAGGGATGGTTGACAAGCTTAAAAGCCAGATAGGGCTACGCTCAATTAAACGTCATGGCAAGGCAGCCTCAGCTTCACCTGAAACTGTTTCCGCAGAGAGAACCCGTGTCCATGCAATCACTGATTTATACAACCTAGCCAACATCTATAACATGGATGAGACTGGCCTTTTTTATGGGTAAGCCGGCAATACCTTAGTTTTAATTTCTTTATAAATTGTTTATGTATTTGGAACTTCTGTAGAATGCCTCCAGATAAGGGCTTAGCATTTAATGCAAAGTCCAGGATCAAGTCAGACAAGTGTTGTCTGACGTATGCTTTTACCACCAATACCAATGGATCCAACAAACACCAAACTCT
This sequence comes from Melampsora americana, assembly GCA_022264835.1. Classification (NCBI taxonomy): domain Eukaryota; kingdom Fungi; phylum Basidiomycota; class Pucciniomycetes; order Pucciniales; family Melampsoraceae; genus Melampsora; species Melampsora americana. Next base: position 348,674 of record JAIFHY010000088.1, read on the forward strand.
TATCATAGGAAAATCAAACAAGCCAGTGTACTTTCATGGAAAGTCTGGCAAGCAGCTTGGATTTTACTACCGGAAAAATACAAAAGCTTGGATGCAGACCGGCCTTTTTATTGAATGGATTGAATCTTGGGACCAAGAGCTTAAACTGGAGGGCCGCAAGATTCTACTCCTTGTTGACAATTTTTCTGGTCATTCAGTCAACTCAGACAAACCTCTAACAAACGTTTGACTTGAATTCTTTCTCCAAATCTCACATCTCACGTCCAACCACTTGATGCGGGAATCATTGCCAACTTCAAGTGTTATTATTGTTCTGAGTTCAGCAATTACACAATAAATTGTTACAATCTGAACACCCCAATTGGCGAGATTTACAAAATCCATCAATTGGACGCTATGAAACTTGCTTCCAAGGCCTGGTATAGGGTTTTCAATATAACAATTGCAAATTGCTGGAAAAAGTCTGGCATTCTGTCAAATCGCAATGTAGATGGATCAGTCAAGAGCAACATGGATGGCCGACCTTCTGAAGACTTGAATACAGACCCAATCATCAAGGACAAAGCTAGAGAGGCTTTAATTGCTGACTTGGACAGTCATGAAAGCTTGAAGATTGTCCATACACCAAACTGCATGTCAATTTCAAATCTCCTAAATCCAATTGGTGAACACTCGGGTGGATTAGAGGAATGGACCCCCAAAGAGATTGTTGGAAGCATCAAAGAAGAGGCAAAAGAGGAGGCTTTGGTTGAAAACGCACCACCACCGCCTCAACCAACTCATCAAGAGTTTCTCAAAGCTTCTGAGATCATGATGGGATATCTGGCCCATGATGATAGTGATGTAGTGAGAGGGTACCAAAGGGCTATCAGGGCATTTGTGAGACATTGCCGTGTAGTCCGTTCCAAATCTGCCAAGCAGCAAACCCTCACAAATTTCTTTTCTAAGTCTCCTTTGTAATTGCTCAGTATAAAGCTATTTCTTTGTCATAACCAATACTTTTAGTGCAATTTGATTTCTATTGGTTTTGACAGAAATTTGACAAAACAGACACTCTGCTAAAGCTGATAGCTTTGGTCCCAAATAATCAACTATTGGTTTTAGCAGAGTTAACTGTACTGCAAGAACGGCCCCCAAGAGCCGCCATCACCCGAGGGATTGGTACCTCGTGAGAGCCTGCCCGGGAGTCTCCAATTACCCGGGTCCGGGGCTCAGCCTGACTTTGGACTTCCAGTCTTACAGATCATTTAATTTTCATCTCATGGAAGTTGAACTTTGTGCTTGCTGAAATTGAAATCGTAATGAGATTGCACGACCAAAAGACTCCAAAACACCTGTACTCATGTGAAATTGCACTTTGCTAATGAAGCCATCTTGCCCTCATGCTTGGTTGAGGTCAGAGTCAAAGATCATTTTACGAATTTCACCAACTGGTACCCCACATATCATTACCGATTGTACTTACTCAAAAGACTTCGAGTTCGACGAGCCAGACCAAACTCCAAATGATGATCTGTGCAATGCAAGACACTTTAGCGTCCGGAATGATACTCCCCTCTGAGGCTTACAGCAACTCTCACAAGTCTCGATGCGGGCATTTCCCTTGTATCCCTAGAAGAGGTTATTTTCCAATTGGTGTTGTTCTTCTAGCTCAAGAAGAGGTCAACAGCTCTTGAGCTTTCATACAGTTAAGCCTTTTCTTACATACAATGTACTATTCTTCATTACGAGCAGTACAGAAAGGACCGATGCTCCAAGAATTTCAATGATCTCCCATTTGTGTATATCATACAAACCTCACATATACAACAAGTCAGATTGACTACAGTCTAATAATGATGCTATTCGTCACACGGCGTGTGTTTGTGTGGATTGGAGCTCCTAGGCTGCGGATCCTCGCCTCCCCCTTGTGCCACGTGCTCGCGATGCTGTGTACACACCTCTGACCGGACACGCGGTAGTGGTATCATTTGACCGAGCTTCTACAGACGCAGGGATGAGCCCCGTTGGCGGGTGTTGCACCACAGAAGAGGCATGTTGCCCACGGCCACGCGGAGGGCCTCCACGACGTGAAGCAAGGATCCTTGGTGGTGGAACGGCATGGTAGCTAGATCTACTCGGCCCATTGGTCGGGTTCACGCCCCTTCCCCGCCATGCGGAACCTCTGGTCATTGATCGAGTTGCGTTATTTGTCTGAAGGACGTCCAGAAGGGATCCTGGTCCTGCGGCTGCTTGATGAACTGATCGAGTCACGTGCGTCGCAACACGCGATGCTTGGCTGAAAGCTGGTCTTGTTGAGCCTCTTGAGCCTCTATGAGCGGCTGGCTGATATGCGTTTGGCTCGTGAGTTTGCCTTGGAACAAGTGCAGGCTGTACCCTCCTTCCCTGCGCGAACTGCAAGCCATTCCGATAGGAGGGACCCACTGGAGGAGAGATTACGGTGGGAGAGCGCGTTGCGACGATACTATGTGCATATTGGGGACTCGTCAAGTTAAGAAGGGACGCAGGGGAAATCGAGGCACCCCGATATGCCGAGCATCTACAATCAAAAGAGTCAGTGGCTGTTCGGTACAATAGGGTGGGCTGATATGAAATTCGGTGACTGACTTGTTGGACAGATTGGTGCCACCGATGAATGGCGCGTCAAATACCACATCAATCAGGCGATCGCTCAAGCCAACCACAGTGCCTTTGGCGCTGAGAGGTACCGCCCCGCTATCCGTGGCCAAGACTACCCTATCGCCTACTTCAAACATCTGCCCCTGTAAACGTTCTGAGGCATGAGCAGGCTTCAGAACGGCCCTCCTCGGAATATTGCGAATGATTGCTTGCTTCATGCGCTCTGGAACTTTGGTGTCTTTGTAGCGAGCTGCTAGTCCTTCGAGCTGCGCTATTGAGTTACTGTCCAACATCTCAGCATATAACGATACTCTTTCGAATCCCTTGACATTTTTTTCTTTAACCAGGCTTTCATCTCGGTCATTCTCTTTTCTGCATCATGCGGGAAAAATACTTCGGCCCGCGAGAGATCTTCGTTGGCGTGGCTATCTAGAGTTCGAGCGATCTCTGGAAACAAGCTCTATAGGCACGTTGATGTAGGCGAGTGACGCAGATTAGCTAAAGAATCAGAAGCCATGGAAATCAATATATTCTCACATTGTACTCCCCGAGCAACTCAATAGCCTTGGTTGAGTATTCCCATCCGTTCTCGGTCTTCCGCGAATAACCCAAGACTTTGAGCGCCTTGGCTTCGAATTTCAAATTGAGTCCGATGTTCACTTTGTTATCACTGGTGGGTGACTCGAGAAGCATCAAGCTCGAAGTGATTTTACTCAGGCTTAGGGCCCGGATCCTAAGCCTTTTAGATACCACATGAGAAGGTAGGTAGTTCTCCGAGTGATGAGATCGAAGAGCACTTTTGAAAGCCAAATTTTCTTGTCTTTCGTCCGGGAAGTACTGAAACACAATCAATGAATCAGCTCAATCAATCTTGGCGGCATGATCTTTGGGTGTTCATTGGACGTTCAATGTGAGCAAAAGAGATGTCAAAGATGTCGTACCATGATTCGAATGGCGAGACTGCCACCAGCATGCCCAACGATACTACCTGTACTACCATATTGGAGTGTTCCCAAGAAGAATACTGGGCAGTCTTCGGGAAATTCTTCCTCAATGGGGCACGCTGGCCGCTCCTACCAAGCGGACAATTCATCAGAACACTGTAAAAGATTACGATCGAAGCAAACGCACAAGAAATCGTGGATCTTCAGAAGAAACGGTGGTGACTACAGTTTGAAGAGCATGTTCGACTTCACGTTCTTCATATTCTTTTATCAATGCACCATCCTCAGCTCGGGTCAAGGTTTTGATTGGTTTGACATGTAACAAGACCTCTATCTCTCCCGTGATTAGCCCACACTTCTTTGAATAATTGTACTCTAGACGATCAACAGTTCTTCTATAACTTGCTAGGTTGGCGTCAGTATGTGGAGTGGGGCAAAGTTGTGAGCTTTCTGTATCCAATTCATACCGAAACAGAGAATCGGAGATAGCGACAACCTTGGCTTCTCGAAGAAAGGGGTAGTCAATGTAGACACGATTACCAATCAGACTTCTACCGATATCTTCTACTTTCAAACCTTCAAACAGATTCTCGATATGGACGATGATCGTTTCTTTTCTGCTTGCCGTCTGATAGATAGTGATCCCGTGAAAGCTCAATGTCCCATAATGCGGTAGGTTATGTAACGAAGGGAATCCCGCGATAGCATCTTTTCCCAACAAAACACCTTCACATAAACCTTTGATAAAACGGAGGCCGCCCAGGGTGGGTAGATCATACGGTGTCATCTTGCTGCGACAGTTATGAAGATCAGCGAAAAAACCTGGTAGGGATGATGGGTAAGTTGTCGAGATATCAGGATCGTGCTCAAAAAGCCAACTGGTCCCGAAGGTGTTTCTTTTTCGCTCTTCTTCAGTTAATCGATTTTCGTGACCTAGGTATCGTTGAGTGCTTGCGGCGGTCAGCGTACGTAGTAAACCTGATAAAGAACGGGACAGATGACTCACCTTGCATTGCTTTCAAAAGCCTCTCCTGATCAATGAACGGAATCTTCACAACCGCCTCCCAGTCTTGTTTTTCCCGTTCATATCCGTTTCAAAGTCTTGGGGGTAGAGGTCGATAATTGGTGATTCGGGGTTTGTCATCAAATCCTGTATAGATTGAATCAGTACCCCATCAGCTGAGGGTCGATGAAGACAGTCTTCATCACATTGATTCAACCCACGCGAAAAACTGGCGGAACATGAGCAGAGCTCAGGCTAGGTAATACTCCCATGAGTTGTTCAAACGGTTTGAACGGTTGGCCAAGTGCAAAGTCGAATTGATAGGTGTCAACGTGGCAAAGATCTGAGCGCACAGATGATGGATCTTGTCAGCTGCGTCTTCGCCCAAGATCCATCCCTCAGATCACCTGCAAGGGCGCAGTGATGTGACGTTAGTCTACTTACCCGAGATCTTTGGAGAATAGTGGTACGGATAGAACCAACTCCAAGACGCCACGCCGTCGTAGTAATAATGCAGGACCCATTGTAAGCCTTCCACATAAGTATAGGCCAGTTTCTCGAGTTGTCCGGGATCAGAAAGATCAATATTCATTTTTTGCTACATGAATTCAATGGTGTCAGGAACAAGTCTGAGACAATATCAAGGAATGCAAAACTCACCGAGTAATATTCTGATTTCCATTGCTTTATCTTTTCGTTGTGTATGTCTTCCTGTCGAGCTTCCACTTCCTCGGTGGTCAAATCCTTGATTGTAGGCGCTTCTCTGTATTTATACAGCACTCGCTCAGCTGCAATCCTCGACTCAGCATGTTCGCTACCGTCCACCAAGGTGGTATTTTCAAGCATGTCTGCAAGTTCATTGGTCGAGCTGTCATCCTCTCCGTTAGATTGAATTGATAAAACAATGATAGGTTCATCTTCATCATTGTACTCGTCAAAGCTGATCGCCAGATTGAGAGCATCGGCCAGGTCGGCCAAGAAACGGCGGTCTTTGGCGGGATAATTGGCGGGAAACGATATTGTGGAGGTCTCGGGAGTCGGATGGTTCCAATATGCAACAATGAATTGGTCTATCGCAGTGAAAAGGTTCCGCTGTTGAGGACTCAAGACAAGTTGTGAGTTTTTGCGAGATGATTTTGCTTGCTCGACATGAGAAGCTTGTTTCCCCTTGAACCAAGTGGCATCAGCAAATTCGTGTTCGAACTCTTCTCGTTCGCGTGAGGTCAGTTCATTCAGTATCATTTGAAGGCGTTGCGTATTTAGTTTTCCGGATTCGTTGAGATATCCACCCGCGACAGGTACAACTTTCTTATAGATCTCAAATAATAGACCTAAGGCTCCCTCATTGATATGTAGGCCGGGAAGATGGGGTAAAAAATCGTTTCCCACAAATATGCATAGAAGGATAAAGTCGTCAATGATGCGCTCTAAGTCGTATTGGAATGTGCGCCCCGAGCCGGCGTCATCGACCGTTCGTAGGCTTGCAAACTCTAAGTCGAGATACTCTCGGACAAGGGAAATATGCAGCAGATAAAACGCCTGCTCCTCAAGGCCCTTATGACCTTGTTTTCTTGCGGGGCCAAATTTCACTTCCTCTCGTAACAAACAAAAGTGCGGATCATGAGAGAGCAATGCCAACATGATCAGATCCGCATCCAGACCATAAAGGCAATGTCGGACGTTCGGGTTATAATCAGGCTGTGCTTTGGCTAGCCGGATGTACTCCATAATTTTATGTTCACCCTCGCCAGGAACCTAGAATCGACAACATAGAGCGAAATACGTTTATCTATGTGGGGTTTGGGGGGAATTGAACCGAAGAAACCCACGTCATGTCCACTGAACACCACTTGAACACCATGCCATGCCGAGTCGGTTGAAACCTTTTGATTTATGAAATACTTCAACTGTTCAGATAACCTTGCCATGAAAGGAGTTCCTGGAGTTGAACCTCGAAGTAAGTATGATGCGAACATCAAAACCACGAGTTCATGGACGTCTAACCTGGGGTAATACAATTGCTATCAAAGGCCTCCGTGGATGGAAGCGTTTCTCCCTTGCGCTCCGCTTTATCGATCATGTCCTTGCGGTCTTTAGCAGTTCTAAACCTTCTGGAACGCTGATAAAAGCGGATTAGCACTTTCCGACTACCCTACCCGATGCAAACAGCCATTCACATACTTGTTGATTCATTTTGGCTCGTGGTGCCACTCCGTCTACAGCCATGAAAAACAGTTTTTGCGGCTTAACCAAAGCAAAAAGATGTTCCAGGTAAGCAAATATTGCTAAGAATATTTGCTCCTCCGTTCTGTATCAGATGCATAGCAGGGGTCGTTCGATGCGCATCGAATGGTGAGGAATGCTCATATTACAGACACGTTGAAGAATTTTCATGCGAAACGAGAGTCCAAGTACAAAGAGAACCAATGCGTACATACGGAAGTGTGCATCTTCCTCGTTTGGGTGACTGCAGTTGTGAATAATCCCATTCATATCGAGATACAAGTTATCTACATTTATACCAAAAGCGTCAGGAAATAATCACGTCCAGAAGAAATCGTGGACACTAAGGCATACCAAATTGAGGAATTCGGTTCTGCCTCAACTAGCTTCAGCACGAAAGGGTACCGCTCGCTCATCCATCGGAAGAACTAAAGAGCAGTCATCATCGTTAGCAGGTCTTGAAATCTTGACAGGTCGCAAAATGCTTGACTCGGGGACGCCGGGTACTGACTTTGGAGACGCCTGATAAAGTGATAGATGCATGGTGATAAGTTTCACTTCGTCTAAGAACTAATTTAATCGAGGAATACTCACCCATGTTGTAAGTTAACTACTTCAAAGGCAGTGTACTAGAGTGAAGCAGTGCAACGCGCGTATAGTGTTCAATGCCAGCCGAGTGAGTGATCGCACCAATCCGGTACCGCTCTGCAGCATAGCTACCCGTGAGGGTACCGTATGTGTATTCACTCACGGCTACACCCGATTTGCTCGTCAAGACTTTCTCCTGTCCAGCGACCTCACTGCAGACACCATTGCGCCAGAAGAACCGAAAGTCGATATTATCAGAAATCTCATCCGTCATGATCCCAACTAAGCCTTCTCAATCCGCGATGCCCACCGGTTCGTCGCCTTCCATATCTCATTCAACAAAATCGTACTTCATACGCTTCCGAAGCAGCGCATGTATCTAACACGATCGGAAGCATCCTGCTGACTTGATTTCTAATCCGTCCCCATCTTGCTATAATGACAGGCAAACACTATGTAGGGTCCTCATCCTCTCAATCTTCAATATAATGAGGGAAATTCCTGACGTCCATGATTTCCTTCGAACTTTCTGCGCTATCAGATCGGATGGTGGGGAAGTATGGGAGGGCCCAAACAGAAAGGAATTGTTCAATATGGTCTGATTTTGGCTCTAGTCTTGCTCTCCGATGAACCGCAGCTGATGATGATACTCATTTCTCTCCCTTTTCCTTTCCATTATTCTTTTTGACCCATGTGGTCCATGTTGTTATAAACGCTGTCACTTAGCTATCTCGCCCTATCGCCAAAGTCCCATGAAGAATGTGATCAGTCATTCCCTATTCCAAGGATACCGACGAATTGTCGTACAGGTCCCTTACTTCGCCCTTCCGTTTGCTGGCGGTGAGTTTGACTGGCTTAGTACATTCATCGAGAGGTGTCGTCCAAGTACTGAGAACAACCCACACAGCCCTTTGTGCCATAGCCTACGGATTGATTGCCTGGGCAGATGCAGATAATGCGTACCGAAACACAAAGAGGGGCATGCGGGCCGGTGCCTTTCCATGAATATGGTCTATTTGCTCTAACAATGTTTACTACATTCGCTCTCTCGCATGAATTTTGTACTAGACGATTGCAACTTCAGATCACTCGGCCCTCCGTTCCTCACCAATTACATCTCCTGCGCTTTGCAACTCCGTCTACAGTCTGGTACCAGTGGAACCCCAAACTACCTCTGTTGTCTGTCAGCGCATACAGACTGATACAAATTTACAAGGGGAAAATTGTATCATTAGAGATACGTACTCCGAAAGATTGCAATTCTATCGCCGGAGAATCATCTAGCCTCTAAAATCACACTCGTAGTCATACACTGACAACATATGACTTGATCTATATCTTGACAAACATTGCAAGCGTGTATGACATAAAGCCAGTGAAACCACCATTCAGGTACTTCATGCTTTCAAAGGAATGATATACATATCTCATGGAGCGTTGCCAGAAGGATTCTTCAGTGGCATTGGCTTGACTCAAGAGCATGATATACGTTCTGAAAAAGGCTGGGTTACAACTGCATATTTTGAACCTTACAAAGAACTTCCCTTTGATGGCAGCAAACAATGGAGCAGCTTCCACATGTGGGTTTGGACAGCAGATTGAAAGAACAATGTTTTTGTCCCAACCTTTCAGTGCACGCAAGGTTTTTGTCAGCTTGGGGCTGACTCAGTCAAAAATTATCACAATGACATCAATCAAGCAAGAATTGTATTGTGCATGCAAGTGATCACCCTTGAAAACTTGGTGGTTGTGAGTAGATAGTCGTTGATTCATGATCTTTGCATGTATTGAAAGAAAGCCACAGTATAGGTCAGGTGCAGACTTTGTTTGCAATGGAGCTCAAGAGAGATACGCAGAAAAGAGTTGTGCATGTAATACAAATCCATTGTTGTGAGTTTTCAACAACTGTCCAGGTAAAGATATTGAGAAAAAGAGTCTTTTCAGTGAAATAAAGCTTGCAAAATATGTGCGCTAGTTGTGATATATTGACAAAACATTCCAATCTAAATTGAATTATTCAATTTCAAGTTCAGGTACAAGAGATGTTTTTCATTGGAGCTGAAAAGTGTCACTTCTTTCTGGCTTAAGATACATCGAGAATAGTAGATATGAGAGTCAGTCTGAGAGGATGAATATTAGCTACTTCAAAAAAGCTTCAGTTAGCAGGATTTCAACCAATGTTTGGATTTGATGTCTAAGGACAGGGCAGTGTGTTTAATGATTGAGGTGGCTTTTGAATCCAAATTGTACAGGCCTCTTGTGTTAAATTTTTGATGCGTTCTCCGTATTTTGTGTTGGAGTTTCTTCTCATCAATTTGAGAGATCTACAAGGAATCCTCCCTGAAAGTGAATGTCATAAGTTGGCCAGAAGCTTACAATCAACATTCAACGTTAATGTGAGGTGTTTTTGGGTTTGTCCATGAGTACTGTGCTGTGACAGATGATCCTGATCATGTGAAAGTATGGTAATTTTACTGAGTACATAAGCACAAGTCTTCTACATGGGAAACACTCTGGCTCCTCACGTATGAACCTCTGATCTATTGAAGTATGACTACAATAGCTGACATCCCTCCAAGTGTTGCAGCAACCAATTCTGCATTGGTCATAGTATCCAACATCTCTTATTCTCTATAATCTGATTTGTATATGTTTCATTCTTCTCCCAAAACAGTGCTTGAGAGTCACCAAACCAGATGAAAGATTTTTAACCCTTGTATGACAAAGTTTATCCATATAAGACCCTTTGTTTGCGTGTTACCTTGATTTCCTTCACTCAAAAATCCCTCTTGTGCCTTTATCTGCTACCTTCCGAACAGGTAAATTTTTCTCTTTATCAACTCATTAGTGATCTTAGCCTTTTGCGCTATGTTACAAAAACTAAATCATGAGTCATATCAGGTACATCTTTCCTCTTAATCACTCATTAGTGATATTAGCCTTTACATTCTTTTAGATCAGTGTAACTTGTGATTTATATCAGATCATGTCTGCATTACATACCTTATTATCATCAACATCAAGTCATCTTGACTTCTCACACAGTAAGAGGTACTGGTGATTTTTTTTGTGAATCACTTACCCTCCCTATCGACCAACAGACAGCCATACAAGAAACTAAAAAAATAAGAATAGATGACAAGCAGCTGCAGATCACCCCACGTCTTACAGGATTGGAGATACATATATGGAGGAGAATGAAATATTAAGATCTCGCCATCAGGGCTTTACTTAACCCACCAACAATGTTGTATATATATACAGTGTAAGCTGTATGTGCCTTGGTGATTGAATCAATTGTTTGTGAAGAGGAACTGAAGATACACCATGGGAGGGTTTGAAAGGCCTGGATGCCGCCCAGTTTTGCCGTCTGAGGGCGGCCTGGCCTTTTACAGTCATTGGCGGTCTGAACATAGACCATACGTTTGACGCCTGCTAGGCGTCAAGTGTCCCAGTCTTCAGGCTGACTGCCAGGCAACTTCTGGGCACTTTTGAAGTGCCTTCAGACGGTCTGGACAGAATTGGCCCCAAGCTACCAGGGCTCAGATCAAACCATTTTGGCCGCTCAGCGTCATACATACAGATTGCTCTGGCTCATCGAGCACAATCTGTATGGACTCATGAGACTTGGTGTGAAAGTAGTATAGTCAAACAACGTCTAACAGTATTGAATTCTAAAATACTTTTACTCAAATATACATGTTCAATTTCCTGAGACACTTGCCAAGCCACTCCACATTTGTCTGCCTCCAGGGATGCGTGCAAGGATTTCCTTGCAGGAGGGAAGATCAAGCGTAATATTGTTGTCCTTGATCTCTTTAAGAAAAGCTTGACCATTGAAGTACATTTGATTGTCTTCATATACAATGTTGTAAAAGATGAGTTTGAAGGCAATGGTCAGCAAAACCGTTGAGATCATGCGTAAGTTTCAAATTGTGAAACTTACACAACACAATGGTCCTAACTCTGCGTCAATTGCAGCTGCAAGAGCTGAAAATCAATGCAAGCCCAATTGGACTCACTACCTTGCCCTCCTTTCAGAACAATCCTTGCCGCTTCCAAACGCTGGTAGAAAAAGAATGAGTGACATGTGTATAAGGGTTGGAGAGCTTGTTTTGACTTACTAGGTAAGAAATTTGAGCTTGTTTGGCTAGATCCGTAGTTTCCCAAACTATCTTAGCTTCACAATTTGGACCTACACTCCCACATTTGACACAAACCTGTTGTTCCTTGAAAAATCAGAAAACTAATTGATTGTAAGCAAAAACATTGTGTCACTTACTTGTCAAACAAGCTCCACAAGGTTTGTAACGGGAATGACAGTATTCTTGCCCTTTGTGGGACGTGGATACCAGCCAAGAGCTGGAGAATGCAATAGCTCAGCTTGGTCCTTTCCAATTGACAAATTTAGAGTGAGCACAAGCAAAAGAGGGTACTGACCACATTATGTAACTTTTCCCTCACACGCTTTGCACAGTCTCTGATGGCTATGTAGTATTTTTGGGTGCTGGAAGCCTCTTCCACACCATTGTGCTGAGGTGGAAGGTGCTTCAAAGTAAATTTATGACCTTCTTTTGCAATTTTGAGCTGCCAAAATAGATTTGTGCACATTAACCTTTTGAAAAATTACACAAGCTGAATGGAGGACTCACTTTGATAGTATCAAACAAAGAGTGAGGCAGGTAATCCTCTACCACGTTCAAACAAGCAGTGTACGATTGGAGTTCTGAAAACTCCAAGAGTCTTAGGGCAAGAGGATTCATGATACTCTGAGGTGGTAGATTTAGGGTAAGTCACTGTTGTATGGAAAGAATTTTTTTTGGAATAAGTACCAATAGCTTATCACTTACTTGCCAAGGTTCATCCACCTGGGGGGGATTCACACCAATTCTTTGGCTTTGTTGAATTTTGATTGGTGAAGTTGAGGTCATTCTGTGTATGAATGAAGATAGAAGGGGTATGTACCATTGGTGAGCTTATTGGTGTTCATGATTGAAGGAAAGCTAAAAACCTTGCACTCAATCAAAGAATTGCCTGATTAAACAAAACAATCAAATGAGAATTTTAGATCCAAGGGGTCCAATTGTATCAAGAGCCTGGAGCCAGAGGTCACCTCACGCGACCGGCGTCTCTTTACAGATTGCTTGTCTGAGATTGAAATAGAACATTTGCTCTCAGATCTCAGTCAACACTTCAAAAAAACATCAAAGCTTGCCGTGCAAAGAAGGTGTTCTTTCAAGAGTCAATTATTGGACTCTCAAGGAGCTATTACAAAAGACAACGTGGGAAGACATTCATGTCTTACCAAGTTTGGAATGAGATCCAATTCATCAAGTCCATGACTCCAAAGCAGCTATTAAGAAAGACAACTTGGTAAGACATTCTTGTCTTCCCAAGTTTGGAATCAGATCAAATTCATCAAGTCCATGGACTCCAAAGGAGCTATTAAGAAAGACAACTTGGTAAGACATTCTTGTCTTCCCAAGTTTGGAATCAGATCAAATTCATCAAGTCCATCAAGGCCATCAAATCCTCCGAAATTGCAAGAGGTCAAATTTCATTTTTTTCCAAAGTAACAAACACCAGCTACATTGGAAGTGAAATTTAAAGTGTTCCTACATTCACACACTTTAGAGCTGTTTTACTTTCCCCCTTTGGGCCGGCTTATGTTTGGCTTTCTAATGGTCCAGGCCTTACTCAATGGCCTGGGTCCAATCCTCATGGGTGACTGCGTGAAAAGT